>JARYHS010008074.1:83891559-83963575 GCA_031002005.1 Vandiemenella viatica
TTTGACTATTACTGATAATTAATTTAATATCTTTCATACCGAATTCCAACATATAATTTACTATTGATTACAAAGTTCACCAAAATAATATCTCGCGGAGCCCATATGCGAGCTATCCCGCCCGCAACCAAGCAACAACTCCCGCGCGCAAAGGCTGTGCTATACAACAACTTAACACTAACATACTATTGCTACCCAGTCTACTATACAAACTAAAATCTGAGGAATTATTTATAAAAAAAATCTTTAAAAAGGTACAGTTAATATTAAATCACTATTTTACTAATTTAAACAAAATATACAATAATTATTATACAAAAGGGGTTACACATAGTTGTCACAAAACGTAGAGCATAATGTTGGTGAGTATCGATACACTGATAAGTCGATATTCACAGAATATTTCAAGATTGATTAACAATGCGGCAACAATAGCTCTGCTTGTTTCCTTGGTTGCCTCAAGGAATCATGGTATTATAGAAGTCGACCAGTGCCTAGTAAACACAAGTCTATGTAGATTGTTTGCTAATGCTCGGACGCAATAAAGTTAATTTCATTGGCTAGCACAATGTTGCTACTACAGGGTGTTTCAAAAATGACCGGTATAATTAAAAAATTAATAAAAACTAAACGGGCAGCGATATAAATACACCGTTAGTTGCAATATGCTTGGGACAACAGTAAATTTTCAGGCGGACAAACTTTATTAATTACAATTTTCAATAACAGATGGCGCTGCAGTCTGGAAATATCTAAAGTTCGATATTTTCTACATATCCACCATTTTTTCACAGCAAACTTGCAATCAGTGAACAGCACACGCTTACAGCATAAAGACGACTTACAGAATGGCGAACTCACAGACTGCGTTTACTTCTATATCTTTCAAACCGCCTGCAGCGCCATCTGTTGTTGAGAATTGTAACTAATTTAGAAAGTTGGTCTGCCTGAAAATTTACTGTTGTCCCAAGCATATTGCAACAAACGGTGTATTTCTATCGCTGCCCGTTTAGTTTTTATTGATTTTTCAAATATACCGGTCATTTTTTAAACACCCGGTATATTCTCTGTACCCTGCTCAGAGTAAGGTATTATGGTCTTTATTTAATTTTTTGACACATATCATATATTTCAATCCTTTTATCTCCATAGTTGGAGTTACTCCAAAACCATTACATGTATTTTACGTTTCAAATCTTTGTCCCAATATGATGCGCTATAAGTCAGCTGTCACACTTATCGTTTTGTAATGAAAATAAGGATGGTAAAATTATACGCGGTATGAAATATGATCTTCCTGGACGGTGGACAAGAAAGATCGCTGAAAAATTGCTTCCTGTAGCACAAAAACAAAAGAGTGTTCTGTACATGCCAGTCACAAGCTGGCGGGCCGGTGATGTATTGCCACAACACTTTTTATCGGCGCCTGTGAGGGAGACGAAGGCCGTGTTTAGCAATTAGAAGCATGCTTGATAACATGGCGCAGGACTGAACTTTCTAGAATTTTATCAAGCTCTTTGTTTCTTGCAAGGATAAAAAGGTACTTTCTCCGTTTACGATAATACAGATACTATCCCGTAATCTTGCAAATATCTATCAAGGAGTACTTACGTTTTTAGTAAGGAGCATGGTGGGTGAACGGTTAATGTTCTGGTCTCGTATTCTGGAGGGCGTGGGTTCGAATCCCCGTCTGGGCATCTAGATTTGGATTTCCATGGTTTCCCCAAATCACTCCAGGCCAATGCCGGGATTCTTCCTTCACAATGGTCGAATTCCTTCCCGTTCCTTGTCCTCAGTCCCATCCCGCCTCTAATGACCTTAGCCGTCGACGAGGCGTAAAGCCATAAGTAAAAAAAAAATAATAATAAAAAAAGTTTTTAGTGTGTTTGACAAGTTATGTATTTGTGTTTGGGCGGATATTTCATAAAAACCAAAAGTGGAACAAAAATGGTGAGATTTATAGTAACTTAGCTACTGAGGTGAACAGTCCATGTTCTAAACTCTTTTTCATGACATTTTGCAACAGTACAGTTAGAATTGTTCTGTATCCATATAATACCACGTGAATATGTTCATTCTAGCTTAGAAGATAAGAAAGCTTTAGGTGAAAATTTCCATGGCCACGTTGTTCATAAACTGCGCGATTGGTGCTTATAGTGAGGCAGTGGAGCCAACAATTTTCTGCGACTAATTTTCCAGAATCTGTTATATTAGAATAATGTTAGTGCTATTTTCTGCTGAAAGCTTCGAAATATTAAAACTGTTAATTTGAGATACACATTCCAAATTCAATTGTTTCTTCAATGTGATATTAATTATTAATACCTTTGGAGTTACACTTAATTAGTTCCCCATCTTGTTAGTCTCGAGCATTCGGTTAAGTTTGCTGTTCGGTAGTCGCCAAAAATGTTTTCTACCTGCAAAAGCTTTCCAGGAAGAAGCTGGAAAAATATTTGTTTCTATGTGGAAATAAATCATACCGATCGCTACGAGAAGAAAATCGTCAAGTGACTCAGTAGCGAGCAACAGGAGTTTCCATATTTGAATTGCGTTTGAACGGTATTTAGTATGGATAGAGCCAACCGACCAGACAATACTGAGAATTGGAAACAACTAGCGTGGAATAGAAATGTTAACTTCATTTTCCGTTGAACTCTTTAATAACGCTGTTCGACGTTCACTAATTTACCTTTACTTCTTCATCGAGATCATCAGAGGCGAGAAAGGACTGGGATCAAGAAATGGGAAGAAGTTCGACCATGACCTTATGAAGGAACCACTCCATCTTTCGCCTGGAGTGACTTCGTGAAATCATGGAGAACCGAATCTGGATGGACTGACTAAGATTTAAACCTACGTTCCACCTACTCACCACGCTCGGTTCCCGATATCGAAGACGAAACAGTGTAGACTGCGAAAGTATCAAGATTATAAGAAATGTTTTCGTTGTCTTTACACAGCTGTTAGCTATCTAAATGTGGGTAATTCAACAAACTATTGTACAAATATAATTGACATTTATAATAAATCACTCCTAACATAAAGCTAATGTGAAGGAAACCGAAATTGATATCTCAATACATCATTTTCGTGGTTTTAATTAAATAAACGTTATTAATGAATTATCTCAACCTTCATTATCTTGTTAGGCATAATAATAATAATAATAATAATAATAATAATAATATCAATGTGCAGAAAAAGTAGCATTGCAAATCTCATTAGAAAAAACTGAATTCATATGTTCAAAAACAGAAATAGCAAGTTTGAGAACAAAATCGGGTAAAATCAATAGGGTCCCATACTTTAAATACCTCGGAGGATTCATCGAACCGACAGGCCTTGAGAAAATCTCACAGCAAAATCGCCTCCAAAAAGTAAAAAAAGCATTAGGGTTAGTCCAAAATCTGTACAACAAAAAATCTATGTCAAGACAGACGAAAATTCGGCATTACAATACAGTCATAAAACCAACAGTCCTCTATGCAAGTGAAACATTAACACTTAACAGAAAACATGACCTTGAAGAAATTAAAAAAGTAGAGAAAAATCATTAGAAAAATTCTAGGATCAAGACTCACTAAAGATTGTTACAGACTACAATCAATCAAAACAACAGAAATGTTTTCAAACATCGAAATTGACATCAATAAAAGGCGAATGAAACTCTTTGGCCACCTTAAGAGATTACCAGAAAGTCTATTGACAAAAAAAGATAATAGATTATGTAAGTTCACTTAAAAATCCAACACCTTGGCTGAATGAAATTCGGAAGGATCTTAAAAGTGCAAGCATAGGAGCAGCAGAAATCTTAGAAAGAGACACCTTCAGACACAAAGTAGACAAATGGGAAGTTATAACTGAGCAACCAAAACAAAACCAATACAGACCAAAGTGGTCGGAAGAATACAAACAAGCTTTCTCGGAAAGAATGAAAGCCTATTGGAACAACAAGAAGAACTCGAAGACAACTGGATTTGGTCATTTGCTTACCGGTTTTTTTTTAATGGCTTTCGGCAACTAAGCCATTTAGTCAGCTCAATGTGCTTATGATATCTCGTCCAGTGATTTTAGTTTTCTCCAGTACGTTGTGATTCTTAAGTACAGACACCACAGGACGGACAGGACATTCACACAGACACACAACACTTAAACATCCATGTCCGCGGCCGGATTCGAACCGGTGACCTTCGGCGTGACGCGGAGCTAGTGCTCTAGCCCCTACGCTAACGAGGCCGGCATTTGCTTACCGTCTTCCATTTATTGGGAGAATCTGCCAATAATAATAATAATAATATGAGCAGCACTTAGCGTTTACCATGAGTTATCACTATATTTTCCAGCATCAACCGTTACGCTGCTGATGTTATTCAAAGTTCTACTTCATATTTGGCCTGCCTGCCAACTAGCCAAATGGCTCCTTATCATGCTGAGCTAACGCAAACACCTTCAACACAGAGAGCTGAGTACTTATAGCATTAATGGGAATTTAATTGTACTTTTATCTGACTGCATCACCTGGAACTACGTCCGTCACTATCAGTGCCACTAGAGACATTACAAGCTGTAGCAGACCTGGTCACCCTATCCACTGTAAACAGGTTGGACGACGAACTGGCTGCGGTAACAGGTCCATTAGCGGCAGCTATCAGCTGTTAGCTACTCACTCGTAATGGCCGCTGCTCTGTCTCGAAAGCCATCAACTCACCAACCTGTCCACATCAACACGGTGACGCACTGACGATTTATAACACCACTGCCCCGCTACGTAATGGACATCCGTAGAAATCAAATTTCCTTACAAAGATGTCTCCGGTTTCAAATTTCTGCCAAACAATCAGTCAGTGAGTAAAGGATTAAAGTGCCCTTTACAATACTTCAAACAAAGTACAATTAGAGATTCGCTATATTTTTCTCAATGTTAATTTACCTACTGGTCACATATCCAGTGAGACTACATGGTATTAACGATTTATAAATTTTCTTTTTGTTATCATAATCATTTCTAATTGCAATGTCGTCTTCACGGGTGTACCGCCGGATTGTGTTTTGAAAACATGAAATTTCGACGACTAGCTCCGTCGTCTTCATCACTTGCATCATCTGAACTGGTTGGCTGACCGTCAGATACTGAGACAGCTCATTTATATATATATGCCTTTCATTCCTCCTCCTGAAGGCAGGGGACGTGCCGCTGTAGAGACTGAGCTCTTTTCAGTCACACTATTAACTTAAATTTTTAATTTGGGTGCCGAACCTCCTTATACAGACGACGGCTCTCTCCGCGGCCCGAGCCTGGCGGCTGGCTGCCGGTGGGCATGTTACAGTTCTTCGTTGCGGCTCGCGCAAGCTAATATTGAGCCGTAGCTAGTCGTCAAAATATCGTGTTTTCAAAACACACTACGGCTGTACACCCGTGAAGACTTCATTACAAGTATACGCCGGGAAAGTCTCCGTTCTTACATCAATTCTAATTATTTCAGTGCTTATAAGTAATTAAATAATGGAATTTTGTCACCAACAGCATGGTTGAATGGTTGCTTTTATCCTGTGGAGATGCTAAAATTCTAGATAAAATCTCTTACTTAAGCATTTTGAGATGTAGTCCGCTTTCCTGACGCCTCCGAATACCTCAGTACCGTGGACAACAATGTTCAAAGAAGTTGAATCGTAGGAAGGGACAATTTTCCGACCACAACTCGAACGTACAAACTGTGTTAATGAATTGTCGCTTACTAATGTGTACTACAATTATGAGGCAACAATAAACAATAACACAGTCATCTGAACAAACATGCTGACTTATAGACTGTTCAACTTTCACGTAGTGATTTTCAACCAAAGTTGAATTAATAATCTTAAAAGAGGTGCTATAGGAGGCCTATACATATATATATATGTCTGTGTGTGTGTGTTATGTAGCATAGTTTTTATCCAAAATACAACTTTCCAGGAAATTATAATCCTGTATCAGGAAACCCTACTTATGCCTCGTTGAGGTCATTAGAGGCGGTAAAGGATTGGGGATAAGGAACGTGAAGGAATTTTGCCATGGCCTTCTATAGGAAGCATCCCGACATTCACGTTCGCGAATGCTATGTCAGAGCGTTACTGCTCACCAAGCACGCTCGATATGTTTGCTAGTATATAATCAGATTAGTCTCACAACTGTTGTGATAGGTAAAACATACACAGCATCCCTGTACTTCCACAGAAATAAACTGTATGCTACGCATGCAACAACCATTATCCTTAGAAATTCTTTACTGTTTCTTCTATCCCTCTCTATGTTAAGATTCAGCAGTGTATTTTCCGCATGCTCTTTGAAAAATTGCCCCCATAATAGGATGTGAACAATGTTTAATGATGGTATAAATCATCATCATCATCATGAGCTAAGCGGATCGAGTTCTTGATATGAATTTTTTCATTAAGGGTGTTAATTCATAAAAGTACAGCTTTAGTGGCATGCAGAATTATTTACTTGCTTTTTCTCCACAATGGTAACTTAACAGCGCTTGAGTGGTGTTAGATACTTATTAACTGACGCATCTGTTTACTGATTGAAATTGGAGAACTTCCAGAATCTAAGAATAGCGTCGACGTCATGTTTCAGGTTTTCAAACAGTCTTCAATACCTCTCATGAAGTTACTTAATATTGTATGCTCATTCTTGATGTGGGAAGCATATAGTTGTTGAACAAGGAAACAAAAAATGTTTCGTTGAAACCTAAGTAGAATAGAAACGTAGTGTTATCAAATACATGAAATGAAAAGACACTATTTGGTAATAATAAACAGTTTTGTTTTTCCTCTTCTCGTTTTATCTTTTGGTCTGAGACGATTTTTAAAACTAATAATAAGCGATTTTCATTCTTTTTATACTACAGGGCAGTTTCTATTTCGAAACACGCTGATGAGAAAGCTTTTATGTCTGCAATTACAAAAGTTACAGACGTGAACAAAACTTAAGTAGAACTGAGGTATTAAAACGCTATTATATCAGATTGTTTCATCGTAAATCTGAAATTCAGGCTCTATTAAGGGCTAGAGGTATTCATCGGGAAAAACACTGAGAGATTTTGAAGGCGCCAGTAGAAAATAGTGCATTGTGGTTGGTACCGTGAAGTAAACAACATGGGTAAGATGTGAAGTTACAAATAGTTTGAATGACCTCATTACGGTGTTTATCACTCATGCCGTATAGATGGATTGGATGTCAACCATGGCCAAGTCTCATCATATCGTTGTTGTTATGTGCCTTCTTTCTATGTCAAATTTTAAGTATATAAATTTTTTATTATAATGCTGCATAACGCTTTGTTCTGTTGAAGTGTATATGATACCTGTTGTAATTCCTTGAACTATATCTACATGTTTCGTCCAATTGGCGTAAGATACAATATTATGATGATATACATTGTCTGAACCGTGGCTCACGTGTTGTAGCTCCACATTCCCTACGCAGCTTTAACATTAAGATGGAGGTGGCGCCTTCCAGGACGAAAGAGAAGGATCATTTAGAACGTTCAGTTTCAAGTAAAAACTCTTTATCTCATCCTGATTTAAACACGATTTGTGTATAGTTACAGTAAAGATATACTTCTAAATAATATAGTCTTCAATTAACACTGTTTTCACAAACGTGAACAAGCTTTTTCACCTTGTAATTAACTACGTTTTCCGTTACCTAATAATAAAAATTATCAGTGTTCCTATTTCCACATGTTTATTTTTATGTTTCTTCAATCACCAATGTGCTCCTAATAAACATACACTGATCAGCCAGAACATTATGACTGCCTACCTGCTATCTATATAAACCCGTCCAGGCGATAGTAGCGTCGCCTGACGAGGAATGACCTCCAGTCAGACACACGCACGGTGCATGTAGTATCAGTGAGCTAGCTACCCGTGTTTACAATGGGGTGCGATCTATCTGAGGATGACCGAGGGCGAATTGTGATGGCCCGGAGGCTCGGCACGAGTATTTCGGAAACTGCACGACATGTCGGGTGTTCGAGGAGTGCTGTGTTGAGTGTCTTCAACAGGTGGCAAAACCAAGGTGAAACCAAGGTGAAATCACATCAAACCGTCGATGGGTTGGGCGGCCACCCCCTCATTACAGATGTCGGACGTCGTAGGTTGGACAGACTGTTAAAATAAGATACACGACGAACTGTGGCAGAACTAACATCAGACTTTAATGCTGGGCAGAGTACAATTGTGTCTGAACACACAGTGCACTGAACACTCTAACGATGGGCCTCCACAGCCGACGACCGAAGCATGTGCCAATGTTACCACCACGACATCGGCAACTATGACTGAAATGGGCAAGTCACCATCGTCCCTGGATGTTGGCGCCGTGGCAGAGCATTCGTTGCATGGTCTGACGAATTCCGATACATTCTTCATCATGTCGCTGGGAGGGTGTGAATTCCATCGTTCTTCAGGGTAACAGCTTCTTGACATCTGTACTGTGGGCGGAGACAAGCTGGTGTCGATTCAGTTAAGCTCTGGGGAACATTCACGTGAGCATCCATGGGTTAAGTGGAGCTCGTGCAAGGCACCATGACGGCCAGGAAGTATTGTACAGTAGTTGCAGACCACGAACACCCCATCATGACGAACATGTTTCCAAACAGCACTGGCATTTTTCAACAAGATAATACACCAAGTCACAAGGCCAAGAGTGTGATGAAGTCGTTCGAGGAACACAGTGGCGAATTCCAATGAATGAGCTGGCCCCCTGACTCACCAGATCTGAACCCGATCGAACACATCTAGGATGTGATTCAACGTGGCGTCAGACCTCATCGCTCCCCTCCCAGAATTTACGGGAATTAGGTGACTTGTGTGTGCAGATGTTGTGCCAACTCCCTACAGTGACTTGCCAAGACCTCATTACTTCCATGCCAAGACGCGTCGCCGCTGATATCCTTGCCAGGGGCGGACATATCGGCTATTAGATAGGTTGTCATAATGTCCTGGCTGATCTGTATATACTGTAGTAAAACATACATTTTATTGTTACTATCGCCATTCATTGATATTCACAATTTGTCTAAAATTGACATTGTGTCAGAAAGTTTAAACTCTTGCAATATTTTTCTCACCACCAATACCCTTCCCTTGACGCTTATTCATCCGTCGAATAGGGAAGTTAAAACTGATAGTCCCCTAGTGTCTTTCGGAAGAATAGACCTGAATTGGCTGGCATTGAATTTCACGTTCTCCCTTCTTCTGTGATTCTCAATGCAAACAGTATTCCACACTGAACACACACACTATCACAGTTACCCATACTTAAAACAGCACTTACAAACATTGCACACTGAGCAATACAACGGGAAACCATCATATTTCTTATTCCCACATGTTGCCACGATTACCGCCTACTTTCGGAAACGGCTAAAGCGTTCATGAAGAGTGTTGGTTATTAGTTCACTGTTTACACATTCATTAAGAGACGGTTGGTAAATTACACAAATCTTTACGTAAGTAAATAAGGATTTTTCATAATCGTTTCTTTGATGCAGTTGTTAACGTTGACAATAACATGCATCCTGAAATAACATTGTGAAGGTTCCCACAGACCTTCCTTCTTCCAAGACGTACGTGCAAATTACATTTCGAAAAATGGAAGATTGCACTGTAGCATGTGTCATTAAGTTCCGGGTACCACGCCCACTGAACTGTTGTGTAAGGCTCGCAGTGGCTGTGTGGGAACGTGGAGTCCCACTGACCCCGACACACTGACTCGACACGCTCAACGAGACATCACTGACCCCCGTCGCGTCGGGGAGAACTCGACAGCTGTATTTCACCAGATGCACAGGTATGGATTGCTCAGGTATCTCCGTTAACCTAGGGAGAAACAAATACAAAACTATTGTTCTACAAAACCTGCAAAAATACACATTTTTTTCATCACATTGACAGTTTTTATAATTAGTCTCAAAAATTTGTTCAACGTGTTCACCGAGCGGGGCGGTGTAACGGTTAGCGTTCTCGCCTCGCATTCGGGAGGACGGCGGTTCGAATCCCCGTCCGGGCATCCAGATTTGGGTTTTCCATGGTTTCCCCAAATCATTCCAGGCAAATGCCGGGATGCTTCCTTCAAAAGGTCATAGCCGAATTCCTTGCCCCTATCCTTGCCTCCCATCCTTTCCCGTCTCTAAAGACCTCGATGTTAAAAAGAGACGTAAAGAGTTAAAAAAAAAAATTAACGTGTTCATATGCAATGGTACTCTAAACATTGTACCTCTTTACCTGTTTTCTAAAAATAAGTGATAATTACGCTAATGAGTTGTTATTCTTTGGCCATTAATTGGTACGTTAGTGGGATCTGCCGGTGGGATCTACTGCAGATGTAGATTCCGTTGCGACATTCCTCTGCTTTGAGTTATTACGTCACAATACTGCGGTAGTCAATCGAAGATGTATTATTTTCGAGCAGTAATTACGTTGTTATTTTAAATTAGGTTCAAATACACTCTGGATACGCACGACATCGCTAGAATTACTTCGGAAAATATTTATGGAAGTGGCTTGCGTTTGACTACTGCAACATTATGACGTCAATTCATCGCGGATCTACATCTTCAATAATGCTGATTGTTGCACAGTGGGTTCCCGCATGCATTTAGCAGCAGGCATTGGTTACTATCCCTAAAACTTTATATAAATTTTATACAAAAATAATACAAAAAAGAAACAAAAAAGAATATATAAAAACATACTTTTACAAAAAAAAAATTGCGAGTACATAATGAACAATCCGTTATACCAGTACTTTACTGTTTATCAGCATCATACTAAAGACATCGGTCCATTATATTTCTATTTTTTAACAGCACATTTTCACTAATCTTGAAATTGCCTGAACAATCCGTTATACCAGTACTTTCTGTTTATCAGCATCATACTGAAGACTTTGATCCATTATATTTCTATTTTTTAACAGCACATTTTCACTTGAAATTGCCTTTTAAAAGCAGAATAACGAAATAAAACATTAGGAAATCGCACGTGCAGTTAAAAGTCGTTGAACTAGGGCTTGTTCTATACTCATACAAAGAAACATAATGGCATGACTGAAATGTTAGTGTATAAAGCTTTTATCATTCTGACACTCTCGTGTGGTTTTAAACGTATACCGCTTCTTAATGAACTCTTTGAAAACTACACCAGAGCTATAGCCAGAGTTATAGCTCAGACTTACGAATATCTTCTTCTTCCTTGTACGCAATTGCAGGGTAGACATTTTCCAGGATCCGACGTGTTTGTTATTTGTTCGGCTTCTCGCTGAGACTGATGCTCCACGGGGAGGAAAATGAGGCTGGGATGCGCGCTGGCATTCGCCTTGGTGGTTATGGAAAATTGCCTAAAAACCACAAGCCGGGCGATGTTTATGCAGGGACCAGGATTCAAGACTGCCCCGCAGTTCCTCCCCTATCCAGTGTGCGAGGCGCCCCCAGCCACACTTGCGCATAATCACATAGAAATAAAAGAGCACAAACATCAAATTGCTAGAGTAGATGAAGGTCGTAATACTATCCAAAACACCTAGAAACACCTATCACATAATAGCGTTAAATGAATGAAAACATGTTACGCCGTTATTAAGTAGTCAAAAACACTCGTCATCGTGTTTGGAAGGAAACCCAGCTGAGAAAAAATAGATACCGAGAACTTCTGTTCCTTCTTGAAGAACGGAGCTGCTATGTGGAAGGACGTGTAACGTTTTCAGACACTTGAGATTATCTGCACTAATATAAAGCTGCATGGTATCTATGGCTACACATTGCAGTTATATAATGTATTGGATAGACAATTTTGATATGTCTGAAACATCAGCATTTTATATTTTTTTGTTTGCTTGATTTGTTTGTTTGTTTCTTCCAACATCACGCAATGACTACTAAATCGAGTTTGACGAGTTTTTCCAGTTTAACTGCTTCTGAAGCGACTTAAAACCTAAGATGAAGATACCTTACGGGTGGACCATGTAAAAATTAAGATCTGATCAGCAAATCAGGATTGAATTGTGTATTTATTTTTCATATTTTTTTTACTTATGGCTTTACGCCTCGTCGACGTCGAGCTCATTAGAGCCGGGATGGGACTGGGAGCAAGGAATGGGAAGGAACTCGGCCATGGCCTTTTTAAAGGAAGGATCCCTGCTTTCGCCTGGAGTGATTTGGGGAAACCATGGAAAATCCAAATCTGGATAACCGGACGGGGATTCGAACCGGCGTCCTCCCGAATGCGAGGCCAGAGCGTTAACCTTAATTTTCATGAATAGCTTGAATGTATTGAAAACAACAGGTGTCTAAAGTAAATATTTGAAACAAAATCCAAAAATAAGTTTAACTATATTTATTTTCACTGATTCATGAATAGTCCCCATCCTCGTGGATGAGATCATTGTTAAAATCAAGTCAAGAACAGAAATTGTTAAAGAAATAATAATCACACCATTAAAGCATCCCAAAATTCCAACTACCCCACGAAGAAAAATGAAAGACATTTCACTTCCGTTCATGCGTGATGCTATGATGATAATAATGAAGCTGATTGCAACTATTATATCTGTCAAACAATTACGATAGTCTTCAATGATTCTCTTTGCCTACATAATTTCATTTTACATCATACATTACAACAGCTTTTTTTTCAGATTGAGATAATTTTAACAGACAAACGGAAAACAGTTATTGACTGATGTTTTTTGTTTGAGAATTACAATCTGATGAAAACGATAAGGAAACAATGAAAGTTCTGAACATTTATTTTTTATTTCTTTTATTTTCAATGAAAAACTGCCACTCTTGTTATACTCAGTAATATAAAAGCACCATTAGGATTTAACGAACATTGTTTATAAAGTGATACAAAATTTATAAACTTATTTAACTGGTAGAATGTTTTGAAATACGTTTTGTTTCCTATCAATATTTAAGACTACTTAATAGAATCAAGTTTCGTTGCATACAAAACGAATTTCTGATCGCGGTTTTAATTACAGTGCAGTACAAATTCGGGTTACTTCTTCATGAATATTATTCAAATAGCTAAAACAGAAAAATATTAACCGCGGATTAATCCTGGTATTCCAGTACCGCAATCAATTTAAAACTAATTTATCAGATGAACGGAACATATAAACAGAAATTCTGCAAATTCCAATTTATCACAAACGCTATTTGTAAATAAAACCAATCATTAAAATATGTCGCCTGGTGTCGCGCTACTATATAATCGGAAGTAATTAACTGAGGTGTGAATGAAATTTAACCCCGGTGAGCACAGATTTTAAGTCCAATTTACTACACACATAGCTGCAGTTCCTCGAATAAATTATCCCAGTAGAACGGCATTTTCATGAAATAAATATCTGACACATTTAATTGTTCCCCGTATTTTAATTCTTAGTCGTAAAGCTCTCGTCTTACTATTAGATGTATGGCAACTTACACTAAATTGTAAAAAGTGCAAGGCAATTAGCTCCGTTCAGAAATACGAAGTAAACAGTTCAGTTATTGATATGGTCAATTCTGTGAACTATTTGGCAGTAACGGTACAAAGGAACATGAAATGGGACTTATACATTAATACGCTAGTAGGTAGAGCTAATTCTAGGCTGCGGGTCTTGAAAAATTGTAATGAACAAACAAAGGAGATAGCGTACAAAACACTTGTGCGCCCACATTTGGACTACTGTTGTGCCGTTTTGGATCCGTTTCGTAAGGGTTGATTGACAGTATTGAGAAAGTACAGAGAAGAGCCGCTCGATTCGTGACCGCTTGCTATAGTCCTTATGAAAACGTCACAGAACTGATTGGTAGACTGGGCTGGGAGTCTCCTAACTTTGTTCTGTGTGTAAAACACAGTTTTTGTAGGACAGAAGGTCAGCTAAACGGCGAGTAATAATTCTTTTCCTAACGAAAATTCAAACCAGAGACTTCTACATTCCCCCAACAGGTACCGCAACATTAATTACCAAAACTGACCTTTTACCTGCCTCTCAGACATATTTTTTCTCTTAGTTCGTGCTACTTACCCATTGGAAAGGATTCTGGAAATATATATAACTGCTTCTTGCAAACTGAGTCACCAGAACACTTAGTATAATAATAGACTAGGTATAATTTCTAAGTAATTTCTAATTAAATCTCGAGTATTGCGTCAGCTTGTTCCACATAATTAATAATACCCACCAAGGTTTTGATTGTGTGAACACAGGATTCAATTCTGCGGAGATTACTGTATTAATGTTAAATCTTTTTTCGCTTTCATTGCAATCTGTTTCTCTTTGTATTCATTGTTCAAATACCAAAAGTCATTTCGGCAACAACACAAATATTTGTTAATTCAAGTATTAACTCATGATTTATGAAGCAAATACAGTTCAGAAGAAATTATTGCTATGACGTATTCCAACTATCTTCAGTTGTATTGAAATTCAAGTATCACAAAGCACACTTCTTTGCACTATATAATGGATTAATAGCGTCCTATGAGAACGATACCTGGTGGCTACTTGTTTACGACACGAGGAGCAGATACTACCTTTGGAATCGAACTACAGTCGTGAATATTAGTTGCCTCACAAAGATGAACAGCAGGAAGTTCAACTGTTAATTCTGTTAATTTGTTTAGCATAATCTCAAATACCTTTTAATCAAAGATATGGAGTAAAAGTTAAAGGTGATCTCTAAAGATCATGTAAGACGCAAGGTGGAGTTGACAGTGGTAGAACCATAACTTCGGCACTAGAATGGACTGGGTGTAAGGCACTGCCCGCCTTTAAACTCAGTATCTCCAGAATAGGTTCTACCCCGGTTGTCATTAGGTTCTTAGAAGACGTTGGCAGGGGCACCGAATGTTCCTTGTTAAATGAAATATCATTCGAATTCAACGTGGTTTGAATAGTGACCGTTGGTTCATAGTCAGTCCCGCTACTAACTAATTTGAGTAGAAAACGTTTGGATATGAAGTGGAATAAAAATATCGTGAAATATATTTCAACCTTGTCTTTACAGTCAAACTTTTTCAGTAAGGTAGTGTAGCAGCACGCATAGCAAATTATGACATTAGGTTTTAAGGGAATTCTTCGGAATGTGAAAAAGAATGCGCTGACGGAAATGGTCGGAGCGGTTGCTATCATTCACTATTTACTCGACTAAATGATCACCTAGATTCAGAGGTAAGAAGGCCGGTTCCTTACTCCGTATGTTGCTATGTATGTTTATAAGTGTGTATGAACTTGAAAGGAGGCAGACGGTGTAACTCTTTGTGGCTTCAAACCTAATTTCTCGAAACATACCAAGGAGACCCCGTAGTTATACTTTACCATACAACGGATGAATCAACATCAAGAATGACGTGTTGCCTTATTTCCATACGTAATACCATGGAGTTTTGTATGAAATCTGATGATAAGAAATTTTGTGCCATCCCCTTTTCTAACTTTTTATTATTATTATTATTATTTTCTTATGGCTTTACGCCTCGTCGACGTCGAGGTCATTAGAGGCGAAATGGGACTGGGGACAAGCAATGGAAAGGAATTCGGCCATGGCCTTTTTGAAGGAAGCATCCCGGAATTTGCATTGAGTGATTTGGGGAAACCATGAAAAACCGAAATATGGATGCCCGGACGGGGATTCGAACCAGCGTCCTTGCGAATGCGAGGCCAGAGCGTCCCTTTTCTAAGCTTCTTGGCAAGTCCGAAATGAAGATGATTTCTTCCATCCTGAAGGATCATACCTTCTTGTCTTGATTTCCGACGACGAGGTGGGTGTAAATAAATATAACGCAAAATAATGTGAAATCTAACTTAATGTCACACATTCGTTAGGCAGGTCCTACTTAGCACTTCTACTTGAATTCCACGGTAGTTTTTGGTATATCTGTCTGGAATAAAGAACTGAAAAACCTAACAATTCAAGACTTTGAATCTCTTGAAGCTGTCGTTGAGCACATTGAACTGTTGAGGCCATAAGACCTTTCCGCTGATGCGAGTGTCGCAGGTTGCGACGGAAGTGTGGTGGACTGACCCGGTCACATCGGCTGGACGGCTGGCTGCAAGGTGTTGATTGGCCATTGCTCCCAATTCGAGTGTCCTCGATTGATGTCCCTCCATCCAACAGAGTGTCGCATCACCTCTCCAGTCTGCGTACGGACTTCGGCAAGACAGTGGCGACCTTCACAGCCCTGCCCTTCTTTTGGAGGACGGTACAGCCAAGTCGACATCCAGGAGACAGAAATAAGGTGACTTCAGTGTAATGTGATAGTTCTCTCACTGGTTCAAGATTCCAGCCATGTTAAAATTATTACGCTTTGAACATTATTCCCGGTGACATGGAGAATCATCAGCGACAGAAATACTAATCAGGAGATCTTATTTTCTGTGAGAAACTATGCCGTGTTAGTTCAAAGAGCAATCATCATCTTCGTCCATCTCCTGTTTCAAGGGTGCGATGTAAGAGAGCTCAAATCCTTTGTCTTTCCAGATAGATTTCCTGTTCTTGGACTTGAGACCATGGTACACCTCTTTCCCGTAGACCCAGTTTTAGCAACTCCTCCTGGGCTGGCCCCTTGGAGTTTTACCCTTCAGTTCTTTTTCCAGCCATATCCTTTCTATCCTGATTGGGTCCATCCGTATGACATATTGCACCCATCGCAATCTTGCTTTGGTAATTTTTTCACAAAGGGTTTCATTAGCTAGGAATAAAGTGCGGTAAAAACTGAAATTATAATTTTTGTTTAAATTTTTTGTTGTTTGAGTGTGGAAAAATTTATTAGTGTCGTATTAAAATCAGATAATACGATCAGTTTCTAGTGTTAAATATGTTGATCACTTGGGCATATTAATATAGGTTCTTGGTCAATTATTTAGCTTTCCAAAGAGGGTGGGGGAATATTCAGGGTGTTTGTTTGTTTTTTTTTTATTAAAAAGTAAAACTAGGATATCGTTCCTAATGTCTTTCTACATTTGAATTAAATGATTGCACTTACGTTTTATTAACTGATTTTATATATCTAATGTGTTTTTATACTTTCGACGCTTCTGCTTTTCTTTGAGTGGCGCATATTTTACTACTGAGTACAGTAGCGGGATTTTAAATGAAAAATATTCAGTTAAGTACCAAAATTTTCATATCATGTGATGTAAGAGACACAGTATCAGAAAAGATGTGATAAAACAATTCTGAAAGTAATTCTTTGTTTTGGCTACCTTTCAGTTAAAACGGCTATTAAAGTAATATTTTTAAAATTCCTCTGCGTAAAATTCTACCTGGATTGTACCATTCTTGTAAATATTGCATGGATAATTACTATTCAAATTTGCAAACGTATAATTCGGGTTAAAAGAAATTTTTATAGCAAAAGATTCAATTTTTAAAAGTTATTTTCCTTCTCCTCTATCACACTGACTCACAGAGAAGCAAATACCTATGATTTTCTTTTTAACGAAGAAAGAAAGAAAGATTTTGAAAACAATTGTGTTAGTTAAGGCTAGTGGGAGGAGGGAGGGGGGGGGGAAGAGGTGACCAAATGTGAGGAATGATACCTTTTGAACTACTCTGCTTTGAGGTGAACGATTGACCATATCCCTATCAGCACAGAAATATCGAGTCAGCGATAACTGCATAACGGTTCCGACCTTCAAAACTCAAATTAGTATTAAATAAACTACACAGGAGTATAGAATGAATTATGCAAGACGAGATTTTTTTTATTTTATTTGTAAGGAACATTTCACCGCATGTCAAATTAAGTGCGGCAAAATATAACGGCACGTGTTTACCGTATCCATTTCGTGCTGCTCTCGTGGCTGCCCTATCTTAACCATCTCTGACCGTTTGACTGCTATGCCAGTGGCGACGTTTCGACGTCAGACATATCTGCAGCAGTAAAACAGAGCTCGAGCCGGTCGGACAGACAGCCAGACACAGCCATTCGACGTTTACGACGCGCGCTGCGCTATCGCCTCCCCACGGCCACAAACAAACTTCCCTCATATTACCTGGAATCTGGGTCATCAGCGCTGCGCCCAGTGACAAAATCGATAGTTAATATCGTCGGCGGCTTGTCGACAGTTGCCAGTGGAGTTTCGGATCCGCCGTGGATGAAGGTGGTCGCTGGCGCACGGTAAGGAGCTAGCATCAACACCGTTGATAACGAGGTTACTTCCGCAAAGATAATACGAATCGCAAATGATCGCGTGTTACACACTTGCTGTTGAAGCAAAGTACATCTATTCAACCTATTTTACCTTTGAAGTGTTATCCGCATCAGTATTCCATGTTTAAATTATTTCAGCAATCAACGTTGGTTTGATAGAAACTGCTTTGATTATGTTGGACAGAAAAATCCAATTTACTGCCAAAGATAAAAATATTTTTCTATGTGCAGTACAGTTACTCCATGGATCAAAGCAGACAGTAACGAAACATAGCTTTTTCGAATAACATTCATCTGTACAGTGAAACATAAACAGCGATTACTTGAAGTAAAACAATAAAATTGACTTGAATTCAAGTATAAATCTTATAAAATTGTGCTCAAACAAAGTCAATTGAATCAACTTTCTTATTTTGCAATCTACTAGGCGAATTTTTATGGCAGTTCAAAATTGCAGAGTAAGCAGTACCAGAAAACTCAGAGAAACAGAAGAGATGGGTATTGAGGAATTGTTATCACAGGGATAGAGGTCCGAAATTTTGTTGCGTACGGTCACGGTTGTGGATTGTTGGGACGAGGTAATTTTTATTTTTTTTTGCTTATGCTTTATGCCTCGTCGACGGCAAGGTCATTAGAGGAGGGATGTGACTGGGGGCAAGGAATGGGAAGGAATTCGGCCATGACCTTTTTGAAGGAAGCATCCCGGTATTCGCCTGGAGTGATTTGGGGAAACCATGGAAAACCCAAAAGTCTAGAATGCCGGAGGGGGATTCGAACCCGCGTCCTCCCGAATGGGAGGCCAGATCGTTAACCGTTCACCCACCACGCTCAGTGGAACTAGGTAACGCTTGTATTCGCATTGTAACAGCGCACTATTGTGAAAATTCACAACCCAAACGGTTCTTTGATTAATCAGTAATTAATTAATTAAGGACAATCGTCTTCAGTTTCTTGTGTTAGCTTAATCTGAATCTGTACGGGGGGCCCTCAGTTCTTAATATTAGCCTGGATACTTGGATGTTGGTTCATGTTATCAAGCTTGCCTGAACAGTATTGTTGCAATCCATATTCCACGTCGTCTCTTCAAATTAACCTTTTTTTTATGGCATTTGGCAACGGAGGCCATACAGCCAGCTCGATGTAATTATTATAGTTTTCAGTGTATAAGTCATCATCCAGTATGTATATTGTATTTTTCCAATGTATGGACGCCACAGGACGGACAGAACAACCACACAGACACACAACACTTAAACATCCATGCCCACGGCCGGATTCGAACCGGCGGCCTTCGGCACGCGGAGCCAGCACTCTAGCCCCTACGCTACCGAGGCCGGCAAATTAACTGTTCGTGAAACCAAATGAGTATTCAGTATACAACTTTGGAGTCGTACAATTTGACTCAGTCGATTCTATCCGACTGACGCTTTTGAGCTCACATGAGAATTGTTAACTGAAGTAACTGAAATCTGCATCTTCATTCAGTTTTATGAAATTCGCGTGGTTTTTACACTCTTGTTTCGTCCTCTTACATTCCGCAGTTGTACTAGTCGAAAGCTTATCTCGCTGGTTTTATTCACTGTTTCGACGTTTCCAGTGTCATGACATCATAGTTTCCATTGTTACACAACTGTCTTAGTATGGTTAGAGGTCGATTCAGGAATTGGAGGAGGTGCAAAAGTGGTCAAATAGATTTGAATGTGGAAATTATTATGGTTCACAATTTGTAATTGATAACATCAAGGAGCAAGATTGAGAGTAATTGCAAGACAGTACAAAGGAGAAAATGTTGCAGGGAGTGTATGTGGCGTATATCGGCGATGAGGTCTGGGTGGATATTGGCAGAAAAATTAGGAGTCGTAAGTGGAGGAGAAGACCTTAACCACAAGCTGGCTGATTTAAGGTGCTAGAAAATGGAAATTTTTTCTTTTGATAGGGGGCCAGAGACTGGAATGAATTAGTCGGTGAAGTGCTGAAAAATTGACCTGAATCACTGGAATAATTAATAAGTTAAAATTCGTAAAGCCAAAAAGTAAAAGGGTGGTGAAATTGTACTTAAAAACTATAAGATTATTATTATTATTTTTATTAATATGTATTAACTTTGAAAATAGGTGCGCAAGGAAATTGCCAGCGAGTCATATGTTAGCTCGCAGTTAAACTCGTTCTGTCGAGCGGACTCTCCCTTGCAGTGATAAAATACGTTATCCTTCGCTCGATATCCACTATTAACCGTATTTTTACTTACATACACTGTCTGCTTTCATTGACATTATTTTAAATGCGAAAATGTTGATCACGCCTTTCAATACTGTCGTTTCTTAGAAAGAACACTATTTGTATGAAAAAAAGGACAAACCGCAGGACCACCTATTTAAAACCTTCTAAATATTTAACAAAAATATTTATAATAAGACCGCCTACGAACCCGCTAGAGATCGAAAAAACTGAAAACAACTTACCAGGGAATCCACATAACCAATTTGCAATATACTTTGAAATTGGTCTTGACTGGCTGTTAGCGTGGAACGATAGCATTAATAATAACTTCCACAAATCCTACGATTATACCACGCAAAATAAATCCGATTTCAAGTAAGTTTTTTTTTTTTTGGCTTTATGCCTCGTCGACGTCATTAGATGCGAGAAAGGAAGGGGGACAAGAAACGGGAAGGAATTGGGCCGTGGCTTTTTGTAGGAAGCATCCCGGCATTCGTGTCGAGTGATTTGGGTAACCCATAGAAAATCCAAATCTGGATGCCCGGACGGGGGGATTCGAACCATGTCCTCCCGAATACGAGGCCAGAGTGTTAACCACTCACCCACCACGCTCGGTGATTTCAAGTGAGGAATCGCTATTAAAAACAGAGTAATGCTTATTACAATGACCCTTAATAATATACGCGTGTACTATATCTGGAGCAACTTATATATGTTCTATACATTTATGTGTTAAATGTAGTGGGTTACCTCCTAATATCGTGTGCGCGGCGAAGTACAGCAGCCCAACGTGGTATTCACTCATCAAGTCGTCACAAGTCCTCCCGAAGAAATATACAGCCTTGCTTCCTCCACAGTCGTCCAGATTGCGAAAGTGTTGCCGGTGCAGGACGCTGTGCACGTACAGACCTATCGATCATGTCCCAAATATGTACGATTGGATTCATGTCTGGCGATCTAGCTAGCGAATGGAATCGACACTCATTTGACCACGCAGTTCTTTCAGTCATCTAGGAGCCAGCCGATATGTTAACGATGGCGTTCCAGTCGGTCTTTTGCTGCCATATCCCATCAACGCAAATTTCTCTTCGCTGTCCGTACAGACACGTCTGTCATACGTAGGGTTGCCAGATACAGGCTTATGATTTCCGAAACATTTCTGGGATTAAAAAGTAGTATGTTTAAAGACTAAACAAAAATGAAAATTAATAAAAAAATGAATTTTAGGTAAAAACTATGCTGTTTAACACATACATATATAACATCTCTTTTAGGTTCATTAATTAATCTTTGGTTGAAAATCAACATCAGGAATTATGAATTAAAAAGAAAAATGCTAAACCTAAAACAAAAATCGTGCAACTCTTTTAGGTTTTTTTTACACTTCTGTAGAAAACCAACATCGGGTATTGTCAATCAAAACCTCTAAAATATTAAACGTAAACAAAAATTGAACACTTCTGTTAGACTTATTAATTAAACTTAGCTAGAAAATCAACATAAGGTATTATCAACAAATAAATAGAACTGGACATCTATCTTTGGCTAAATCAAAATCAGCATCAATCAAGATGAATCGTAATCAACTACTTTTTTTAAAGATTTATCAATAGCTTTGCCATTTAAGTTTTTCTCCATCACTGCTTTGCAAAACTGATCAAGTTTCTGAGTAAGACTCTTCAAAATTGATTGAGTTTGCAGCTCAGCTTTGTACAAATCCATGGGCATTCAGTTTCCCTCTTTAGTCCATAAACTGTTCAACGGGTGTTGCTAGTTGGAACTGACAAAACAAAATCAACTATTTTCATTAAATTTACAAAATCATTAGAAACGTTTGTTCTTAAGAAATTAGCCCATATTTTGTCGTTTGGCAAGACTTTTGGAAGTACCTCAAAGACAACTTTCAGACATGTGAACTCTGCGTAAAGGGAATCAAAGTTAACTGCATCTAGCATTTTCAGTATCCCAGGAAATTTAAAGAGTATTTTCCATATTAATTTCAGTTCCTCTGATTTGGGGAACAAAAAGATCAAAATTTTTGTAAATTCCATTCTCCTGCTGCGAACACGGCTACCGTGGTGAACTGAATGAGAAAAAAATTAGTATATGGAATTTCGGGACAGTAACGCACAATTACTGGACACGGAACCAGAATCAAAATTCCGGGACTTTCCCGGCCATCTGGCAACCATAGTCATACGTCCCATATTGAGTGTTGCTGTTGTTTTGTCGAAGTGTCGCCTGTCTGACAACACTGACACTTCGACGAAGACGTCGATGGTCTCTGTCATTAAGTAGACGTTGTCCATGGCAGGAAGAGATGACGGCTATTACGTATTTACGACACATTCTTGACACTGCGGATAGAGGAATGTTGAATTCGCGAGCAATTTTCGAAATGAAATGTTCCGTTCGTCTAGAGCCTAGTACAGTTCCACATTCAGAGTCTCTTAAATCATGCTGTGAGGCCACACTACTTACGAGAATTCAAATGAAAATCTATATAATGCACGGCACATTGATATGATCCTTTCCGGGGCTAGCGCCATCTGGATATTTGCATCTTCCTATCCCATATCATTTGGAAGGTCAGTTTATATATATTGAAATAAAGTGCCCAAATTATCAGTGATTGACTTGTACGTAACAGTCAGTTACAAAGGCAAAATCAAATGTTTCGTATGTCAATCAACTCATAACACGATAAGTCAAAGAAATATTCAGCTGAATTAATGCCGAAGGTACAATTCTTTGAACTAGGAATGAAGACGGACTATTATATTCCAGAAAAATCTACCTCAATTTATTTCACTTTAGACTTTGATTCTGAAGAATAATTCGATTCAATAAATGAAACTTAAAATGTTTTCTTTCTTTTTTTTATTTATTTAAAAAAAAAAAGTACAGAGACAGATAGAGAAAATATATTTATCGCCTATAGTGACTAACGCTTCGTTTGTTTATTTCATGTGTAACAGTTATTTTTAACACATGTACCAAGACTTGTTTCTCCTCAGCGGTACAATCTATAAGTATTAAGTGAACACGATATAATTACTGTGAACCAAGCTAATTGTTATTATGATAATTATCGTTCGCTTTATTGTTATTGTTACAAATCGCGGCCTGTTGTTACGGAGAATCCTAGCGTGTTGTCCTCAACCACGACCAACGACCATGCATTCGACATGCTTTGAATTAAAAATGATTGTAAGTTTCAACATGCACCAGCTAAAGTTCAGTAGCTGAACGGATATTTGAAATATCAACATGAATACTGGGAAAAAAACTCCCTATGTTAGAGTGTAATTGCAAAAGTTTTTCAATGTGTAATGATTTCTGAAGTAAATTTGATAAATCCATTTCTGCGAAAGAAGATCACTCCCCTAATGAGAGAAACGGTATGAAAGTGTTGAATAACTTCTATTCATTAAAACAGTGAAAATGCTGAAAAATTATCTCAAATCTCAAGTCGTTAAAAGTATTTTTATAGTGAGTTGTGTTTATATATTCTGTACCAACATTAAAGAAACAAAGCAAAATGTAAGTTTCAGATTCAAGTGCGTTCTAATGAATTTACCGTAGCAATATCTTAAATTTTTTAATGAGACTCAGTATAGGGAAAGAGCTGTGGTTGATAAAGTGTTTAGCTATGAAGTGACCTAACCTACTTAGTTGCACCAGCATTAAATATACAAATACAGGACATAATAGAAATTTTCATAGTAACTACCAAAATTATAAATATAAGTGTTAATAATGATCAAAAATTATAACGTGCAACGTCCTTAGATTTTAAAGAATTTAGTAAGATATAATTATCATGGAAAGAGGTGAAGGGTAATGAATTTTTAAAGGGAAAAGATTTTATTTTTTATAATTTTCGTTGCATCTGTTTATTTCTTTATCTAGATTTTCCACAAATTTAAGTCTCACATATCAATTTAGAACTAATTAAAACTGCAATAACGTTTTAAGAGACTCGATCCCATCCACCGTTAAACAGGCGCATACATGTTGGAAGAGCATTAAAAGTTATAAATGCTCGTCCAACTTTATTTCGTCCTCAATTCTTCCGCTTGCAAAACTGAAATTGCTCCCGTTAAGAGTTCAAGCAATGAGATAAAGTTTCAGACGTTTGAAAAATTCTTGCGCTGAGAGAAAACTTGTGATGGAAGGGTAAAAAGCTCACAGCGAGCGAGGAAAATGCCTTAGCGCCGCTTTTTGCCGCGGAAACCTTTTTCACAGAGACATCGGTAACAGAATTAAGGCATGACGAGGCAAACTCGTGGAAAGGACAGCGCGTAGCTCCAAACAAGGACGGTAGATCAAGAACTTCGTGTTCCTCATGTCCTTCTCTAAGTGTGCTTTGCAATATACACAACCGTATAAACAGAAGCGTATGAAGTTCCAACGTTAAGTCTTAAAGATGATCCAAATGAAGATATCTACACTCAGAGGTTTCATACCAAGATCTCGTTACAATTTTTTTTTTAATGGATGTGAGAATATATTAGACATGTATCAACCCTATAACATGGTTAGATTACAACATTAAATACTGCTTTCTTAACAGATTATTTTTTAATTTATTCTAATGTGTCCGAGCGTCGTAACACTTTGCTATGGACTGCTTTACCACTCTACATCATCATCTCAGGGACCTGTTTACTGGGATGATTAATTGATTGCCCATGGTCTTTACCGATGTGAAAGTGTTCGTTGATGTAACTAATGTTAGAAAGATTGTAATGTGTGTGTGTTCATTGTAGAATGTTATGGATGGTAGATCAACCGGTGTCTGTTGCTCAGAAAAATAGTTAATGGAGTCACCAAGTCTATACTCCACTTTCTACAGACCTTCTCTACATACACACTGCACAAGGAATCTTGTACTGGTGGTTTAACTAACGTGACCAGATTAGTTTAGGACGATCTACACTACATTTTAATGTTTTGTTCTGGTCGAAATCATTACAGATGGAAGAGGTCTGTGAACATGGAACGATTTTTTTTTCTTTTTTTTTATCTGCTTAATGTCTCTTTAACAGCGAGGTCTTTAGAGACGGGAAAGGATGGGGGGCAAGGAATGGGAAGGAATTCGGCCGTGGCCTTTGAAGGAAGCATCCCGGCATTTGCCTAGAGTGATTTGGAAAACCATGGAAAACCCAAATCTGGATGCCCGGACGGGGATTCGAACATGGAACGAAAAGGAATTCGGCCACGATCTTTCGTAGGACCTTTTCAAGGAACATACACCTGGAGTTGTTTCTGGAAACCAAGGAAAACCGAAATTTGGATAGCTGGACAGGGATTTGAACCCACGTTCTCCCAAATGCCAGTCCTGAGAATTACCGTCTATTTTACGGATGGTTAGTTGATTTCTAGTTCAGTGAACGGATTCTGAAGAGTACGTAGCGATGTAACATATATTATTTTCTGTAATTTAAACAACTTTAGCTTGACTAAGGGCGATGACAATTAAATGAAATTTTATTACAAAATTAATATCAGAAATTTCAGAGACAAAAAAATGCTATTAGGGTCAATCAACAACACTACTTTATTGCAATTATTTAAATTGTACAATTACATTACTTTATTTAACACAGTGACGGATCTACTAAGTTTCCGAGCAGGGGGAACAAAAAAGGTCACGCCTGCACGGATTTTCATCCACTTCAAATCATTAAAAGTATTATTTGCGCCCTGCTTAAGTTGCCACCCGGACCAGATGCGGTGGTTTGCCGCCGATCCCCCCTCCCACCATAGATCCGGCACTGATCCAATGTCAAGTTTTTTTTAAAAAAAATTGTAACTTCCAATTAAAGATATTTCTTGTGGCTATTAGACATCAGTCGCATGGTCTTTTTGAACGCGTCGTTTACATGGTGATAGACTGTTCGTTATGGAGCGTGGTGATGAGTGTGTAACGATGCATTCGATATATCGATATATCGATACTTGCCGCCTAGAGAGTATCTTGACAGAAAGGGTAGATGGAGAGAGACTATGAAGTAGTATAGTCACGCGTGGTTGTTGTTGTATGTGCAATGTACTAGTGGACTGTGTAAGCAAAACGAACTTGAGAAAGCGAGACTACAGCTTTGGTGGTGGTGTCGGCGATAGTTTAAGTGCGATACAGGAATTAGTGAGAACTGTGGACAGTGAAATTGAGTGCAGTCAATGGTTGTTACAATCGCAAATAGTCGTATTCACTTCTTAATCGAACCTCGCAATCTTCAATTCCACGAAATCCGAGTAGAGATACATATCTGGTTGTTTACGACAGTGTGCTGTATCTTCTTTATGAAATTTAGCGCAATAAATAAGGGATAACTGTGTTCATGAAAGATTGTTTAATTTGTGGCTCCTTTGAGTGACTTTAAGTATTTAATTTCGGGTAATTACGCGTGGCGGCCGTGTTCAAACCGAATCTGCAACCATTTGAAGTTGATCGGCATCGAATGTTAAAATGAACCTGTATGGTCACGTGTAGAGAAAACGAACAATATTAATTAATCAGAGGATAAGCGTTCGTAGCTTTACAAGTGGTTGCCTTGACTGGAGTCAGCAAAGATGTCAGTGACAGTGAAAGTGCGTTGTCTACAGCGGACATCGCAGATGTGTCGACTAGAACTTTCGCTGGCCCTCGTGTGTCAGGTGATCAATGTCAGCAAGCCGATCGATCCGTGGTGTCTACCGATAGACAAAGCGACCTCTCTCAATGCGAAGCCAATGTCGGGAGGAGAAGTTTCTCACTTGAGATCAGAACCAGAAGAGTGTAACCGAGAACGGATAAAACTTTGCCCACCGTCCATCACATTACGAGAAACCTAATTTCTCGCCCTGCTGTTTATATCATCAGTCCAGGCATTGCGGCACTAAACGTTGTTTTTCCCTAAGTTAAGGTGCGAACTGTGGTCACGCTTTCTGCTGACTTAGAGACCGTCCACTAGATACTTATTCATGTATACTAAAATGTTTTGTGGTCCCCTACAAGGTGGCCCTGTTCAGACACTATCAGCCGGGATAATTATCTTAGCAATCCTTGAATTTCCCAATTCCTCCCACCCATTATTTGTCAAGAGAATTCCACTATACGTGAAACATTAACACAGAACTGCCGAGACTTTATAAGTATCTCTTAATGCATATATTAATAATTTATTGTCAGCGGTGAGATGAATTAATGTATACATAATCTTAAGTCGTTATATTATTGAATATTTTCAAAGCGCTTTCTTAAGCCATCCAAGCTTTAACAGACATCTTAAAAATTACGACCTCAGCAAATCAGCTGTAGCACAACATTCGGCTGACAGTGGGCACGCAATTTTATTTAGTGACACTTGTGTACTGGTTCATGAAAGCAGGCGTATCAGAGAAGCGCTAGAAATTAAAAAGAGACCAGATAATATGAACGCGGACGGCGGGCTACAACTTGGCCAAATATGGTCATGCTTGATTAGGAATGCGCGGGACGCAAACCCCCATCTGATCAGTCACGCTGGTGACGGTAGCTTGAGTGACGTCTCTCCAAACGGTTAGCGTGCTCTTCGGGAACTATATAAAGGCGACAGTTACTGCAGCCTTGACAGTCCTCTGATGTAGGCCACAAATGATGGCCGAAACGTCAGGTTTTCATAAATTGACGCGGTTCATCTCGGACAACAATCCAAGCTTTGCCAACCTCAAACCCACTCCCCAGTAATATATATATATATAAAACCTTAATCGGAGTGGATGGGGAAAAACAGGTGGTAACAGTTCAACACCTCACACATTAGTAGGGCCTATCAATAGTGTCAATTTGTATGTGTTTGCGTAAAGAGAAAGGAAGAATCACGGCGAACAGTCTTGTGTTAGCATTTTTAAAGTTGGAAGAATTTTTTTCTTTTAATTTTTGTCTTTTTCAGTCAGATATCATTATTCTGATTGAGTAGTTAAAATTTCGTAATTTATGTTCGTTATGAGCCTAGAAATCATAAATATCTCATTAATTTATTTTTTTCCCGTATGTCGACCAGCTGTTTAACAGTTCCTTTCTCTAGAACTGTATCGCACAACCTCTTTTTTTTTTTTACCAGTCCTATGAAGGTAATTTTTGTGCATCTATCCTCGCGAAGATTCGGTGTGGTATTTCTCTTACTGTCAGATTGTTAAACCAGTGCTCTAGAGATTTAGGGATTAGATTATTTGTTTAGTTCCATCAATTAACAGCACATGATCACTTCACGTTTGTGTCAAATTTATTGTTGTGCACTGTTTGAGATATATTATACATCACGTCCTTAAGAAATTTGAATTCCTGAAAGGCTTCCCTACAACTGGAAACTTATCCAATCTCTTATGTCTGAAATGAACTGCTTATTTATTGGAACAACCGTCCATTGACTTCCACACTTCTAATTCTTCTTACATTTCAGGTTTGAGTTTTACACTGTCCCCACTCTTTTCAACCACCTCCTGTCTTCAGGGGAGTCCCATCGAAGATGTTTCACCATATCAGTTACCGGCTGTGTTCTAAAATTATTTCTATAGACAAGTCAAGCTACCTCCCTAAGACTCCTATATTTGATGCTCATAGTTTGGATTCCGTACAATTGAAGAAGGTGTCTAACCAAGGTTTTGTAGTACAGTTCCCTCATTTTTGTTAAATATCGTAATTATTCCACCTAGCAAATAAAGGATCTTAAAATCTTTCCTTGCCTCCTTGTTTATGTGTCATGTTTAATTGAACTTCTTATCAAATGATGATAGTGACCAATAATTCTTCCTTCAATTTGTGATTACAAAATTCCTATTTCGGTACCAAAGGAGTTTCCTCTTTTCACCATTTATCTTCGTTCCACACTGATTGGCGTAGGTCCATTTGATGTTCACATAGTGTTGCAAATTCAACGAAAAAAAATTTTTTTTCAGCTTTGTAAAAAGAAAACATGAAAAAAACTAGAACCCTTGTTCTTTTTCTAATTTTTTTTCAGAAAATGATATCATTGATAAATTATAGTTTTATTTAAAGGAACTTAAATTTTAGAAGTGTGTTTTAAATCTTACTGAATCATATAATGTCTTATACAGGGCGTTCGCAGGGAAACGCTACCATCCCAGTCTGTTGCCGTCGGCAACTTGCTGGGATAGTGAAGCCAGCAACTCCCGCCACACGGCGCCGTGAATCACCGCACTGTGTAACACCTACGCTGCCCCAACAGTGTTGTGAATAAACGTTTCTTTGCGGTTTGGCTGGTTTGGGGCTTCATACTCTTACTAATCTGTACCGTGTTTGAGTGTGAGTAAAATTATGGTTCGGTACAGTTTGCAACAAAGAATATTTCTCTACGATACATATGTGAAGAAGAAGTCGTTTAAAAAGTGTCGCAGTAAATTTCGTCGCAAATATCCTGGCGCTTTACTGCCAGCTAAATCAACAATTTTGCCTCTGGTTAAAAAAGTAAGAGAAACGGTTTCATTTTTTAACAAAGAGAAACTGTCGGTCAACCGTATTCTCACAGAGAAGAAAATTGACGATATCGCTTTTCGACTAGAACAGTCACCCAAAAAATCATTAAGTCAGTTAGGGCAGCAGGCAGGCGTATCTAAGATGTCAGCTTGGAAAGTAACAAAGCTAGTTCACTTAAAGCCGTACAATACAATTGTGGTGCATAAAATTACAGAAATATACCAGGGGCCTAGGATTAGATTTTGCAACTGGTACCTGCAGGGTGTCCACGATGGCATTGTTGATCCGCAACTGACGTCACATTTAAATGCTTAGCACATATAAGTATATGAAGCGTAATTATTATGAAATAGTCCGCGGCCGACGGTCGAACAATGCCGGAAGCTGACCACTCTCTCGCCGGGAGTAGTTTCTTCCTTGTAGCGCTAATAGTGGGTAGCGTTTCCCGGCGAACGCCCTGTATAATGATTCATAAATGTATATATACAGGTAACATAATTTTATTCATCCTCTGTCAGTACCAAATTCACTAGTATCAGCACTACCAACACTAGTTCGGTCGGTGTCTGAATTTTCTGTTTCTTCTTCTGTCTCCTCTAAATCCATAACTTCAGAAGTAGTTACATTTTCTTTTACTGATTGTTCTTGTATTGTACACAAAAGAGTTTGAGATTGCAATTTTAAATTGTGAGCAAAGTACACACTGTGCATAAGGACAGCCGATATTTCTATATTACGGTCTTTTAACTTTGAATTTAAATGTATTATCATACAAAATAGGAGCTTTATTTCTTTTCAATCGTTGGTTTACACCAACGGTTGCAAGGAAACGATTCATAATTACTGACAATTTAATGAATCAGTACCACAATACGCTGAGAGTTTAACAAGTATACGAATATAAGGAAAGCACAATAAGTAATTAAAAAAGGGCAAAAAACCGTTGGTAAATTTTAAATTCCTAATTTTTTAAAATGATCCCTAGGTATACAGATTAAATTCGCAGGGTTCGCACCATTAGTTCAAATAGTGAGTATCAAACCAAACAACTGGGAGCGGGGATTCCTTCTCGCGCAACCTAGCCTCTTCGGGAAGTCCCCGTACGTAAAAGAAAATTTCAGTTAATGTTACCAATTTTTTTTTTTTCTGATGAACTAGAAAAATATAGTAGATTTAAAAATTAAGATAAGTACTTAGAATAAACTCTAACACAGTCAAATTAAACGATAAATGCCTTACAAATTTGAGATTTAGTAGTTATGAAAAAAAAGTCCCATATTTTTTTCATGTTTTTATTTCAAGCTAAAAAAACGTTTTTTTGCAACACTATGTTCACAATCTCTCTCGATCGAATTCTCTTATACAGAACTATGACATCTGAAAACAACTTAATCTCTGATAGTAACGAGACAATAGAATCATTCTTTAGAGTAATCAACACCTATGACCACAAATCTTCTAGGGTTTGCAACCGGATTTTATTATAAAGCGACAAGCTTTCGGTTACTAGCTCAGTAGCGATCTTTAGGTCGATTATGTATCGGCGATCTTGCCTTGATGGATACCAGGCGTTTACTGGTGTCGCTTAGATGATTTATGGTCATTTATTCGCCGGGAAAGCCTGCATTCACATATAATCAACACTTATATTACAGAGACTTTTCACTCAACGGACACTTGTCGTTTGGTGAGAGGACCGCAGGTAGCACTCTGGTAGATTGCAGAGGGAGCTGTCCAGCAGTAAACAAGGCCGCATCACTCCCTGGCGGCACCTCGGACGCTCCCCACAGCGGCCAGAGTTGTCAAAAACTTAGTTACAGGTCAGACAGAAACAACAACATCAAACATCCTCAGATACTGTACCACAGGGAAACAACCAAATTATTCATTTGGCTTCTCTCCCAGGGGGCAGCATCTTTACTATCATTTCTCAGCGGTTTTTCACTACATAACTGTTCAAAGCTCCATGTTCCATAATTTACTTTACTTTTATTGCTTGAATTCTGTTCCTAATAAAATTTTAACTTCATCCCGTCATGCAGAGATCACTTGAATTATTATTTAAACAACAATAATTTTTAACTGTAATATGAAGTGAAAAGATGGTAGTCGAATTGATCAAGAAAATTATCAAGTTGTTAATTTGAAATTTTGATTTGACGTATAAATGAATTACTTGGTAAGTCAAGAGCAAATTAGACTATCATCATACAGGGTGTCCAGAAAAGGACTCCCTGATTTCAAAATTAAATATCTCGAAAACAAAGATCGATAGAGGAATGCAGTAAACGGTATGTTTATCGTGACAGCTGTAAGAAGTGTATACAGCAGTTTGAAATAATAGTTACAAAAGCTGCTAACAGATGGCGCTGTAATCGCCATACGTAATGCCTAAATAGTGATCCGAAGCTCAGGGCGATCAGTTCCACCATTGAAACGTGAAAGGAGGTTGTGATTGTTTGCAAAGATTGTTTTCATACGATTATTTCATTTATGTATGCTGATATGAGCTGTACAGCGTACAGCGCCATCTGTTAGCAGCTTTTGTAACTATTATTTCACACTGCTGTATACACTTCTTACAGCTGTCACAATAAACATACCGTTTACTGCATTCCTCTATCCATCTTTGTTTTCGAGATATTTAATTTTTAAATCAGGGAGTCCTTTTCTGGACACCCTGTATATGTATCGTATATTATTTCTAAAATGTGCTTTTTGTGACGTGCTGTATTTCTCTCTTCATAGTTAGCCAAAATAGATAAATGAGGTATCATTTTAGACAATAAGTTCTCCACTTTGGTAACATCATTAATTAAGAAGGGAATTCTTCTAAATAATTTATCCATTTGGTAGCATCGTTAATTAAGAAATGAATTCAACGAAAATCAACTTGTACACGGCAAAATCATGAAAAAACAAGGCCACTGGTATGCGATAGTTCAAGCCGCTGGTGTCGATAAGGAGTGATCACATTCCGCTAGATAGCGATACTACAAATTACAGATATGTTGATAAACTGTGTCTGATTGTTTCGTAATACGTTGTAAGTTTTTTGCTAGGTAGGTATTACAGTTGACAAATAAACAATTGCTACATATAATTGAGATTAGCTTTGGTGCTGAGCACCCTCTGCCACCCACAATTTTGTGAATTGCAGAGTATATATGTAGATGTAGATGTAAGCCGGTTCTTCTCTCATCGTACTTCAAACCATCCACCTAGCTGTTCATCGTATTTCATTCGCGAAATTTTCGTACGGGCCACTTAGTTGATGTTAATTAAACAAGGTCATTTTGGAAAGGAAGTTCACCTATGTGGTCCGCACCCTCAATTATTACCAAAATATCATCTGCTCTGCTGAGGCGATGAGTTTCATGACACTCACCTCACGGCTACTCTAGACGGCAGTCAAGTTGAGCGAGCCTGATGGATGAGCAATGACGCCCTGGCATCGCATTCGAGATAACGCAAGTTCGAAAAAAATATCTGGCTACCCAGATTTTGGTTTCCCAAGATCACCCCATGAGAATAAAAAGGCCATTTCTTCCATTTCGATGCCCCCCCCCCCCTCCCAGTACTTGCCCGCCTCTAATGACTCTGACGTCGACGAGATGTAAAGTCAACAAAAAAATGATAATTTTGTTTGATGTTGTGCTGATGGACTAGTTAGTGAGTCCGTTGCACGGTTTTCTTGTCTGATGGAGGTAAAAGGTTGATCCCATGTAGCTCGCATGAGCGTCCGGTGATTGAGTTTGGCATTACTTACGTTAGTTAGAACGATTCCTTTCTCTCGTCTCGGGTAGGTGCCCTGATGAAAACTCAGAGGGAAATTATCTTTAGTGGTTTATCATTTTACGTCAAATATTGAGCAATGGGTTTCTACAAACTCTATTAGAACATATAGTGTGTGGCTCTGCTGAATGTTTCTTAGTATGGTAATTAAAATCCTGGCTACGTTTTTGAATGCTTTCATAATTTCATTCTACTCCGGGAAAAGTGGTGGTGGAAAGCGAACATACCGTGGTGCAGTTTATGATAGCCTGTTGTGAGACACGAGAACATCTCTGTCTTATATAATTTCCTAAGCTCACTCACTCACCTACCTCGATTGCTATTGGCTGGAGACAGTGTCACGTGTCAGCAGCCTTCGCTCGCAAATTAACAGCGACCAGAGATATCATTATAAGAAATTGGAGGATATGTTCACAATTTAATAGCTAAGCAACTGATACCAAATTAATTGCCATAATACATTCATTAAGTTTGCTTTTAGTAGCATTTCATAGATAAAAAAAAATCGATATACTTTAGGGTTGAAAATAAAAAGTGGAATTGCTTTTCAGTAACATGTCGCTAATGAAAGAAACATAAAATACTTAAAAAAAAAAAAAAAAAAAAACTTAAATTACTCATCGTCTCTTCTATAACTACGAATGCCAATTGTCATTCCGGCCTAGGCTAAATATCAATTTAATTAAAATGTTTATACGAGGGTTTATTTGTTGTTTTTTTAGGGATTTTACTGACCACATTCGTTAGTGGTATTTGTTCATGTTCGCTGTACGTGAGTTATCAAGTTATTTTAAGTCGACATCAGACCAAATATGTTACCGAACTGAGTATTCTGGCAATTCATTTCTTCGGAGATGCTCAACTGTTTAATAATTGTGTTAAGCTCTCTGGTCGTTTCAAATACTATGCCGAATGATTATATTACGAGTGTTTGCCCAGTCTCCATAAAAAATTTTTTTAAAAAAAAAACGTGATGCTTTTGACGCAACCGGGATTTTTTTTTTTTTAATTTTGCCGAGTAAACATTAATGGTCAAATACAAGAGTCTAGTTTGTATTTAAGCAGGTTCTAGTTTAAGACCTTTGAAACAATTACCAGATAACGCGATCTTACATGTCCGTGTTAAATACCTACGTTTTGTTAATACTTCTGAGTTCTTCAAGCTCAAGAGATTTTATTCTTCTAGGGGTGAAACACAAGTCAAGTTCATATTTGGTCATATCAGAATGACCTGTTATAATTTTCGACCATAAAAACTGAAACTATTCTAGATCCGTGACGATACGCAAAAACGGCCACGGCCTTACACTAGTGTCATTATATTTCATCAACTACAGGAAAGAAACCAAAGTCGGAAATCCCCTTTTAGGTTTTTATATGTCTTTGTTTTTTATTTGAGTTAATTTTACTTGTATTTTAATGTAATCAGTTCTTTGGTATTATTTCAAAAAGCTTGCACGGCACAAGTTAATAAATATCTGATCATAGTCTCCAGATTTAACTTTTTAATAAATATCTGATCATAGTCTCCAGGTTTAACTTTTTAGTAAAAGTTACAAAAACAGTCGCTGTAAAAAATGTAACCAAGGTCGGACCCCTGTTTAGGTTATACACACAATCATCAGAAAAGTCCATTAAAATTAAAAAAGAATATGAAATGATTTTATTTTAACATTTGACCATGCCGCATAATGATTTAGTCGTTTGTAAAATTCAAAATATTTGATAATTTACGATGCAAGAAAAAAGTGATAAATTTCCAGTCTAATTCCACAAACGATAAAAATCACTACATTTTTCACAAAGATTTCTATTTGTTTTGGTAAACGGAAACAGTATTTTAAATCACTTTAACAAAACTGATGAAATATTTATATGAATTGTAGAGGTTCCGACGCTAAGGGATCCTACTTAGGACGTATTTGGCTTGGCAGATTCAGGCATTTCAAAAGAGTATTCGGGCAAGTATCAAAGTCAACAAATGACTGATTGATATAGATTAATAATTGTCAAACACACTAGTGAATAGATTGTTACTTTGGAACACTATGAAAACGCAGTTTAACGCACCTCTGCTTAAATTTTAAATCTTACTGAAAGCACTAATAGCGTAACTGGTGGCTTAATTGTCTCTGCCGAGCCCTACAAAATTCAAGGCACATAATTTCTTTTGATATCTATGTCTTGAAATACGTGCTACCAGAATGCAGAGCCGTCCAAGCAAAATAAGGTGGCGGTCCGACTTACGTTCCAGATTTGGTTACTTTCATCCAATCATTTCTAGTGATATGTAGGACTGTTGATAATATATCGATATTATTTTTTGAAAATATAGATATTTATGAGTGATATTTTTTAGGACGATATATCGATATTTCGATACTGAAATCTGGATATCGCCTTCGATATTTTTAAAATAAGTTATCATTTTTCGTTTACTTTGAATGACACCATGTCCCTCAAATTTCTGTTAGGCATAGAGATCAGCAAGCTTAAGTAAATCTAACTACGTTTCTATAATTAATTGGAAAGTTATAGATGACAACAGTGTAGGCAAGGCATCGCTCGCCAGCACGAATCGAACGCGAGCCCATTGTTCGAAATGAGCGTGTGAATTGTCCAGGGTAGTCCAACTAGTGCAGGGATGGCGAACCTTTATTGATCCACGTGCCATTTTTCTAAGGAAATGTTGACTGAAGCTATGGCGTGCCAGTAAATAATCGTGTCTTAGTGATTAATGGGAAAATAAATAAAACTAAATACTATCATCTTAAAACATTATATTTGCAGCCAGAAATATACATTTTTTATATTAAGCAAGTATAACGTTAACAGTTTTGTATTTATTTACGTAAATGAAACTAGTGCGATTTCGGTTGTTGCAAATTAGATGCCAAACAGTTTATATTAGGTTCATAGTCCGTTACTTTTAGCAGAATGCAAGCTGAAGTGGAGTCATCTGACAAACGGTTCCGAAGGGAGTCTTTAATGTTATTAATTTCTGAAAATAATGACTCACAGGCATAGGTAGATGAAAATATTGTTAAGATAGCGAAAGCCAGCTTCTTAAGACAGCTAAATGTGTCTGGAATTGAATTCCAAGTTTCCATAATGATGGTATTGGCATTTTTACTCACATTGCTTGATAGTCTTGCTAATTCATTTAATTCCAACTCCTTCCTCATTTCGATGGATTTTTGAGTCCATATTGAACTACACTGGAACTCAATCAGATGCATCTCCATGTCTTCAATTTCCAACCAATCAAATTTAGACCAGTTCAGTTTATCAGGTATAGTTACATCAGGATACATAATAAACTTGAGTATTTCCGACAATTCTTTGAACTGAGAAAATCACGATGAAAATTCTTCAATTGGAAATTTAATTACTAAAAATAACTCTTTAGTGAGTTTTAATTGGTCTGGTTTTTCGTGTACATCCAAATCTCTGGTGATTTTTTTCAAGTTTTGGAAATACTTGTAATTATTGGAAATAATATCGTTACTGAAAATTTGCAGTTTAGCCTCAAAAGCACGAATGAAATCTAGCATAACGATAATTGTTTTGTTTGTGCCTTGATACTTCACGTTCAATTCATTGACATGCTGGTCCGTAAAAAACATTAATTTTGAAAGCCAGATAACATCCACCAACTGTGAATAGTTCCATTTTTCCCTCATTTTGTAAAAACAGTCTGATTTCTTCGAAACAATCAACAAATCTTTGAAGTACATTACCGCGGCTCAACCAGCGAACATTGCTATACATCAGTAAGCCATTGTACACAGAGTTCACTTCATCCAACAAGGCGTCAAATTTTCACTTATAGCCTGCCACGATATGAGGTTCACTATTTTTGTGACCACGTCCATTATATTATCAAGGGAGAAGAATCCACCTTTTGCACACAAGGCTTGTTGATGTATGATACAGTGGAATTCGAGAATCGGATGTCCTATGTGTGTTTGAAATAAACTGATAAAACCATTTATTTTGCCCACCATACTTGGAGCAGCATCAGTCGTTATCGAAACAATTTTGCTAAAATCTACTTCTTTCTCAGCAAGTAAATTTTTAACAGCCGTACAAATACCTGTGCCCTTAGTAATTGTTGGTAACGATGTTATCGCAAATAATTCTTCCTTGATCTCGTTTACCACACAATATCGAGCAAAAACAGCTAAACGAGCAGATGTAGTTACATCAATTATCTTATCTTTATTTTCAAAGTCTTCAAAAAGTGATGGGGCACATGTTAACCAGGCTTCATTCAAAAATTCTCCCTCGCTAAAAGGTTCACCATGTCGAGTAATAACATTTGCAGCCGAAAAACTTGCGGCACCAGTATGACAATCCTTGCTAACATACTTAATCATTGACGTTGACTGTTTATTTCTATCTTTAATTGCACACGCAATGAATACTTTTTGCTCTGGTTTGCTTTTTTGACAAAGAGATTTGTGATTTGTTTCATAGTGCCGTTTTACAGACGATGTTCTACATACCACTGTTCCAGAACACAAAACACACACCGCTTTATTACCTTTATTAATCATGCCATATTTCTCAGTCCACCAAGGTTGAAATTCCCTATTACACTTATCTTGCACTTTTTGTTTTTTTTTACGAAACTTTCCATTTTGAATAGTAGTAAATTTAAGTCAAACAAACTTAAACAAGCAGCTGTTTTAATCAAACTAGTTCATAAACTACAAGAACCATGTTTAACTGGTAAAAGCAGTCAGCGACGTTAACAAAACAAACAAGTGAACAAGTAAGCGCTCCTCCCGCCGCCGCGCCACCTGCTCTTGCTCACTCAGTCCATTCGGTCATAAATTCGCTGGAAATCTGTCACTTTTGGCAATCTGTAGTTGTTTCGGGACCAGTAGTTTCGTTATCTTATGATCTTTGTTACTATGATCGCAAATTATGTGGACGAAAATATAAATTATTTATATCGATTAGGTTCCTACTTAATTAATGCCGTGCCCAAATTATTTTGTCGCGTGCCAATGATGGCACGCGTGCCACTGGTTCGCCATCCCTGAACTAGTGTGTTAGCAGGAATAGTGGGAAGTGTAAATAACAAATAGTTGCTAATTCGAGAGCAAGAAAAATAAGACTACTCAGAATAAGCTAACAACATACAAAACTAAAGGAAATACCACAAAAAATCATATGAAAAAAAGTTATGTAACTTGGCCATAATGCATGCTATGATAGCTGAACTTCTACCTAAATAAATGCCTCAACTGTATTACTTATCAATCTTAAAAATACACAAAATAAGATTTGCCTGGAACCTCTTTCGAGTTTTATAAATTTTATTAATCTTAATGAAACTTATGAGGCGTATATTAGTCAATATATATATAAAAAAAAAATAAAAAAAATAAAAAAAAAAAAAATCAACAATCATCATCACCAATAGAAACCATTCGAAACTGAAAACATGATTAAGAACAAAATCACACGTCTATTTATCAGTGGACAGCTTTATTTTTGCAAGGTTTGATTTTTGCATTTATGAAAGTATCGATATATCGATACTTTTTCCCGATGTGTCGACAACCGATATTGATACTTTTTAAAATATCGATATATCGAAAATCCGATACTATTAAAAATATCAACAGCCCTAGTGTTATGTCCACGTATCTAGTAAAGTGTTGGAACTCCAGGAATGTGGGAATGTATCAAATCGTTATAGCTACGAATTCATGATGAATAAATAACTTGTTCTGAAAATTAAGTGAACAGACAAAGTACGGAGTTTTGGAAATGATGGGCGACGAATGAGGTTTGTTGAAGAAACTTACAGAAAAAAGAGACAGGATGGTTGGTCATATTTTGAGACGTACTTGATTGGTTAATTTGTTAATGGAGGGAACAGTCGAAGGTAAGAACTGTAAAGGAACAAAGAGATTAGAATATATGAGGCAGATAATTGAGAACGTAGGTTTTAAATAACATTTAGAGATGAGGAGTACAAAATAAGAAGAAAACAGTAGTACGACTGAAATACTGATCCCGACAATTTTACTGATTCATAGTATTTTCATTGTCAACTATAAATCTACCTTTAAACTTATTTATTTCTGCAGCTTATATAACCAACTGCGAGTACTATACTCGCATTAACATAACTGATCACCCGAGTCGAACTGCTAGTGGGATTTCCTACCGGTTTTTCCTACAATGAAACAAAATAAATTTCACCATAATGTCTTTCTGTCTCATGAAGTTGCGATCTAGGATACACAACCATCTCACACTGAAAACAGGAATATTTAGCTGCTTATTTTAATAACCTTCGGAACATATGTATGGTGAGGCATATAGCGCAAAGGAATCCAGGATGTCTGGCCTTCTAGTCAGAGAGTTTTCTGGTCACCCATTCGGGTTTTGATATGGTCCTCTAGTGCACGGATTGGCAAAAAATTTAGGAACGAATGAGATCGAATATATATATATATATATATGCTTCGGCGGGCCAGTTTGCAAATTCCAAGGCGAATATTTTTAATAGGACACCTTTACTTCTAGTTAAACAGTCGTTAGGAAGAAAAATTTGGAAACATAATATTCATAACATTATTGCTAACACTTAGAAACAAATAAAATCATTTCTAATGAACCTGTTATAGAATGGAAATTGGTTCTTATGCGACAATATTTCATCATACTGAACTTCCATGTTAGTAATTCCTGTCATTAGGATTCCTTGTAAATGGTCATTAGCTTAGTAAAAACTTTTGTTTGGAGTTTAAATACTTTATTCCGGAAAATGTTTTGCTGCTCTTAAATACCACATTAATCCGCGTTCCGGATTGAGGTACCGTAGTTTGCCGACTCCTGCTCAAGTGTAATGAATGAGAGAACGCTGGTATCGTTCTCTGCCCGAGAACCGTTAAAGCTGTGTTTATTATGTTACGAGTCATTGTCATTGTGGTCAGTGGGTCCTTAATTTATACTGAGAAATGGGGACCATCCCTACATTTTCCTATATCGTTGCGGAAAACAACCTCAAAACCATTATCTAGATACGCCAGGCCTGCCGCTTATTTTTTAAAAAATAAAAGAAAAATAATAATAAAAAAAAATGCCGTTGTTCCTGCCCGAGTTCAATGTAAGCAGCGCTTCAAACCGAATGGTTAAAGTAGTGAACGTACTCTGAGGAATGACATATGTAAACGACTTTTTTTTGTTATGGCTTCAAGCTCTCCTCATGGTAGACAGGTGAGAAATTCGCCTTAACAGGTTTAGCGAAGCCATGGAAAACCGAAATCTGAATGGTTGGACTGGGATTCGAAGCGGCATTCCCCCGAATGCAACGCCAGAACGTTACCAGGCACCAATTACACTACGTTACTGAAATACATAAATCTGTATGCTCGTTTAATAAAATGTTCGAACAGTTATCCGAGTAAACGTGTTAGTTAAATTTTATCTCTGGGTACGGAACGACATCGTAATTTCTGTTGGTTGGCTTGCTATGAAGTTCATCATTCCAATTATTGCCTTATCTGAATACCTTTTTGTTTATTTAAATATAATTATTTGTTTTACAGTTTGAAGCATCCCCTAAAGGAAACAATGGCGAAATTGGTAACATTTAACATCTGAGGGAACTAAAATTTTCGTTAAATTAGAGAACAGTTGTAATACTTTCTATGACATGTGAGAATTACGTTTTTCACGGCGTATGGCTGACAAAAATTCTTCTCGGATATTCTGCAGGATAAGTTCTTCTGTCCACAACGTTTCGGCAGCAACCTAAGCTGCCTTCATCAGGTGAGATATCATGGCGAAGCTACCGCTGCGGCGACACAGCACAGACTATCGGTGCTGTGTCGCCGCTGTGGTTGCTTAGCTGTAACATCTCACCTGAAGAAGGCAGCGGAGATTGCTGCCGAAACGTTGTGGACAGAAGAACTTATGCGACCGAATATCCGAGAAGAATTTTTATTTCTCTGAGGTATTTAATATTTATATAGCAAAAAATACGTTTATCTTATCATGACTTATCTTGTATCAAATTATTTTCGATATTTGATACAATTAATTAATACTAACCAAAATTCGTATGGTCTTATAACCCGGCGGGATAGCTCCGCATCCCCCCTCTGCTGTGGCTGGTCCTATCAACGTGGACTCCGTATTTCATGGTGTCCTAGCGTACTCAGGTCATGACAAAATATATTATTTATACAGACAAAAGTATCTTCTTAGTCATTCATATTGGCAAATCGTATCTCATTGTTAAATTTAATCAAGCTAGAATTAGCCGTTTAGTCATAAAAACGTAACAGAGAGACAGAGTGACTCTCTCATTTATAACATTAGTATACATTAGTGGTTCGTGTTGCTTTAAACTGTTACGTTAATACAGGGTGTTACAAAAAGGTACGGCCAAACTTTCAGGAAACATTCCTCACACACAAACAAAGAAAATATGTTATGTGGACAAGTGTCCGGAAACGCTTACTTTCCATGTTAGAGCTGATTTTATTACTTCTCTTCAAATCACATTAAACATGGAATGGAAACACACAGCAACAGAACGTACCAGCGTGACTTCAAACACTTTGTTACAGGAAATATTCAAAATGTCCTCCGTTAGCGAGGATACATGCATCCACCCTCCGTCGCATGGAATCCCTGATGCGCTGATGCAGCCCTGGAGAATGGCGTATTGTATCACAGCCGTCTACAATACGAGCACAAAGAGTCTCTACATTTGGTACCGGGATTGCGTAGACATGGGCTTTCAAATGCCCCCATAAATGGAAGTCAAGAGGGTTGAGGTCAGGAGAGCGTACTAACATACTAACGAAACTAAAATGAGCTCTAACATGGAAAGTAAGCGTTTCCGGACACATGTCCACATAACATATTTTCTTTGTTTGTTTGTGAGGAATGTTTCCTGAAAGTTTGGCCGTACATTTTTGTAACACTCTGTATATTTAGGGGAGTGAATCTTATAACGCATCGAATAACTTGCTTAGGATTGCACGTTGTTCACTTTTTTTCTTCTCTCTCTTCGAGCTGTAAGAATTCTACATGACTGTCAGGGTAGCCGAGGTGTTGATTTGGTTTCGTTGTGGACGTTTACTGTCGTGTGACTCTAGAGGAGAGTTTTAACCAACCTCAAGGCTTTCTTGTGGTTGCTTAATCGCCACTACCTTGATGGTTTTTATCTGGAGCTCTTGCGGCTTGTGGGCTAATATTTAAGATGCTATAAGTCAGGAGCAATTTTACACCACCGCCTCTAGGATGTTGCGGAACGAGGATAGGGGAATACTGGTACGTATTAGGTTACCAGCTAAGGTTCTGTAACAGCCCGCAAACCTAAAATTAAATGTAATTGTATTTTGTAAAGTATTGGTAGTAAGCTAGAGTTTGATTGAATATGATCTGGTATGTTTGTTTTGCAATTTCCTGTAAATGAGTGTATATAGACTTTATTTTATGAAAAGAAATTATTTATAGGCCATTTAATATGTTTAAGAACAGAATTGTACAGGAAAATTGCTTAAATGTTCGTAATTCCAAGTATTAATGAAAGTTACGATATCTAAAGAACAATTTGCTACAGTTTAAAATGATTTCTGTGAATAAATTTGTGTTTAAGTATCTGTAATTTCCATTTCTGACCATTTTGTATTGATTGTAAATGATTATGTATTAATTCTGATTGTTTTTAATATGTTTCAATTGTTTAATTATTGTCAATATTCGAGAAATATCTGTCGGAAGCTTTTAAAGTGTTCTAGAAATTTCGGTTGAGTTTATATAATGCGATCATCCAAGACAGAGAAATAGTTTACAGTAGTTAGTTTTTTCGGCAGAGTTTTTCACCGACTGTAATATCTGTGGAAGGAGTGTATCTATGCATATAAACACTATCGTTCACGTCGAGTTTCTTTGAGAATAAAAACAAGTCTAAACTGAAATACATTGTGGACTACTTAATTATAGTATTAATTAAACCACGAACAATCCTAATATAAATGATAACTGGCGTCTAACGGTTATGAAGTCCCTTTTATTAGTCACTGAAAGCTGTGAACATACAGTCAATAACATGACTGCGAGGATCTTTCCGACAGAGCGTAAATGAGATGCTCATTGCATCTGACTGAGTAGTAACCCGTAGACTTATGGATTTTTGTATAATTGGATGGCAAGCTAAGTGGCTGATAGTATGACACCACCATGATCTTGCAGCTGAACCGACTGGAGGGAAGAGAGTCTGTCTACCGGTTATAAGCCCATTTCAGCTGATGGAAGCTACTCGTGGATATGAACAATGTATTCTGCGGTGTCTGCCCGCAGAGTGAGAGTAATAATTCGTTGTTACCTCGAAGGTGAACTTCATTGACGTCAGAAAGCGGTACCAAGCAGTAATATCGATTAAGTCATCGCCTCAGCACATTCCTAACAGACTATTGAGTTCGCCGCATACAAAGACTGGGCTGCTCGTTACTGAAGTGACTTATTACTTACAAAAAATATTCTACTTCCTTTTTATTAAATGTATATGCCAATTATGACACTTGACAGCACCTTAAACCTGATCGCTGTCGAGGTCATTAGAGGAAGAATTTTTGTGGTGGGAAGGGGACAGGGAACGAGAGAGAAATTCGCTGTCGTCTTTTGGAGAAACCATAAAGACATGGAATGATTTCAGTAAACCATGGGAAACCGAAACCTGAATATTTCGCCGGGAATTTGAAACCGTGTTCTCCTGAATGTGAGCACATAGCGCTCACTTGCCGGGTTCAGTCATTTCGTTCATGAAGCAAATTACATTTTACGTTTGGCATCTTCAGTTGTTATTTATCGCAGCATTTTGAAGTAACGCCAAGCTCTCTGAACAGTCAGTAGCGTTATTTAGCTGCCAGCACGTGACAGCATCATTCCTTCAGTGTCTGAGGTAAAGTGTTTAGCATGTCGTTAAGAATACCTGATTCTCTTATCAACGCATAAAATGTTTGCATACACTTATAGCAAAAGCAAGTTTCCTTTCCTAAGTCTTCGCTCAACTTGCGTTCCTGCCCCATCGACTAATACATGCCCACCACATCACACACACTACGTGGCTCTGACTAGGTGGAAGCAGGGGTTGGGTAGAAAGTTACGCGGGGGTACGTCGGAAGGGGGAGAGGGGTGCTGTTCGGAGCCAAGCCACGTAGCTTTTCTGTCATATTTGTCACAGAACACAAAACAGTATGCAAATTTTTTTTCCCACATTTAATTATATCCGTATGTAATTTAGACAAGAGAAAACTACAAAATGAAATGTAGTCTTCACGTGTTTTCCGCCGTATGTTGTTGAAATGCGACAACGAGCTTTCGGCGGCTGACTCTGCCGCCATCTTCAGGTTGGATGTTGTGCAGGGAGCAGCGCTGCACTGTGCTGCGCTGGTTCTCCCTGCGCAACATCCAACCTGAAGATGGCGGCAGAGTCAGCCGCCGAAAGCTCGTTGTCGCATTTCAACAACATACGGCGGAAAACACGTGAAGACTACATTTCATCGATACGCCGTGAAAGCCTTCAATCTCACAACAGTACAAAATGTCTTTTAGAATCAATGGTATAACGTTCTGACCTCATTACCTGATTTAAAATTATAATTAATTTTATTATCATGAAAGGTAGAACTTGCATGAATACTTTATATGAGAAATCACAATGGTTTTATTTCAATTACTCACATGACATATATAACAAAATTAGTTAAAATTAATCAGTTGTCCTTTTGCGGGCGCCAGGGTATTTTATATAAAATACACAAAATTAAATAGTAAACAAATTCAACATTTTGACTGTTCACTTCTGAAAGAAATATTTGCTCCGGTCTATGAGAGTTTTTATCTGCAGGGTCGTATCTGGGCAATGCTATGAACTTGCACTTGTACACAATGTCCTTCATATGGCGATATAACTTTTATAATTACCGAATTTTTAATGTCGGCCACACACTCTGGATGAAGTTTTCTGCTCTGCTACGGAACAGTGTGGCACAGTTCCTCAGGACATCCTTTGCCTGAGCACCTCCGCTCAAACAAAGTGGCTGATGTCCCGTTCCAGGCAGCACAGTTCAATTAACGCACAGACAGTGCACATCGACCGATCGTCCTTGCCGGCCGTCACCGAATGTTCCTCCGTGCCACATGAAAACAGAAATTTCCGCAGATAACCCTGTTTATCTACCTGCCAAGCACAATCCTCCCCTCCATCAGGGACACACTATTCTCCCCTCGCTAATTCGAGGAACCGGCCTGCTGGCATTCCTCAGATCTGCCGCTCCACACTTGTACACTGCGTCCAAATGCCCACTAAAATATTCCACATTTTAAATAATAAACATATAGTTTATTAATGTAACTAGCGGTCACAAGACGCGTTCGTTACAATAGGGAGGGAAAAAGCTACGTTCTATACGGACGGGGAGGGAGAGGGGTCTATGTGAGAGGGAAAGGGGTTCAGCGGAGACCGAAATGGGGCTACGTTGTTTATGGAAGGTCCCTTCCAAACTCAGCTCCGTTAGCGTTTGAGTTATCGAGTGTTTTAATACATTAATATCCATCGTTAAACTCATTTGCATATTTTTCACTTCCTATATCTAATAGAATTGATGTTTATCTGATATTATTCGACTACTCCCAAACAAGGGTAATGACCAAGATTTAATAAGCCAGTTATCTTACTCCCCTGGTTCATCCCTCTAGAAGCTGCAAGGATTTTAAACCTTATCCCATCACTTTCCCAAAGCCTCCTGCCCGACTAAGCTTGTTATGAAATGATATATAAATTTTATGCCTTGAACCAGTAAATCACTTTCCTTTATGTAATGTTTTAAAATCTTTATTTGTCTTCTGTATAACAAGTAAGTTGACCCCTTTGGGCATAATGTTCATGACAACTTACCCAACTAAATATCGCGCACGATTGCTCGTTGTAATCCTATAATACATAATGTCATTTGCATACAATCTAATTTCTGTCTCTAAATTAAACTCAGTTTCATTCGTCCAAATAATAACGACACAATTACACTTCCGCATTGCACGCCTCTTTTCTCCTTTTCCTGATGCGGTATTTTCTAACAGAACTTCTTCGTCAAAATGAAGTATTAACGATTGCTAATAAATAAACAGTTTCAAACAGCGTTAGCCAAATGCAAAATATTTTCACAAGTATTAGAGAAATATCGACATGATGCAAGATTTGTTGTATGTTTTCAACTGATAATTAACATATGATTTTTTTTATTATTCATTGCGATACAGTGACGATTTCCTTAAATACCTTTTTACCCATTTCACGAATTATCACTTTAAATAATAAGGTTCCTGCTCTTATTCCTGTCACTAAGATAATGTACTAATATTATAAACAGTTATTTGAACCGTATGCGTTTAGACTAAGATTCAAGATGCAACCAAATACGTTTGATATCTCCGTCAGTATTACTAATATGGTTGGCACCGTAGTGCAAGTCAAGCACCGGCTTGTCTTTATCTCAGAGATCTGAGATCAGAACAGAGACGGCCGCGCCAGCCGAACAAACAGTGCGCAGAACAATCAGCTCGTAATTAATATCACCCAGACGCCAGACCAACATCTTGAGCGAGCCGGCGCAGACAAGCAAACACAATTAAACACTGTGTGCGCTGTTGATTAAAATCGGGCGACGACAGTGTCTACGTCAGCGGGTAGGAGCTGTGCAGTCTCCACCGCGCCGGAAATGATTCTCAGAGAGTTCCATGTCAGCGTTCCGCGATCTGTTAATGACGTTAGCGGAAAGATGCAGAGTTCACTGGAGCGTTGTCCTGCCCTCCTCCCTCCTCCCCCCCCCCCGCTACCCTCTTCTTCCTCTCAGCCGCGGAGGTAATTGTATTAGCGATTTCCCTGTCCGACCGTCAACCGGAAGCTCATCTCTGATGCGGATATCTGTCAGTGCGGGGCCTCATCAATTTAGGCGGTAACGCTGCACCGTTTCGTCTGCTAATGAAGAAGGAGTTGCCGTTCATCTACGAACGGGTCGCTAGCGAATAATACGGCCAAGAGAGAATCGTAATTTTATGCATGGATCAACCCGGTTGTCGACAAGAGAACAAACCCGCGGAAAATTTCCATTTCTGCTTGATCCATAGAGTGCAGTGTAACAGTAACCTCTGAAGCTGTGGTTTTCTGGACAGGGTGAATCGTAATTTTAGTAAGATTAACTGCTTCCTTAGATTTTATTTTTATTATTTATTTTATTATTTATTTTATTTATTGGCCTTTAGCCTTGTCGGCCATACAGCCAGCCTTTGTAAACTTTACATTGGTGTGTACATATTGTTTTCATTTAGTTATCAAACATAATATTGTTGTTTACATGGGTTTTTCATTATCTGCTAGACTACAACCTATATTACATCATTTCTGACAATTCACTTGCAGGTTGCTCACACTCAAACATTATAATTTGACATTGTATACTTGTGATCTCACATGTAAATAGGATACATTTAACAAGAAAATTCTAATTGGTATAAAGGTTACATTTTTGTGATATGTATAAGTAGAGCTAAGCTAGGTGTTTTCCTTCTTCTTGATGTATCATTTTCTAAAATTGAATGTTTTGTCGATAAGTTATGTCTTATCTAAATCAACTACCAGTAAGACGTTCATTTTAGCCGTTATATATTTACAATGAGACTCCATCTATAGCACACATTAAAGAGGTAGTTTTTTGGCGTATATATGGTGCAGTTTTAAGAGTTAGATGGGGAGGATTCAGATAAATATGTCTCCATCCTTATAATATGACATTAATGTCCTATAAATATTTTTGTCGTTGGTGGCTAGCAAGATAATCACATTCGTTGGTAAAGGAATACCGAGGGTTTTTAGTCTTTTCAACATTTTGTCTTGCTGTGCTCTATATTTCTGGCAGGAAAATAGGATGTGGTTTAAATCGCCTACTGCTGTATCTGAACAGTCGCATTGTGGAGTTTCTCTAAGCCGAATTCGATTTAAGTAGCTGGGGAAATTACCATGGTGGTAGCGACTTCTAATGATACTTGTGATGTACCGCCTGTTGACATTCCATTTGTAGTACCAAGGCTTCGCGGGGATGTCAGGTTGTATACGGCCGTAGTGTGTACCTTTTAGTTGTAAAGAGCTACTCCATTCTGTTTGCCATATTCTATTGCTCGCTGTTTGATGGTTTGGTGGAATTCTGATGTGGGTAGTTTTAAGTCTTCTTAGTGTCCTGACACTATAGCTTCCTTCGCCATCTTGTCGACGTATTCGTTTAATTTAATTCCCTTGTGAGATTGAACCCACAAGAACCTTGTGGTGATGCCCTTTATGTTGTTGTTGTATATTTCGTGAAGGATGTCTGCTATTATGCTTGCCATCCTTGTGTTCCAACTGGGCTTTTCAATGCTTTTAATTACGCTCAGGGAATCGGTGATGATTAATACTTCGGTATGGTCACGGTTGCCACTATATTTCAATGCCTCTAATATCGCTTTTGCTTCTGCAAGAAAAATTGACGTTTGTTCCGGTAGCGAGTATAGTGCATGATACTGAGTTAGTGGGCAGTATATTGCGCATCCTAATCTACTTTCTGGGCTGACCTTGGCGCCGTCTGTGTAGATGTGCGCTGCGTTCGAGGTTAGGGTGCTTAGTTTCCTGTTAAGGGTTGCGTTTACATCCGTGTTCGCCGATTTTTCTAGGAGATGGATTTGGGTATCGATTGCTCGTAGGTGGAATGGTGCTTGGTAAATAGGATATATTTCGAATTTCTCCATTTTGTCACTGATTTCTTCCCAATAGTTGTACGCTTTTAGTAATGGTATGTCGTGTTGGGTCGCTGGATCTTGATTTGCAAATTTTTCGACTGCATGTTTTAATGTTTTCATCCGTTCCCTCAGTGGATGCGTTTTGAGGTTTAGTTTGTCTGCTAGGAACTTTTCGGATAGCTGACTTCTTCTTATATGTAGAGGCGTGTCCCCGGTTTCCACTAGTAGTGCGTTCGTGGGTGAAGACCTCATGGCTCCTACACATATTCTGAGGCAACGGTATTGCAATCTGTCCAACTTCCGTAGTGCGTCTTTCCAGCCGTTGACGTAAAAGATGCAGCCATAGTCTTCTAGCGATCTGATTAATGCTCTGTATAAGAGTAGGAGGGTTTTAGGATGGGATCCCCACCACGTTCCCGCTACTGCCCTTAAGATGTTGAGTCTTTTCTCAGATTTGGCTATTACTTGTTGTATGTGCTCTCTCCAGGTAAGACGGTTATCGAGCATCATTCCTAGGAATTTGCATTGCTTTTTCACTGGGAAGCTGTATGGTCCTAGCGACACGTTGTCATTGATGATGATTTTTCGTTTGGAGAATATTACTACTGTTGACTTATCAGCTGCGATTTCCATCCCATTGTTGAATACCATGTACTGAATTCCTGTGCTTCCTTAGATGTAAGTTGATTGCTGAGCAAGCGGCCCGATGAATGGTGGTTTCTTTCACTCTAGATAATATAGCACGCTTCCCATATAAATATTTTATTTTTCTAAAGACCAGCTTGATAATCATTTGGTTGCTTGAAGTAACATCTCCGAACAATCAGTTTCCACTTACGTTTATTTTCTTGTGCGCTCTATAATAACATTACACAACAAGGCATCGTCTCGATCCAAAGAAACTAAGTACAAGTATAGTAGAGAGTCAATAATCCGAACGCCAATTATCCGAAACTTCAATTATCCGAACAAGTTATTAAATATACATTTTTCTTAGGTATTTTGCACTGTTTTACAGTAGCGTACTTGCGGCCACTTTTTCATAGCCAGCCCAAAAATTGAATGTTATTTACACGTCTCTCTTTTAAATGAATTATAATTTATTTAAAAAGACAAGTGAACTAAATTTAAAAAATAATATTTATTTTGATAGGCAACCCGGCAGAATCGTATTCTGCTACTAATAATTTGTACATAAAAACTGCATTTCAATAATAACAGATAGACGTAGAAATAATGCAGCCGGATCTTAGGCTATCATTATTACAGGAAGGTTAGTATTTTATCTCAGATATCCGTGTTCCAAGACACACTCTTACTGTTCAAAAATAAGACATGATTGTTATAAATTCAAGTGCATGAAGTCATATTAAAAAAAAAGTTTGATAAAAGTAGCAAATTGTGGTTAAAATTGTATTAATTATTAAGTGATATACATTTTAAATTGTAGGTGTTTTTAGATTGAAACTTATATTTTATTTTAAACATACAATTTAAATCATACTAAGAAAGTGACTCACTATTATCCATGCGCTAAATTATATCCACCGACAGGTTTTTACAGGCGACGTTAATGGCCCAGATACGTACTTAATGGATTCTTAATGCGGAAACCATTTTAACGCTGTTTGTCTCTGATTACAATAAATCTCACTACCTACCGACAGATTATTGCTTTCCCTACTGTCTTAAAGAAATAATAGAGCTTAACTTTTCATTGTGCAGTTCTTTATAGCTGTTCGTCGACATCGCAATCATCAGAGAAGGGAGTGGTTCCGGAGCAAGAATCTGAAGAATTCAGCTAAGGCCTTTTAAAGGGACCATCCCGGAATGATTCCTGGAAACTGTAGAACACCGAAATCATGATGGACGAGCTTTATCACTTACCCACCAGACTCGGTCATAGTTCTTGATAACATATTATTAGCTTCACACTATATAGGACAAAAACATAAAGTTCCAAAGTTCCAATCGATTGTTATAATAATTAAAAATAGGCAGTCATTGGGGACTGCCGACAGAAGTGAAAACTTACAACTATGAATATCATACGCACAACACAACATACTTATAGCTACAGATATACTAAATAATAATAATTCCGTGTAAACGTAATGACCTGGTGACAGAGTTTCTACTGACTGCGCTTTCCGCTCCTGTCGTAGCCGCCTTAACCTAACCCGGCACTCCTACCGACTACAGGGGACCAACAATTTAACGTGGAATCAGAAGCGTTCTGGTGTACTTCACATTACGCAGGAAGCTGTGTCAGACGTGAATGTCTATCAAAATACCCGCCGAGACAGAGATTCGAGCCAGGGACCTTTCGTTCGCCAGTCAGACACCTAAACCATTGAGCCACCAAACCGCAACAGATATGGTATTAACATTAGCATGTCGGTAATGCGAAGAGTTTACCCATTCAAAAATCGCCCAAAGCGTCTGAAGATATTTCCACTTCAAAAACTAAAAATCTATCATATAATCAAATACAAGTACTAGAAATACCTATTCATCGTGGGATTAGAACCTGCGGCCCGGAAAGAGAACTTTCGGAAGTAAGCGCAGTAACCACTTTTTTCCCAATGTGATAATCATGACTCTTCCAGTGCACCATTGCTATTAAGTTTGGGCACCACAGGACGGACAGAACATTCACACGGACACAACACTTAAACATCCATGCCCGCGGCTGCACTCGAACCGGCGACCTTCGGTATGTGGAGTTAGCGCTCTAGCCCCCACGCTACCGAGGCCGGCAACCTCTGAGCTACCATACCGCCTCGTTGAAGTATAAGTGTGCTAACTACTTTCAAAATCGGATAAAAAGTGTGGGTTTGTATGAACAACGTACAACGTGACAGAAATTAAGGTGAGGGGGGGGGGAAGGAGGGGTGGATTTAGGTCTCTGTAAATCAAACGTCAACATAGCTTTTCTATTTGTTTTAAAGTTTACGTATGCAAAATTTAATCATAATCAGGTAAAAACTGTGTGTTTGTATAAAGATTTTGTGAAGTATATGCATGCTAACTGCTATCAAAATCGGATAAAATCTGTGGATTTGTAAGGACAACGGTGACAGAAATTAAGGTTAGGGGAGAAAGGAGGAGTGGGTTTAGGTATCTGTGAATTAAACATCAACAATGGTTTCTTATTTGTTTTAAAGTATACGTAAGAAAAATTCCATCAATATCAGATAAAAACTGTGTTTGTATAAAGATTTTGCGAAAAGCATCCTGCGCGCATATGATACGTGTGACAGGTGGGCGTGATTTGATACACACAACAGGTGGCTTCTTGCGATCTCATAGATTTACCCGCCCAAACATCGCGTAAAGCATAGAATCTTTCACTTCAAACATAAATTGTGAAGCTGCTCTATTTTCACTGATTACACACTGTAGTCTTTCTACGTTTCTGAAATTCAGCAAGCGCAGGTAAGGTAAAAAACAAGAGGAACTCTTGCAACAGTTACTTTGGAATTGCACGGTTTAACATTCAGATTCAGGCGTTGTATTCACGGGATACATCGTTTGCCAACACCATATTGCTATAGTGGCCACGCCATCACTATTTAAACATCTCTGTATGAACTGTGCCAACGCAGTAACATTGCAGAGGGATATAAATCACTCTAAAGATTGAGGTCTTTCACTTTGCGCAAAGAGAATTCAGTGACTTAAGTATGAGCTCAGCAGGGGCGTAGCTACTATGGGGCTAGGCGGTGAAGTGCTGAAGTGCACCTGGGACCCTACGCTCAGGGGGCTCCCAAGCATACCTCAAGGGGCCCCAAAGAGCATCTCTGGGGGCCCCCAAGCGCAGTTTATTAGAGGGCCCACGAGCACTCTCGGCAAACTGGCGACCTTTTTTTTTTAGGTCTACCGTCGTCTAAAGGGGCCCCTGAGACACAGGAAGACCCCCACTAAGGGCCCTCGTTGCTCAGAGGAGCCCCAGCCACTGCTCACGGGGCCCCTAAGGACAACTCAAGGGCCCCATCCTCAGCTCAGGGGGCCTATACCAGCACAAAAAGGTCGCCCGTCTGGCCTGAGGGCCCAAAATAAATTTTTTGCACCGGGGCCCTTGTTGACCTAGCTACGCCACTGGAGGTGAGTCGGAAAGAAGTGAACAATTACGCTTGTAGCTGATTTCACTGGATACCTGTTATTAAACTAACGAGCGACACGTTGAGAGAAGTCGAAATTATGCCAAGTCAACGCTACGACGTAGCAATAACGCATCCTGTTTTCTGCTATGTACTTTCTATAGCTTTACCTTCGTCAACATTGAGGTCATTAGATACGGGAAGAAATTCGGGCATGACGTTTTGAAAGAACCATTCGCGTTTAGTATTTTTCGGAAATCAGAAAACCGAAATCTGGATTGTCAGTCGCAGATTTGAACCTGTGTCCTCTCGAACGCCATATCGGAGCTTTGTCTTACTCTCATTAGGTTCATTCTTTACAATAGTATGAAATAGGCATAGGTGACGTATGTGATTATAATTCGGAAGTAGTAGCACTAGTTTTCAGAGAGAGTTGAACTAACCATGCTGTGTGAGATAGAGCGCTTAAGACGCCATTTGTCTGATGAGCTGGTGCCAACTGACTTCTCCCCACCCCTGTGCAGTAAAACTGTTGAGTGGCCTATGAGCAGGGCCTACTAGCTCACAATAGATGAGCACTTTCAGCCAGTCAGTCAGAGCAGGGAGTTACCCCTTCCACCGTGTGGTAAGCTTTCCTAGTGCCAAAGAGTCCCCAAACATGACAGTGCTAGACCATCCGTGAACTCCGCAAGATCTCTGCGCTTAAGGTAATCAGCTGTTCTTAAAACCCAGAGCTGTAAGTCTTGAGTTCAGCACCAGCGTTATCTAATGTATAAGTCCATTTATGTTTTTAGTTTTATGTTACACATCTCGAAAAGCGGCATGATCAGTAGTGGTGTATGATGTTCCATTGTCAACTGTATGTGTCAAAAATTTTCAGCATTTTTAGTATCGATTAATGTAGTACCTGTGCATAAAATCAATACCTTTAGTTCAGAAGGCTTTTCTCTTACCAAAACAATACTATGAGAAGTTAGCTTTTGCAAAAGGAGGAAATTATGTGCTTCCTTTCAAATACTTGTCCTCAGCTACAAAGATTGAAGCCAGATATTTGCTTCTCAAGATAAGGTCTCATACTCAAATAACAGTTACTTCAAGTGATTACCGAAACGAACCCAGGAGTATTCACACATACGACGCTTTGCTTAGTACGTTTCTCTTCCTTATTCCGAGTAGCTTATGAATTTTTAAATAACCTGTTTCTTATTTACCGCAAAGTAAAATTTTGTTAAAACTACCTGGCTTTGGTGGTACAGCGAGCTATCGTTCAAATAAATTTACCCTGGCAGTAGTTATTTTTGTTTAATTTTTTTTTTTTTTTTTTTTTTTTTTTTTTTTGTAACAGTTTAACGTCTCTTTTTTAACAACGTGGTCTTTAGAGACGGGAAAGGATGGGGGCAAGGAATGGGAAGGAATTCGGCCATGGCCTTTTGAAGGAAGCATCCCGGCATTCACCTGGAGTGATTTGGGGAAACCATGGAAAACCCAAATCTGGATGCCCGGACGGGGATTCGAACCGCCGTCCTCCCGAATGCGAGGTATTTTTGTTTAACAACACACTCCTAGGAATAGTCTGAATAGCTGCTACTATAATATACTAAATGTCACTATTACTTATCATCTAGGAACAAGATTTATTATTACGTGTGAATTAACAGCAATGAATTAAAAGATACTTGTTACTTTTGGCAAGGACAGGGATTTAAAATTTTTGTAGCAGAATTGTGGACTTATTTTAGTTATTCATTGTTATATAGAAAGAAAATATTGGTATGGGTCTTGAGCAAGTGGAGGGCTGTATGAAACAAGAAGAACTGAGAACCACTGATCACGAGATACAATTTAATACCTTCTCTGAAATTAGACAGAATGAAATTGCGTCGTTCGTTTTGGATGAATCTACGTTGCCATATAAGAATGAAAAAAAAAGAATTACACCCGATTTAGTACCAGAGAAAGGCTAGTCAAATAACCTGGATTTGGAACGTACAACGGGGCCAGGTACGACTATTGGCCCCTTCGTACTGGTCAGCCTTAAGCCGCGTTCCCACGATCTCTTGTAACGGAGGCGGGATGGGAGGACGAATACTCAACAACACTCCATGGGAACAGGGCCGCCTCTGCTAGCGGAGATGAGACGCAGCTACCCACTCTGTGTCGGTAAACATCAGAGGCGTGTGTAGAAGTGCGCTGTTGTCATCGGTTTGCAGCAGCGGTGCGCGCCCTTTCTTTTGCAGTAAAGTGCTCTGTGCCAAACGACACTAGGCAACGTGGTGGGGGAGGGGGTTGGCGGCGAGGTAAGCTAGGGCTACCCTGCGGCGTGCGCTCGTCCCTACACTTCGGCTAATGAGGTCCCGTCCCGTCCCGCCTCCGTTACAAGAAGTCGTGGGAACGCGGCTTTACTGAGATTTTCTGGCGGGTTTCAGCAATAGCATAGCTGGATGCCGGAACGGTCCACAGTCCTCGCCTAATAAACTACACATTTCCCATACAAAAAGATTCCTTCCGGCAAAGGAGAACGTCAGCAGTCTGTCGGGCGTGGCGAGTACGTTTCACAGTCTCAGAAACCCATACCTATACAACAATTAATGATTAAAAATGGAAGACAAATATTAATCTAATAACCTATAAACAGTTTTCAAGAAATGCTGAAACTCACTTCGCTCAGATTAGTTCAGCATTTAAATAAAAAAGCGAAGACGAAAAGTAACATTGAAGAGAACGCTACTAGTTACATGAAATAAGTTTCATTTTTGTATACTGTTTTCAACAATAATTAATCCTTGTTTTGTTTTTTTTTTTGTCAAAATAGTGACTGTTTGTCAAGCATTCTTATTAGTTTTACTATTTTCTGCGATTTGTAACTAATACATTGTTAATGTGTTTTACGAATTGTAATTTTCTCCTTAGTCTAATTTTTAGTTAATAATTCTTAAAAAAAGCTTCCGTTTTTTTCCTGCTAATCCCATAGGTCAGTAAGAGAAAGGTATAACATATAGATTATTAGACTAACCTATTTCTGGCACTAAATAGAGTGTAATTCTTTTTTTTTTCTTTCTTGTATGGCTATGTAGATTCGTCCAAAACTAACAGTGCAATAACATTGAATAATTAAAAATACGCTAAAAATGCTTAAACAGTTGTAACATTTATGGAACACGTTGTTTAGCAAAAAAAGGGATTCTTGATCGAAATTATTGCAATTAAATACGGGAAAGTAATTATTCAGCTCTAAATTGGCAAATGTTTCGTTAAGATCGAATCAGTACTTCCAAAAGTCAACTTTTAAGTGTTTATCGGTCGATTCAAACGAACTCACCCATTTTTTAAAAAACAATTCTTTGCACAGTTTTAGCTTACAGCTACCTAAATTATATATATATATATATATTTTTAAATGGTAGGATTGCAATTAAGTATGTATTTAATATGACATTCAATACTTTTTTTAAATCAAAAGGCTTAAAAATAAAGCGGGAGCAAGGAACGGGAAGGAATTCAGTCATGACCTATTGAAGGAAACATCCTGGAACTCATGTGGAGTGATATGGAGTTACCACTAAAACCCCAAATCTGGGTGGCCGGAAGGGATTCGCAGCCACGCCTTTACTTGTAGACTACAGCGGGACTGTCATTACATTAACACATATGAAATTAAAACATTTAGGGATTGAATTTTGGAATTCTTACGATGTGTAGGAGCTAAACACTGAATTACTGTTGATTAATTAGCTGCCCAAAGTTATTAAACAGTCTCTGACGAAATACTTATTAACAATTCCACACTAATCGGAATAATAGCGTGTTATTGAATGAGCATGGCTTAGCCTCGTTTCCAACACTTGCCAGCTGAACAATCACTTTAGTTTAGTTGTATATATTTAATAGCTTATAACCGCCAAACAAATGAAAGGTATTACCGTTAATTGTAGGAATGAGAAACTTGGCTCCGAATGGAATATCGCTAAATTTATTCAGCACTGTTTCCTGAATAAATATTTACACATCCCAGATACATTACAACAGCTGCTAAACACTTCACATCAGAATGCAAATCTCGAATAACAATACTTAAATTCGTGTTAAGTAATGCTTACTATAAGGACGCTCGAGCACACAAATGAATGCTGTCCACTCAGCTGTGCTGGCGAGGCCAAAGGTTGTTACTTGTTACCATGTTAGCTGACGGTAACAATATTACGATACCCAGAGACTACACAAACTGCTGCTTGCAGAAAACCCGATAAAATAAAAACAATTTACAAGTGTTAATATAATCATTCATAAAACTTAACTTAGTCCACAAGCCGAAGGTTGGTTGGATCCTCCCGAAGGAGGCATACTAAGCCATTGTGTCAGAGGTAGGACGGCCAGTTCCTTTCCTCTGGGACCTACAGTTTAACGTGGAATCCGAACCACGGAGCGGCCTGGCATAGCTCATATGATCAAACACAACTCTCAAAATTCCTGCGCCTACCGGGATTCATAACACTTAACTAACCAAAGAAAAAAAGAAAAATGTAAATGTTTATTTGTTACTAATCGAAAATCTCCGAAAGCTCTTCACCGACTGGTTTAAAATTTTGACACAACGTTGCATTCCAATACCTATGTCAATTATTTCCTTGTTTTTTATTTTTTTCGTTTCTTTGATTCTGTTTCAGTGATTTGACGTGGTTTTTTTTTAGTTTGATTTATTTATTTATTATTATTTATTATTATTATTATTTTTTATAGAAATTTGAATTGAAAAGGTGGCGGTTGATCTGATCTCAGGACGAATTTCACTCTCTCATAACTTCTGCAATATTATTCAGTCTAAAATTCAAAGCGAGGCCATCGCATGCAAGTATGTTGACACTATTGTGGAAGCAGATGAAGTGGTTAGTTATCTAAGTGAATTTCTGAATTCACTCGTTCTGCCAGGGGTGCCACCGCACGTATTGCAACTGAAAATTGGCGTGCCAATTACCATGATGCGAAATATCAACCAGCCAATGCTTAGCAACGTCACGCGGCTTGCAGTAAAAATTTAACGAGCAACGTCGTAGAAACAACAATGTTGACAGAACCTTTAAAAGGTGTAAATGTACTCATTCCTCGAATTTATGATTCAACCAGACATGCCATGTCATTTTAAACGATTGCAATTTTTTTGCAGCCACAATCAATAAAGATCGTTAGATTTGTATGGTTTAGATCTAGACATGGATTGTTTCTCACATGGACAATTTATACTATTCAGCCAAAACATTACGACCAACTTACTAGCATATAGGTCTTTCCTTCAAACGCAATACAGCGGTGATTCAGTGTGGCATAAATTATACAAGTCCTTGGTAGGCTTCCAGAGGTATCTGACCTCAGATTTCAACCCACAGCTCACGAAATTCCCTTAAATTATGGGCCAGCGGTTTGTGGGCGCGGCATATGGGAACGAGCATCTCGGAAACAGAGAGGCTTGTCGGCTGTTCGCGTAGTATCTATGGAAAGTGTTTGAAGGACGGTGAAACCATGAGTAGGCTACAATGTGGTAGACACCCATGTCACATCACAGAACGTGGATGTCGGAGCTTGCCCACTCTGTAAAGCAGGATAGGGCGTGATTGTGGCAGATCTGACGAAAGAGTATAATTCTGGTGCTTCCAGAAGTGTTTCAGAGGACAAGAATCGCAATTCTGCCACAGATCGCCCCCTACCGGTATGCTTCTTTAAAGAGCGGGCAAGCATCCCACCTCCACGTTCTGTGATGTGGCGTGGGTGTCCACCACATTGTAGCCTACTCGTAGTTTCGCCGTCCTTCAAACACTTTCCACAGATGTTCAGTACAGTAGCACGCGAACAGCCGACCAGCCTCCAAGATGCTCGTTCCCAGACACCACACCCACAGACCGCTGGCCAGTAATTTAAGAGAATTTCGTGACCTGCGCGTATTAATCTGATGGCAGACACTTCTGGAAGGCTACCAAGTTGTAGAATTCATGCTCCGCCGAATAACTGCTGTATTGTGTTCGAAAGGTGGATTAATATGCTAGTAAATAGGAGGTCACAATGTTTTGGCTGGTCAGTGTATATGACCTAGAGTTAGCAAACCAGATAATGAAACAACAAAAATTATTGTGAAATAAAACAAATTAAAAATGTGTGCTTTATATCCTCTTTCTTTTACATTTAACCAGACAGAGCCACAACAAAGCATGTCCGTGTACAGCTAGTCTTCATCATTATCGTTGGGGACCATCTCCAGTTTCCCGGGTGTGGCTTACGAGCCTTGGTTGTTATAGACGATTGTTTTCCACTGTCTCCAATCCAGAAAAGTTTCTCTGTCCGTGATGTATTCCCAATTCCAGCCTCTTCTCTCTACGTCCTCCTTCAGTTGGTCTGTCCATCTTCTTCTTGGTCTTCCCACTGGTCTTTCGCCCACTATCCTTTTTTCCAAATAAGTTTTTGGCAGTCTTTTACTAGTCATTCTCTTCACATGCCCAAACCACCGAAGTCTTGATGACCTAAGTCTCTCTTCCATGGATTCCCTTAGCTCTAGGTTTGATCTAATTTCATCATTCTTTATGCGGTCAAGTCTAGTTTTCTGGAGGGCCGTTCTAAGAAACTTCATTTCACATGCTTGAATCTTGCTAAGGTCCCTTGATGTTAGTGTGCATGTTTCCAAAGCATATGTGAGAATAGGAATGAGATATGATTTGTACAAGACAATTTTTGTTCTTCTGGGAACCCTCATGTCCCATAGTAAGCTTCGCACGGTACTGTAGAAGTTGGCTCCTTTGGTTACTCTACTCATTATTTCTAACTCACTTCTACCATTATTGGCAATTATGCTCCCCAGGTAGCTGAATTGGTCAAAAACTTCAACTTCGTGGTCTTGTAATTTTATATGACAGTCTGTATTCTTTCGGCTTATTTTTTAGTGCTACAGTTTTTTTTTATTTTTTTTTTTTATTCAATTTCATTCCTTATTCTTCAAACTTATCATTCCACATCTTCAGTTTGTTTTGTATTCCTTCTTCTGTTTCATCCCATACTGCTAGTATTAAGAATAATAATAAATTGGTGGGGTGTGAGATTGTCACATACAGGGTCGTGCTTCTGAGTCACCACTTTGCATCGGAATGCGGAAACGGTAATCGATTTCTGTGACGACCAACGCCTGGTTGGTGTCGACGCGCTGGGTGTTGTTGCGGGAACTGAGAGTGGCTGTGTGTGGCGTGAAACTGGATAGCTGGCGCAGGCTGGAGTGAGGCCAAGCTGACGCGATGGAGCGAGGGGCAATTACTGGCTGCCACACAGAGCTCCTTCTGTCCAGCCTCCTGCTCCCGATACGTCCAATCAACTCACGGAGGGTCACACATTTTCTATTTGTGATACTACCGTCACAGATTTCCAATCGTCCATAGTTTCAATGTCAATATCACCAAGCTATTCAATCTTTTACAGTGTCTTCAACCAAAATCATTATTTTTGACACATCCCTGGTGTACTTTGTTACCTTGCTGTGCATTTGTTGTAGTATAGAGGCAAACAAAACTCACTCATTAAAAAAAAAAAACTTATATAGAGTTTCGACTTTCAGCTGCCTACGTTACAGTTCCAGCAATTTTGGTAAAACAGTATTTGTCATTTGCAAAGAAATGCGCCCAGAGAGATGGATAAGATACATAATGTGATTCATCTCTCGCATTGGATTTGACAATGGCTCAGTGGTTAAGGCATGAGAATAGAGATCGAAAAATCCTTACCGAGCGTGGCGGTGTAACGCTTAGCGTTCTCGCCTCGCATTCGGGAGGATGGCGGTTCGAATCCTCGTCCGGGCATCCAGATTTGGGTTTTCCATGGTTTCCCAAATTACTCCAGGCAAATGCCGGGATGCTTCCTTCAAAAGGCCATTCCCGTCCCTAAAGACCTCGCTGTTGAGAGAGGCAAAGCATTAAAAAAAAAAAAAAAAAAAAAAAAACCGAAAAGTCCTTGTTTCATATATCGATCTTGGATGGAATTTTCAAAATGCCGTTAACCTAATCTATACCTCCTGTCCAGCTTGCTATGTAATGTGAAGTACGCCAGAACGCTTTTTTGCTTTTATCGTTCAGATTCCATGTTAAGCTGTAGATCCCCTATAGTCGGTAGGATCACCCGGTTAGGTTAGCTAGCCACGAAAAGAGGCGTTACAAATCGAAATTCTGTCACTTTACAGCCTAACAATGCTTGGAGATCTCGCTGAAACAATGCCATACGATGATTTGATTTGTTGATAAAGGTGAACAGGCGACTGATTTGTTTTAATTACCTTTTTTGACATTTCGAACTGAAAAACGGAAACAAACTGGAAAATGTAGATGGGAAGTGCTTGAGTATGATAACTGGCACGAGCTTGTACAGCAAAAATTATTAGGGAAGAGTTTTTGTATGCAATTCAGTCGTGATAATGAACTATATTTGCGTGGTCAAAATACTGTTTGGCTGCCAAGCTAGTAGTGTATATCCGCGCGACAATTAAAAATACCTGCTATCTGCCGTAAAACGATTTATCAGTGATAAACCTTTCAATAAAACATTCTATCAGAAATATAAAAGTTTTGTATATGTGCAGGAACTCATTTGACATTAGCTCAAGGAAATGTTTGATCTTTAATCTGAACAAAGAATGTGATCTGGCGAATTAAATAAGGAAGATGATAACTTCCAAATCCAATGGTATATTCACATGAAACCTATAACTCCCAACTGTCAAAGACAACCAGGTGACTTTTTTAGTTAGCATTTTTTTTTTTTTGGTGGTTTTTAATAGAATAAAATAATCGATACTGTTGCAAAAACATTTTATGTAGCAACATAATGCAAGTTGCAGCAACAGTGTTCAAGTCTATTCCTTCACCAAACCCACTCCATGTGTTTCAAAGCCAGAGAGTTTTTCGTCGACTATCACCTCTATCCGTTTTTATAATCTCTCAGTTCTATAAACGCACACAGCACAATTCATGGCCGGCGTTGTAGTTTTAATGACAGTCGGGGAAAAATAATGTGTCGTTTGTTTAGTTTTAAGTAGATATCCACGATTTGATTGTGTAGATAAGAATCGGAAGGAAATGCAGATCGCATCTATATACATCGCGCTGCACGAAGAACTTTACAACCTTGAAAGCATACAGAAATTTACTAAGATAATTTACAGCTAAAGTGTCAATTTGTAGCAAAATGCCTCAAGCTCTGTAGTAATGCCGTAGAACCAAATAAAGTGACCAGACGCGTTAGTAGCACCCGCATTTAATATTGTTTCTTTCACTGTGTGGTTTCGTTTCCTATAATATTAAGTACGGCTGGATATTATAGAAAATTCGGTCTTTTGACAATTAGATAAGGATAAACAAGAAGTACCCTCCCCCCATTTTTTACTGTCTGTAAGATGGTGATTCATCTCTTTACCTCACACCACTTCAAAGCTTCTTAACCGTGCGTCGTGGGTGAGCAGCAACATTCCGGCCTCACATTCGAGAGGATGGAGGTTCGAATCCCCATCCGGCCATCGAAATATCGGTTTTTCATAGTTCCTGAAATCACTGCAGGCGAAGGCGTAAAGAGAGAGAAAAAACAGGCTTTGTTTCATAGGTCGGTGGAATGGTAGCGCCGGGCGAATTTCAACGTCATTTCTCTACCATCCGAAATGTTTCTTAATAGGATTTCATTAATGATCAGGTGTGCGTTCCACTTTTAATTGGGTATCTTGTTGAAATAAGAAAGTGATCTATAGTCAATTCCGCAAATGGCCCCAATATCTTTGGTAGAGTTTGGCAAAAACTGATATCAAATTACAATTTTACGTAAAACTTCAGTTTTGATAAAAAGTGACAGTTTTCAGACTCTGTAGTTATATCAATAGTGTAAGCAAAAAGAAACAAGGTATTCATCTTAAATACTGTAATTCTTTTTTCTTCTTCATTCCATTTTGGTCTACTTTGGACCAAGGGAAACAACTGGTATACTGGTTACCTTTCTCTTTTTTTTTTTATCTCACTGAGGTTCCCTTTCTTCAGATCAGATGGCCTTGGTCCTGGAATCCCCTGAATAATTTTTTTTTTTAATTTTTAATTTTTTTTTTTTTTTTAATTGGCTTTCTGCCATTTCAGCAGTACAGGAAGCTGCAACTGTGTTCTTTTATTTTTACTAGCCTATATGAATTTTATCGTCGTCATTATCGTTTACTTTTCAATATGGACAACACATGAAGGACACAACACTTAATTAAAACCACCCATGATCTCGGCCGGACTCGAAGCGGTGACCTTTGCAACGTGAGCCCCCGAATTTATCACTTTTAGTTTGAAATACTCTTCGAATCTCCATTTAATCTGGATGGATCCAAACTTTTTCCATACCTTTTCTGATCTCAACCTATTTTGTCGTCATCTTTAATTTAGTGATGTAGTTGAAAATCCGTATGTTATTTTTTATTGACTGCATATAGCGTTTTAGGGACAATCTTTCCTTATGGAGGCGAGTGAGTGGTTTTGTAAGTATAAGCTTCCATACAGCGTGTGTTTCTTTTACCGAGCATGGTTGGTGAGCGGTTAACGCTCTGGCCTCGCACTCGAGAGGACGGCAGTTCGATTCCCCTCAAGCCATCTAAATTTACGGTTTCCAGGGTTTCTCCAAATCATTCTAGGCGAATCCTAGGATGCTTCCATCAAAAATCCATGGCTTAATTCCTTCCCCTTCCTTGTCCCCAGTCCTTTGCCGCCTCTAATGACCTTGACGTCGACGAGGCGTATAGCCATAAGTAAAAAAAAAAAAAAAGAAACCAGAGTGTTTTTGTGTTACTTTGTTTGGAGACGTCTGATCAATTAGAAGGATGTTTAGAAAGGCCACAGCAGTGTAGTACGATTTCACGGTTAAAAATAAAACACTAATAAGGTCTTCCTTTACACCGTTGTACCCACTTCATAGCAGTTCATGTAAGAAAAAATGTAGTCTTTTAATCCTACATCTAAATCGTGGATCCAAAGACAGGTGAAAATATCACATTAACATACCTGCCAATTTTACGATTTTTCCGTTAAATTCACGGAAAGGTGCTGTGTTTTACGGTTTTACGTATGAGCTGTGTTATTTTACGGATTTACAAACTAAAATTTGATCGCTTGGGTGACATCTTGATATGGAACAAAGATATTGCGGTTTTTATGGGCAATTGTTGCAAGTTTCATTCATGGCTGTAAGTGCTCTTCTATTTGTGTTTAAGCTTCTCTCAATACGCCAAGATACGCTATATTATACTGTAGTCAATAATTAATCGATCTGTTTCTTCGTTTTGACATTGATAATTTTCTGAAAGTCGAATCATCAATCGCATGAATATCGTTTTCTTTCACTTCCGGACAGTCCCGCGTGCGTTGTGTTGTTAGTTGGTAATTCGTGTAGACCGTGAAAATCGTAAAATAGTAAAATCAAGAAAAGCGGAAAATTTTTAGAATTTTTCAGTGTGTGTTTGTGTTATAGCAAAATAAAAAAAAAGGAAAAAAAAAGCAGATAGAGGAAGAATTGATTTGGATTATCATGTTATGTGTACTTAAGACATTGCGTGTTTAAAATAAAAGGAGCAGAATCACAAAATCAACACGTTTTTCGCTAAGTCAGGAAAATCTGATTCGGATGTGATTAAAGCAGAGTGTTTGCCCACTTCATTTTTGGTGGAACACAGTATTCCGCTAAGTGCAGAAATTACTTTTCTACAACCTGCGATTGCATCATAAACAAGTCTCCCCAACAAGTGATACGCTAAAACATGCACAAGTAGGCACATTTGAAAAAATTGAAGATACACAATTTTCTTCGGTGAATTTACTCTTGGGAAAGATACATAAGAACGGAAATCAAACAAGGGAAGATGCTGACTTCGAAGTTTGTCTCGAAAGTACTGTTTGTAAACAAATAATATGAAGTAAGTAGATATGATTTCAATTAAATATGCTCTTTATATGTTTGTGGATGTTTGGTTCATACCCGATTAAATGTAGATTTTAAAATTTTTGTGTTCACTGGTCTTCACGGAAAAACAAGTTTGGAAGTTGGCACGTAAGTATTAATAAAGTTTCGTTTCGTTCATGCGATTCTCTGATCTCCCCATGAGCCACCTAATTGCGAATAATCTGCATGATCCAGTAGCTATGCCTGGTTGATTGGAAATAACATTTGGGCCTTGCATCCGGGAGGACACGTGTAATAATCCTCGTCCGGCCATCCAGATTTGGGTTTTCCATGGTTTTCCCAAATCAGTACATCTAAATGTTGACTTGGTTCCTCCGAAAGGCCATGGTCGAATATCTTCCGTTCCTTGTCCGTAGTCCCTTCCCGCCTCTAACAACCTCAGTGTATAAGAAACGTAAAGCGCTAAAAAAAAAAAAAAAAAAAAAAAAAAAAAAAAAGTGATGATTTCCAAACTTGAGTGTCGCTAAAACGTCCCGTTTTGGTCACGATGCGGCCCGTTATGTTTTGAGTGCAACACGGAACAATTGGTTACTGTGCGTGTCTGTCGCGCACCGCCTGAATCTTTCTGCTCGGGTGGCACAACTGACGACTTCCTCTGAGACAATGGGACAGCGCCCGCAGGATTGCACGTCACAGCCCGGCCAGACTTCCCATCCGCCCGCGGAGATGAGCAGGGCGGGAGTCTATTTTCTGCCACAGAGACGCAATACTCCAGTTCGCACCGGAGACATTCCTATCAAACTCGTCAGAAGCGGTGGGGGATCACCAGCAAATATATTTTGGGTGATAGCGCACCTACTTCTTGCACGCTGGAAAACAACCTGGAACTAAGGCAGAGCGTGAATGTTTTAGCTTGAAAAGTTACGTTTTTGTAGAAATTGGGGGACTTTCCTGTCAGAGCATTTTGTAACAAAATATCCATAAAAAAAACTTAAATACTTTTGGGCGCCGCGGGTTCCATACAAAATTAACTAAATTGATTAATTTATTCCTTTGTTAAAAAAAATAAAAATAACAAGTGATCCTGAAATAAATACATTTTACGTGTTATTAATAAGTGAAACATTGAAGATTTTTTGAAATATTTTCAAAAATATATTTTACTTCACATATTCACTATCCAGAAAAGCCCTAGTATATTGTCTACAATAAATTATTTGCCGTAGTTTCTAATTAATTAAAATCACCGATATATTTATTTTTGTGTAGATAATAAATTTCATAATGATCGTTTTCCTGTAAACTTTAGTGGGCTACATGCCCACTGTGAATTTAAAGGACAGTAGTTTCGTAAACAAAAGGGATATTTTTAATGGTTTTTCCGCCAAAGTATCGTATAATTCGTGAAATAAAATGAAAAATACATGCATTCAGAATATCGATGGCTTGTCAACTTTAATTTGATGCCCATATATTTTATGTTAAGAAAATATTTCCTTAAATATACTACTAAACATATTATACATATTTTCAGGATTTTTCCAAATTTTACGTAATAAGTCGTCAGGGTTAGAAAACTTGAGTGCAAATAAAATATAATGAGCTAACCTTGGAAAGATAACCTACGTTGCAGAGGCGGCTGCGAGGTAAAATAAAATAAATAACATGGTAGTTTTGTGATAACCTACGGTTATTGGTCCAATAAACAAAAAATTGCCTATTTCCCTTAATTTTTTGTAGAGATTTAGTGATTTATAATAAACTTATTATAAACAAAAATTCACATTGACATTAGCATTATTTTTAGAGCTTTATCTATCGAAAAATATTAAATTTATTTTAAATAAATATAATCAATCATAAAAAATAAACCCATTTAAAAAACGTGTGCCTCTGAGGCATAAGGTTTTCTTTTACTTACATTGTGATACGTTTATCTTCCTAACGTTTAAAAATTCAGAAGTTTTGAGGATGTGGTGGACATATGAGTGATTCGATAAAGGTTCCATGTTTTGTTTTAATGGACTGGAACTATAAAAAGCAGTAATTTTTGTGTAAACCATGACTTTTCCTAACCTGGACAATTTTACGGTGGATCTTGGATTGCACGTTTCAGAACAAAAAAGATAAAATTTGTAGAGGGCAACAGTAGGCGGGTACAGGAGAGAAGGAAAATGGGTATGTAGGGAATTTACCACCGCGACATGTGTTCCATCGTATTTAAGTAAATGATAACAATAATTAGATTAATTAATTGTGTTTAATGCAGTGCAACTGATGTTTGGTACCAGCTTATAACTACGATCAAGTTTAACTGTTGTTTGCCAAGATGCGATAGTCTTATAATACTTGCATCTAGACTTTGTTGTTGTTTTTATGTTTTGTGCTTAACCGCACTATTTTCTTTTATCGATTATATATTACGATTTGCGCATTGAAGCACTTGTGTTTTAAAATTTTTGTGTTTGCTAATTAGCAAAGTAATTAATTTAACTATTAAAGATTCCAGAGCTAAAGGTTTAGAAAATATCAAGAACATTTATATGAACAAAACAAGTCGTTTTTTGACATAACGAAATATTTCATGAGAAAATTATATTTTTGTTCCTTGAGAGTAAACAAAAAACGATATATTTATTCTTAGTGTAGGTTGCTATGGAGATAAGAAATCAATCAAGACTTAGAGGCTAGCGATATAGAGACAGATCGGTTGCTTTTAAATCATTCATTGCTGAAGAACCTTGCATTTCGAATACTACAGAAGTTCGATGTAGTTCCTAAAGGAATACAAATTTTGTATTATGAACTGAAAACTGTTGAAAACAAAAGGATTGAATTCTTTATATTTATAATCAGTCCACCAAATATACGGTAATATCACACTTTAACACGGAAGCCAACTAATTATCCAAAAAGATCTTTAGCTTGTGGGAGATTGTGCAGTAAACATATGGATATATATGTTTTTAATTTAATATTTATTTTATTTAGTCTTTCCGGATTGCCACTATGATGGTGGGTGATCGTTAATGCGCTGGCCCTAGTATACGGGAGGACGAGGGTTCGAATCTTCAGCCGTCCATCCAAGCTTCTGTTTTCATGATGTCATAAAATCACTACGGGCTATCAACATGGAGAGAAAACGAGGTATTTGCTAGTGTGCATAGAAAATCCGAAGACGCTGTGAAATTGAAGGCTCCATTTGCCGAAATGTTAAGCGTTGCTGAAGGTGCTAAACTAAGTGCTTATGGCGCTATTGGGGAGCGTCCATAAACTACGTTGCTCCATTTTGACCTCCAGTGAACGCCCCCTTCATCCATGTTGCCTGACGTGGCTTTTGCCTCTACCCCCCCCCCCCCCAATCCATACTCCACGTGGCACCTAGCTTTTTTACCTATTGATTCCAGAAGACATGTTGTACTGTTTTCTCTTGTTAGACTATCATAAATTACATACATAGATAATTAAATGACGGACATAAATTGTCTCGTGGTGCTGAGTGTTCTGTACCTTTTTTTAACTGTGATAAATAACATGAATGTAAATCTACGTGCCTTGGCTCTTAACCCTCCTCTTCCCCCACCACGTAGCCCAGCGAAGCTTTCCAGCCAACTCCTCCCCTCCCCTCTTTAGACCACGCCACGTAGTTTATGGATGGTCGCTTGGCCGTGATACCCCGAGAGGTAGTTCGCCGCCGAGTGACAGTTTCGGTTTGCCGCACAATCGCTTTTGTCGAGCTGCCCTAACATACCCCGGTAATCCTACCGGTTATGGGAGACTTACAGTGAGAAAATGTTATTACGTCACGACTGCTGACTTTTCCAGATCTGCTAACAGATCAACAGATGCTGACAGACCAGGGACATTGCATGACCTTACTGCAACAGTCAATGAAGCCGCACTAGAAATGTGTCTGTTCGTTCCCTGAAGTAATATATCAAACCGATAGGATTTGGATTTAGGAGACAAAATCGAGAGCCTTTTCCTACTGCAAAGCTTTGGCGTTAGCGACACACCTGTGCTCGCGAGTGGTTTGAGGATAATTTTATATAATTTTAGTACTGTACATGATTTTTACACTCAAATTACCAGAATCTATGGAGCGTTTTTTGGGATCAAAGTGATAGCGCCATTCATGCACGAGTTGCAGTATATATCACGACCATACATTTATAGATTTCTATAACACCAGCATAGCCGCATATGCCTCCTGGGAAAATCCGTTGACTAGTGAGGCCATTCAACTTCGAAATACCGCATTTCGTCAAAATAATGAGGCTTCTTCTGGGAGATGATATCAGTCTGTCTTAATTTAAATAAATTTTGACAATATCCTAATTATTTTACAGGAACGATTGCAAGCGATGATATAATATATCTTGTTGATGAAATAGAATCGGTAATGATTTAAGTTGAATATTGTGAACTACTTTATGACGCTATAAGTTTCTTTACTCTAATTCCTCTTTGCATTTTATATCAAGGACCACAAATCATTCTCCAACCGTTGAGTCATCCAACATTTTCAAGCTTATGTTATTTTTTGGACCACTTTTTCTGTTTCGCTACTTTAAGTAACAGGTTTATACTTACATTTTAACCACTCCTGTTAACATTTCCTGATCATAACTAACGTTGTTATTTTTTCACTTATTCTTGCCACTCTTCGTCCCACGCATCAGTCCGTCCAGTGAGGCCCATTCAAATACCGTTAGAGCTTCTATTCTTTGTTCATCTTCTACCATCCAAATTCAAGTCACAGCTCTACACAATACAACATTCGACACGAAATCTTTATTCACTCACTTTATGTGTTCCTTATTCCGTGTTTCACATAGTACTTTAGTTTCTAGTTGCATCTCTGGCTATAACGATATTTATCATTATTATTTATTATGAACAGAGCATATATGGTATTTTTTCGTTCATTAGTGCTGGAAGAGGATGGGGAGCTAGAAACAGGAAAGAATTCGGGCTAGGCACTTTTAAGACTGGACTGATTTTGGGAAACTTATCTTCATTACAGAAGTTCCAAAATTCAATTTTTTTATTAATGGCTTTCGGCAGCTGAGGACATACAGCCAGCGCAATGAGATATTATAGCTTCCAGTGAATCAGTCATCATCCAGTGTTTTGTATTGTATCTTGTAAGTATGGACGCCACAGGACGGACAGGAATTCACACAGACACACAACACTTAACATCCATGCCCGCGGCAGGATTCGAACCGGCGACTTTCGGCACGCGGAGCCAGCACTCTAGCCCCTACGCTACCGAGGCCGACCTTCCGAAATCTTAAATCTCTGAATAAGTTCTATCTCTTCAATTCCAGTGCTATGATTCGTCTGTCCACTTTATCTCCCATTAACGTACTTTTTGTTTTTCTCTTATCAGTTCACATATAGGCCTCTCTAACTCGTGTTCAGATCTTGTAATATCTCTTGCATATATTATCCTTCGCCAATGAAACCATTTCATTTGCGAAGCTTGAAGATTCTACAGTAGATCATCGCTTAGAACACTGCAGAGAGAAAGGAATCTAATTCTTTCATATAACAAGTCAAAATATGTGCCACAACTGATCTAAAAAATGGCGAATATCATAGAAAACATCACCCCACCACAGCAACGCCAGTATCATATGCTGCATGTGTTTTTCAGGAGAAATGAAGGTAAGAATGGGGGTGAGGGAGATAATAAGCGATTCCGACCCATTCACGGTGAAAGCCACTACTTAAAGGTGTTCTCCGTTCAAATGAGCCACTCAGAAAAACGAATCACTGAGACTTTAGTACATAATATAATTGGCAATTATGTACAATAGCTTGTTCATTTAAAGGCCCCTTTAGACGATACGTTCCCGATCACCCTGTCCCGTTCCCGTTCCCGATTTCACTTTGCTCCCGTCGACAGGGTGTTTGCATTTAGACGATCCGTCGGCCGGCCCTATCTAGTACTACCGGCTTACCACCACCCGTATATCCGTCTAGCTCTGAAATTTGTACGTTCCATTTAATAGCAATTAAATTTGTTGGTTAAAATTTTGTTAATGTTCTAATATCTAAATTAAATATGTATGGCCCCATATTTAACAAAACCACAAATTCTTCGTGTAACCCTCACTGTTTGACATCCTGACAAAGGCCAGAAAAAATAAAAATTGTGCCAAGCAATTATATCTACAAAGACATATGTTCAGTCACTTAGATGTGTTGGATGGTGAAGACGTCCGGAATTTCCAGCGGATGACACCTGAAATGCCTCATTTCTCGGGTCATTATTATGATGTTCCTGTGAAGTTAGGGTTGCAAACCATACTGTATTAAAAAGTATCATATTTTATTTCTGGCTCTTATACTCTTTGCTGCGAATAAAGTATGCGAAAATACTTTATTTCGAATAAAGTATACAACACGTGTAACTTAACGTTCGTCTGCTAATTTCACAACCTCCTGCAAGAAAAAGTGCCTACTGGGCTGCGATTTTTTTTTTTTT
>JARYHS010008074.1:83964575-84187377 GCA_031002005.1 Vandiemenella viatica
CAATTGATCGTGGATAAACGAATTTTCGACAGCATAACGTGCCATCATCTTCAGGTTGCGACTGCTGGCCGGCGTGATCCGGCCGCACGCTAGAGAGATCTTCAAGCATTAGATTCACCGGGAAAACCTACTATTACAACATAGAACATATTGTGCGTATCAAATCTTACGCATATTGCATTGATGTATGTCTAACGATTTAAGCAACGTATTACTAGAAAGATATCAATTATCTTTTTTATCTGCTTACTACAGTGAACTGAGCGCTTCTAAATATGTATTTTAACAAACATAAATTTAACCCAGTAAGGAACGTGTGGTTAAAATTTAATCGCGTGTAAACTGAGTCAGTGGTTCTATATATCTAAGAGTACCAACTCACAACCATACAAAGAGACTTGGCGTTCGTAATATTTAAAGATAAAAGGGAATCCACAGAACAAAAGTTACAAGTTTTCTTTTAAAAAAAAAATACATTTGGCTTCGATGTGTTCATGTAATTCACAAGTATTTGTTGGTTCATTCAAATGCTGGCCATCTCAAAAGCCCAAAAGGACCATTCTAACACGGACTTCAAATCATCCCTCCAAAAAATCTTTCAAAAATAACAATCGAAATGATTTTTTATAATGATCATACAGACCTGCAGTCAAATCATCAACCTAAGTAAAGAAGTTATATTTATCTGGATAAAAACACATATGGGTCTACCAGGCAAAGAGTGCTATGAGAAGCGGTGAAGAAGAGAGAAAGGTACCAGGTCTAGATATCACAAACTTCCTTAAGAAAATTTGCAAGGAACTGTGAGATAGAGAATGGTCGGAAACATCACAACTTAGAGGTCGCCTCTACGCTTGCATCCACTCCCAAATACCAACATCGCAGTGGTAACTAGAAGGCGCTCCAACAAGAAGACTAATAATTACAATAGCTATATCAAAGTTCGACCATGGCTTCTTTCCCTCTCATCCATACAGAATTAAAGTGACTGAATCTCCACTATATGACTGTGAAGAAACTGTAGAAAGCGGCATTAATCACATGTTCTTCACCTGCAATAAATACTGGAACAACACCACAAACTTCATGTAAACACTTTCACAAGAGGGCATCCAGTCACCAATCAGCATGAATCATTTACTGGCAACTGAATATATTGTCATATATCGCTTAATCCTATCATTTGTCGGAAATAATTACCTAAAAGTTTAGAAGAATACAATTTTATTTGGTATGGCTGTATGACCAAAAGGTTAAATGCCAATGAAAAAGAAGTATCTAGACTAAGCATAGTATAGACGACACAAGACAAATACCACACTTAATTAAAATCAGCTATGTCCCAGGCCAGACTCGAACCTACAGCCCCTCCAATGCCTGCAATGCGAGGCTAGCACGCTATCCCGTACGCCGCCGGTGTCGACAAGTTACAGGTTCCACATATATATTTACAGTTTGCTACCCCCATTAGAATACGATCAAAAATTTGTCGTCGAAACAGACGCGGTACTAATTAAAACCTCCACAACTTATGAAGTCATGAGATTTCCTTGAATTCAGAGAGTCCATATAATTCCTAACTCAGGTTTGCCGGAATAAAATAAAAGATACCCTACATAGCATGTAGGTAATCATTTCCTTTTGACGATCACATTCTTTTCATATGTGTAAAATAATTGTTATATCAAAGAGTTAACTCTGATTAACTATTGCAGCGTAAGAAGATAAACGATGTTGAAGAGACCGACAACTAAGATCTGCTACTCAATCAGTCATCAACTGCTCAGTCAATGGATAAACACACTTTAGTCACCTGCTAGTGGGGTGAGGTCGATGTTGATCGGCAGACGCTTGAGAGGTGATTATGGGTGGCGACACGTCGTTGGACGACCCCGTGACGAATCGCTTCAGGAAACGCGAAGCAGCCATCAGTGGTGATGTATCGGCTGTTGAAACTAACGATCTACACAGAGGTCGTTTCAAAGGTGCCAAGTGATTTGTGTCTGTCATACAGTTGTTCTTTCTTCGTCCGCAAAGTTTGTTCCTTTTGTCGATTAGCTAGCAGTGATAGAACAACTATAAGTTCTTTGAGGATAATTATGATGGTAGATATACCATTACATTAGGCGTAAGGTTTTGTGTCAGGTATCGTGACTTTTTTTTATCTCTTTGGTAACTAAGAATGACTGATAAAAAATATTATATATGGTGTATGGAAGAGGAAGGCGACAAAGTTGTCCACAATTACTAAAATGATATATGGTTTTTCTTTCTGTTGAAACTTTTGACAAATTAAGTAATTAAACTGTTTACAAAATTTCACTCATACACAGTAACTAACATGGGACTGCATGCACTCAAAAATTGCTGTGAATAATTATGATACTAACAGGTTTTTTTAAGTAATTGACTGCTTATGAGTTCTTGGTAATATAATTGATATTTAAGAACGAAGTCTTTCTCGGCGTTGAGAATGTATAAACTGCTCTCGGGTGACTAGCCGAGTCAAGAGTGCGTTGCTACACGATATTTCGGCGACTAAATTCATTGCCGCCATCTTCTGGTGAATGGCGGCAATGATTTTAGTCGCCGAAATATCGTGTAGCAACGCACTCTTGACTCGGCTAGTCACCCGAGAGCAGTTTATACATAATTGATATTGTTAATAAGTGTGTGTTCTGTTGCACATAAATACTAACCAACATGATATAATATGTAGTCGTAAATTACAGTGAAACTTATGGTAACTGGTTGGTAAGAAAATAACTGGTTATTAGATGCTGGTAACAAGTGTATACACTGTTCCACATAATAAGTAGTAATTAACTCGGGATTGTATTTGTAGATTACAGGGGATATTGATTATACTAATGGGTTGTAGCTAACTTGTTTTTAATATATAATAATATTATCAATTATATAGCAATATTGACATTATTAAAAAGTGTATATACAGTTCCACATCCCCGAGATTATTCTCAGATGGGATCAAAGTGAACGTATCTATCTATCTATCTATCACTGAGCCCTAGTAAGGGGTACTCTGTTAATGCAGTAACAGGCATTTTGAAAATGCTGACAATATATGTGATAATTTCGTTATCTGGGTAAATAAAACAATCCTGTATTAAATGGAAATTACTGCTACTACAGATTTTTTTTGTTTGTTTAAAACAAAACAATAAACGGCTGTGCTCTTTTTTATAGCTCATTGTAGTTTATAATAAGACAACACTGCAGATTACATTTGGATAGCTTGGCAATAGGAAGGTACAATTTCAGAGAACACTTACTGACCATCACTGCAGAATATATTAGAGTATAACCACCATAAATTTTTGTACATTATAAGCTGTCATACAGGTGCATTAGCATAATTCTGGCAGACACGGCTGGTAATCAGTGCTAGTACACTATGTCTGGTCTATCAATATTTCATCTATACAAAAACGATTTGCTGATGTTGATGTGTTACTGTTAAAACGTTTCCCTGCATCCAGAAGGCGTGATCTATGGCAGATGTGTCTTCTCGTTCATATAAACACCACTTTTATCCTTTTTGTACACGATTATTCTGATTCGAGAACTTCGCTAAATCGCATTATACAGGAGAGTTGCTCCGTGTCGGCGTATCGTAGTCTGGAGAAGTTGGCCTTGGAGAACATTGTGAATGTCGAGGATAACTAGAGAGAGAAAAATGAATGGCACTATACGAAGAAGGATCTTCGTGTTCCAAGTGTTTATTTTAAATACCGAGGAATGTTTGCTTTGATTGGAAGAGATATAGTCCGGAGTTATCAACGATTGGGAGCACTGAGTTTGGTGGATCAGTGAGAAGTTTTGAAAGTACGGCACTAGAATCCGGTTTTAGATACGCTCCAGAAACCTGGAAAACTGATGCCAGTTTGATCCCACCAGTATAAACCTTCATGAATTCGTTACCACATCTGGCTAATCCAGTTATAAGTTTGTGATGCAACGTTTCATTAAAACATACATCTGGATGACTTTCGTGTTCTCTTAAACGATAATTTATTTGAGTCAAAATACTACGATAGTATTAGACGATTAATTTTAACTGCGTGTGGTCTTGATGACATAGAGACACAGTTTCGTACTGCCTAAGTAATCCGCCTCTGTCATAGAACTATTGAGTAAAATCCACATCATGGAGCGTTCTAGCCTACTTACCACTAACAAAAATAAGCCTGTTTTAAGGCCCGTAAAATTTATAGCTGATACCGGGATTATAACCCGGGACACATAGTTTCTCAGTTCCACGCCTTAAGAAACTGATCAACCATACTGCTCCGACTAGGCAATTGCAGAGATGAAGTATGACAGCTCTGACCAATTGACTGTGCAACGTTTATGAAAAGTGCACTTCGAAAGGATTTAATTTATAGCACCTTAACCAATATGCATGAATTCACGTTAATAATAGACACGGTTATCGCAATAAACATATAATAATTATACACTGTGACGTGTAAAGTTACCAGAATCCAATATTAGTAATAAAAAAAGGTAAAGCAATTAACTTCGACATGATATTGAGCGCGATGTAACTGTATGATACACCTCATTTAGGCCGAAATTAATCCTAATAAGTAATTATGTATTAATTAATTAGGCATCACCCTTCTTACTTAGAAAAAAAAATTAACATCTGGATATTGTGAGCCATTTCCTCAATTGCGATAGGATCAATTTTATGAATAATTGTAACGACAATGCAATTAAAATTGTTGTTTTATTTTCCGAAAGCGTTTCGCTTCATTTGCGAAGCATCTTCAGCGGTTCTCTCTGTGAGTATTTATACATATAATTACATTTGCTCTATTTTACAATTTAAACATGAAAATTGTGGGTTACAGATTTAAGCTTACTTACATTTGTCTTTGGTCACATATGCTTGTAATTGTACAGCCTTTTAGCATCAGTTATGTCTGTAACTGCAGTATATATTACACATGTTGGTTGCATTTTTGCGATTATTTAGGTAATACATTGAGTTCTGATGTCTCACGTTAGTTACTATACATCGCTGATTAGCAGGTTTGTTTACCGTTTTTACCGTTTGTCTTCTGTTTTACTCGGTGGGTGGCGCGCTTTTAAATATGTGTTCGTGCTTAGTTTGGTGTATTATAATAATTATTATTGGCTGTGCTCTTTTCTGGTGTATGGTTGTATTTATTATTTGTTTTTGAGTACTGTGTATAGTGTTGGGTCCGTCTTGTTCGTGTATTCGTTTATTATGTTCTTTTCTTCTGCCAGTGCTTTGTGGATGCGGTAGTTTTCCTGAAATGTTAGTAGTTGTGGTTTGCTATTATTAATGGTTAGTATTTGCATGTCTGACTCTATGTTTGTGGGCTGGCGATTATGTTCTAGTAGGTGTTCAGCGAATGTTGAGTGGTTATTGTATTTTAGTGCTCTTAAATGTATTACAGTGCTACGCATATAATCGCAAAAATGCAACCAACATGTGTAATATATACTGCAGTTACAAACATAATTAATGCTAAAAGGCTGTACAATTATAAGCATATGTGACCAAAGAAAAATGTATGTAAGCTGAAATCTGTAACCCACAATTTTCATGTTTAAATTGTAAATTAGAACAAATGTAATTATATGTATAAATACCCACAGACAGAACCGCTGAAGATGCTTCGCATATGAAGCGAAACGCGTTCGGAAAATAAAACAACAATTTCAGTTGCAATGGCGTTACAATTATTCATAAAATTGAAGAAAAATTAAAGTTGAACACATAATGACAATTACTGCATTACAAATTAATTATTAATTACAAGCTTTCTGCCATAGACGTGATGATTCCATACTGCAATTTAACCAACCAAATTGTCTTTGAGTTTATCTAACAGCAGAGTTCCGAGAAGGAAACTCGACCTTGCAGGTCGACTGAAGGTAATGCGTGCAACGAAAACACAGAGCAAGCCCGTCTGCTTCTCGTATCGAGTAAGCGGCTGGAAACGCACAATTCCACAAAATGCTTTTAACGGAGGATAACGTAACACAATAACATGGAATGGTTTCACTTACCTTTTACGTAAAGGATAGCGTACTGGTCTTGAAACAATTTGTAATGTAACCACTATACGACTATGTAAACGATATGTTACTTTCAACAGTTTACACCTTATGCTTAAGATTATTTTCTTTCTTAAATGATCTAATTCACGACAATTACTGTGTGTGAGGGACAGCCTGGGCCTGCTAACAGGATTCGTGCGGCGATTTGTGGTTAATATGTTGAATTGCTAGACATCTTAAGGGAGCTGTGGCCGATGACACGGGAACTGTGAATAGGCATGCCTTTGAGTCAATGTCCACTGAGTCAACTAAGGCGGTTTAACAACAGGCAACGAATATAGGAGATAGGAGTTGCAGAGAAAGAGGAGCTTGCTTCAATGCAGCTAGATAGCGTGGTGATAGGGCTGTTGTGAGGGTGTGGTGGTACGTAAGGTAGAAGAGAAGCTAGATAACAGTTCCAACAGCTGTTATACGAGAGACTAATGAGCGCTTGAGAAGGTTATTAGATACACAAATAAAAAACAAAAGGTTAATTATGAATATCAGGTGGGAAAAGAATTGCTAGCTGAAGACTTGAAATGTAAATATCTTGGCATTTCATTTGATAACAAGCTTAACTGGGCAGGACACATTGGGCAGGTGGTGGCAAAAGGTTTCAAAGTTCTGCACTTGTTGGAGAGAGTGATGAGGGGATGTACGAAAGAAGTGAGGGAGTTGGGTTACAAAACTTTGGCCAGACCATTGCTGGAATATGGTAGTGTAATACGGGACCCTCATTTTACGTATCAAATACAGGAGTTGGAGAGGGTGCAAAACAGGGCTGCTAGATTTGTTTCTAGAAATTATCGCAGAATGCAATCAGTGACGGATATGATAAAGCAGCTGGAATGGGATTCATTGCAAGACAGGAGGAGGATGAGGAGGGTCATGGGAGTGTACAGGGCGTATACTGGCGATGAGGCATGGAAAGATATTGGAGTAGGTATGAAAAGTAGTGCATGGAAGGGAAAAGATGACCATGACCACAAGCTGTCACTCGATTTCAGGCACAAGGGTGTGGGTAGATTCTCTTTTTTAGGTAAGGGTGTCGGGGACTGTAATGAGTTACCAAGAGAAATGATGAATAATTTACCGAAAACGTTGAAAGAATTTAAAGATAAAATTTGTAGAGGGCAAATGTAGGTGGCTGCAGGGTAGGTGGAAGATGGGTGTGTAGGGAAATTGCCACCGGAGCCTGTGCTCCATTGCAATTAAATTAAATCTGTGATGATTCCAGTTATCTTTACTGTGTCCAACATATATTAAAGAAACTGAAATGATGCCATTGTGTCAGTAAAGAGAATTTGACGTAGCTAAAAAATAAGAATAGATCTCGACTAACCGAGGGTCCTTCAAAGGAATGGGGTTGGAGAGTTCTTGTGATGGACGCTCATGCATCCGTTGCAGATGATTCAAGAATGAAGGATGTATCAACGCACTTTAAGGCGTAACTCGACGTAAGGTCACCAACTGTCATTCTTACTCAACGTGAAATTTCTCATTTTATTTTATTGTAAGTACCTTCCAGCTCGTTAATGTCAAAGTTGTTATAGTTTTCAGATATTTGTAAACAAGAATTCTTGAAGCAAATCGGCCATGGTCTTTATGGAGTGAGTTACGGAAAAAAGCTGAACTCGAAACGGGAATTGAACCAGACTCTACGGGAATCAGGCGACCCGCCCCTTACCATTACCTAAAAGAAAAAAATTTTTCTCACTCCCTTAAGCGTTAATTTGAATTCTCAATCTCTTCCATTCCATCGAAAATTACTACACATACAGATAATGATTAATAACCATATAATATATTAACATATTATAACATGGTTATTATCTATAGGTCAAGACATAACAAAAATGATAAAATATTAAAGCGCAGACTGTATGAAACACATTTCATTCGAGATCGGAAGGTGCTCTAACTGTTTAAAACTGAATCTGGTGACAAAAGCAAAACTACAGAAGCAGAGGTACTCTTGAACTTTAACTAGAGATTAAGTGTAGTAATTGAGAGCAGCTAAAAAATTCACACTTTCCAGCAGCATTTCAAAATTCAAAACTGTCGTGTCTTGATTAAAATCCAATGGTGATATGACTTCGTTATTGTTAATGAAATTCTATCGGGTAACCATCCGAGTTAAGGAAGTGTTATCACACGATATTTCGGCGATCACAACACTGTCGCCATCTTCTGGTTAAGTGCCTGATGCGGTGGACAGGCATAGCCGACTCGGAGGTCAAGTGTTCGTTAAACATCACGCGTACTCGACTGTCGAGCAGGCTATAAAGACCTCAGACTTTCCGCCGCATCCGGCGTTTCACCAGAAGATGGTGACAGTGATGTAATCGCCAAAATATCGTGTGACAACACTTCCTTAACTCGGCTAGTTAACCTAAAACATTTCATAAATACTCAACGCCGAGAGAAATTTTTCTAATGTTTTTTACTGTTGTTTTTCATTCACAATCGACATAAAATTATTATAGTTTGATAGTGTGGTTGTTGGATGCAATGTCGTCTGTCGGTGGTGTTTCATTGGGCGTGCCCTACTCTCACCCGTGACCGCTAGTAGCTAGCTGCCAGCTTCGCCCTTGGGGCGGCGCGGTTCCGTCTTTGATGTTCAGCGTCGCTGAAGCTATGCCATGCGTACACCGCGTCACGTGACAAATGTCACAGACGTGCCACGTGAGCACACGATGAGATAGACGTGCCACGTTCTCTGTAACCCCAAGTACAGGGATTATCTGCCTTGCTTCTGTATTTGTGCTTATGGCTTTTAATTAAAAATATACGAGCAGAGTGGCAAACAGACATGGCAAATCATCAATTTCGACGATTCTTTTCTTCTTCTTTCAAATAACCCATGTGGAGGGCGCGATAAATCAACTTTTGCTATGTTTCCTTGTATTTTATTTTGTTTGCTTCCAAACTTCCTTCCTTCTTTGAGAGTGTTTTGTTCCTTATCTTCCCTTTATGTATTTCTGTCTTTCCTGAAAATCTGCCTTTTGAATTACTTCTCTAAAGAGTGTTCTGTTGTCTATTATATCCGTTTCCACTCCAGCGTTTTTCATGTCCTCAGTTTCAGTGAACCATGTGAAGATCTGTTTCGTTAGTCTATTATTATCCATTTTGTATATGTGCCCGTAAAATTGCAGTCTTCTTTTCCTCATTATAACTGTTAATTTTACTATTTCCGAATATAGTTCTCGGATTGGTCTTAATTTGTATTCAGCATTACTATTGCGTTTAAGTTCCAGTATTTTCCTAAGATTCTTTTATATACTGAAGGGCATATAATGTGCAACTCAAATGTTGGGGAGTGTTTCCTAAGTACCACTTGAATCAAAATTTAAAGGTAAACATTCAGAATTGAGCAGTTGTGTTGTCTGTAGCTCATGTAAAAGAAAAGCGTTAGTCTTAACGTGGTGAACGCTAATAGATATATTTTTTCATAAATATAAACCCATATTAATTCACAGTCCGAAGATCAGTTGTAGGCAATCTAAGTCTTTGATAGAAAACAGTTGCATTATTGCACCGAGTTCCAGTGTTTGACGCTGAATACCAGTGGGTAGCGTTCACGGAGAACTTCACACACTCAAAATAAACCAAATTACTGTAAGAATTTTGTCCGAAACAGGGAAACTATTGAATTCAGATGCATCAAGATTCGTCCACGTTTATTCATGTTAGAAATCGCAATATACAACATTAATCTGAACATCTAGTCACTGCTTTAAATACTATGTTTCAAGTTTCGAAATTAGCTAAAAATTCCAATTATACATACCTTTATTTTCTTTATGGCTTTATGCTTCATCGGCGACAAGATCTTTAGAAACGGGAAGGTCTTGGGGCAAGGAACAGGAAGGAATTCTGCCATGGTAATTTGCAGGAACCATCCCTGCATTTCGCTAAAGTGATTTTGGGTAATCATGTTATACTCAAATCTGCATGGCTGCACGGATTCGAACCCAGATCTTCCCGAATGAGAAACAACGGAGTTACCACTCACTCACCGAGCTCTGTAATTATAAATAACATCCTAATGATTCACCGAATTAAATTTTGTTTCCTATGTTATTACTGCACTTCCCAAATCGGATTTTAGTGGCGCCAGAAATACGTCTGAGAATTTTGATGAGGTGTTTAGGACATAAACTTAAATCTTGCCATCGTTTGCGGCTCGGCCGAATAACATGCTACACGTTATCGAAAAAAATGGTACGGTTTACATTGAGATAGAGGAAAACAGTTCCTTATATTACCAGGTTGACTTTAATGTTCTCTATTGCCGTCAAAACTTTAGTTAAATCATTGTCGCTGTAGTTTGGTGATTTAAGGCCTTAAGATTAATGAAATCATTCTCTTCGTCTGAGAGCAACATTTAAAATGTCAGGTTAGAAAACATTCTGAAGCGGAAATTTGCAACAATTCCTTTGAAACATAGGTAGAGAGACGATTGTGTTGAGAGTGAATGTTGGTGGAATCGTGGGAGCCAATTTGCGCTTTAAACCGCAGCTTGCGGACGGGAGACAACAACTTGTGTCACAAAACCGCAGTGTGACATTTCAGGATTAAAGTCACATTTAATGGCCCATACTTGCGGTCACAGGCGGAATACTTATGCAGCGTACAGGAACACTTAGTTGAATTTCAACAATGGAATTCGTGCTATGCTAAAGCTATGCTTCATATTCAGCTCGAATGTTGTTTGGACTCACCCGAAGGTAGGGTGGCCAGTTCATCTCTACCGTGCCAAAACTAACCCGGTAGAGGCACTACAGTTTAACTAGTAATCCGAAGTACGGAAGCGTTCTGCCGTACTTCACACTACGCAGCAAGCTCTGCCAGAATTGAAGGTGGGGTTAAGGCCCTATGAAAATTCCCATCTAGAGATGGATTCGAAACGGGAACCTTCAGATATCCAGTTAGATATCAGGCAGATTCTGTGATTGATTTAAATCTTAGAGCCCCGGTTTATTTGATATTATATAGATAATTATCAGCTTCATATTGAAAACTGTATTGCTGATAAAATTGATCTATATTTAATGGCTTTATGCTTCGTCGACGTCACTAGAGGCAAGAACACTGGGGGGCAAAGACAAGGAACGGGAAGAAATTCAGCCATGGCCTTTTAAAGGAACCATTTGGCATTCACCTGGAGTGATTTGGGGGAACCTTGGAAAACCCAAATCTGGTTGGCTGGACCGGGATGCGAACCCTCATGTTCCCGAATGCGAGGTCAGTGAGTTAACACTCACCCACCACGTTTGGTTAATGCTCCTTTAACAAATGTTAGTAGGAAACTAAATTCTTTAAAAATTAACTAAGCCCTTGTTTGATTTTATTACATCTGTTTGTCTCACCATTATGATTTAAGACAATGAGGGAAGAAAGTAAAAGACTTCAGAAAATACTTTGTACTTCTTTATTGCTGTAAATATATCATGTTTAAAATATATCTAAAATAAAAAACTTTCGATTTTTTTTTATTTTTTTTTTTTGGTTATCAGTCTCTGACCTTTTCATCTCATGTTAGTTTGTGCATCATCAAAATAACTATGGAAAAAGCTTCATAATGAAGTTTAATACTGTTGTAACCTAGTCAGTATTTCTATATGCATATTGGCATTAACAAATAATTGAAACGAATGTTGTAGGACCTAAAAATGTGATCTTTAGTCAAGAATAAATCAGCTCGATAATTTCGCCAAGTTATTGGTGAAAGTATGTTTTGGAAGCCAAGGCTGTTCAATATTCTTGACGGATGTCGGCTATGGTGACGTCATTAGCTTGCTACTTGTTCACCTTCGAAGCCAAGCACCAGAGGCAGTTCATTGCTGGAGGTGCTGTTCCTTACTGATTCTGCAGACAAAGACTGCTGGCCTTTGTTCCAAATGTACAGTATTTTTATTGAATAAATAGTAAGTGACAGCAGATGAGTATCCAAAAAAAATTACAAAATAAAAACAGATAATCATGAGCATTGTAACTCTTTCAAGTTTCCGACCTTTGTTCTATAGCTGTTGTTAAATTACACTTCCGTACTTTCACCACGAAGTAGCAACGTTACGACCATCAAATAACACAGATTTGCAGACGAAATTTTTGAAAGTTTGCTAAATTTGGAATAATGGAATTGTAAAGAATTTTGTTTCAGTTTCGCTGAAGTGATGGTATAATAAAACACGGAGCATAATATTTCTTCAAATCACGGCGTATGAGTAATTTTGGGTAAAATTAACGATTGGAACGTTTCTTCAAATCACGGCGTATGAGTAATTTTGGGTAGAATTAACGATTGGAACGTATTCAAAACAATCTTGAGGCGTTCTATCAGTAAAGTAAGAAAAGTACACGTCCATCACATGTGACATAGCCGTTCTTTAAAACTGATTAGATGTGTAAATACTTGTCTAACCAACTAAAAAATCAAGCATTGCGTTGAGTTTTAACGAATTATGTTTTATGATGGTAATGAAAGATGGTATAGTTTGCAAGATGAGAAACGAAATGGAAGTGGATTTATAAATTTTCTAATGAAAATTTACTTGGAGAAATGTAATAAAAATAAAGATACTTGACTAATTTAATTTTTGTCCTTCATGCGTTATGAATATTACCAAATTTGGTAAGTTTGGAATACAATGTGTGTGAACCGGAAGTAATTCGACGATGGAATTTTGAAGGAAACATGCCGGCATTCGCCTGGAGTGGTTTGGTGAAACCATGGCAAAAAATAAGTAAAAAAATTTGGATGCCCAGACGGAGATTCGAACCGCCGTCCTGCGGAATGTGTAAAGAACTATTTTGGTTTTACTGTCGTTCGTGACTGGAAGTATACTAATTCTGTTAAGTATTCAATGGAGGATAAATTAAATATATGTAAAGACGCACCTGGCCTAAAATGTGAAATTTCATATACTTGCAGTATTTCGTTTTTTTTTTCTCAAGGCCTAACAATGTTACTGTCGGATACAGAAGATAGTAGCGATAGCTAGAGATTTCGCAGTTGCCTGACAGATGTGCTCACGACTGTGGCACCGGTATTTTGCTACCCGTTAGCCTTGAAGAGCGTTTCAAATGAGTTGGCCACTGTTGCAATTGCCTGGTAATAAATGCATTAAACGTCAGCAATTATTAATGTTAGGATACATACCCATTCTTCAAGTGAAAGTAGTCAGATACTAACGTATAAACACAACAGATTTTTTCCCCTTTCTTTTCTTGTCGTTATGATGTCATCCAAACTTCTATACATACACTTTAACCGATTCTATTCAGATCAACGTGTACTGACAAGATTCAATACTTCGCCAAGAAAGACAATACGTTCTAGCTTACTCAGAAGCCTAACATCGTTTTCCTTCCACGTCAAAAATGCGATGAATTACGGGGTACTTAGCAGTAATAGCTTCATGGGCCCTAGAATTTCGAGCGTATATTATGGTTGATAAGAGTTGAAATAGTAGATAAATACTAGAGTTAGGTAATTTAATTTACTACTACTTAAGTTGAGATGTTCTCAAAAAAATTTCCTTTTCTGATGCCCAGTTTTCTCCCACCTGAAACGATTTCAACGTCAGTGGGGCGTAACGCAATAATAACAAAACAATTAAAATTAAAAGAAAATCTACCATTAGTAACAAAGAAAGCTTTAGATTAGTGAAAAATACCTGGTCGTCGAAACCGAGAACTCACGATTTGAGGCAGTTAAAACGTTATCAGACAATCCTTTGTGCAAGAACACAAATTCTGTAAAACGTGGAGACACATTGTCGTGTGAGTTGGAAGCAAGCACAAAATGGTTTTCGTCATGCACTGGCGGACATGCCATAAATCGAGAAAGCTATATTTTTGGAGTGTGAGATGCTTTTAATGCTGTAAAACTTGACAAAGATGGTCGAGCAACAAGAAGTAAGGACATGGGAACATTTTAGTTAGGTAACTTTAATTTTAGCTATCTTCTCAGGTCCGCGTCTTTGTTAGGAAATGGTTCTTCCTTAACGGCGAGAAATGCGGCAGAAATACGCGGTTTTATTTATTGCTAACTAGCGCAGTTCCCGGCGTTGCCCGGTATAGTTGGCGTAGTTTTACCCGTACGCTGTTTTAATTCCCACAATGAGAAACATTTGTACAAACATTCATAAAATTCGCGCCAACTTTTTTCGGAATTAAAGCAAACTTTGATTCACACGCCCCCTACCAAGAAACGGGTGGGTTGAAGTTTATTTGCACGTAAACTATTTTCATTCATCCGAAAAGATTCATGTGTATCAAGCTTCATTAATTTGGCTAAGAAATTGCATTACTACATTAATAAAAAACGCTGGATTATGTTAGAAACTCACATTTGATTCAATTGCGAAGTGAATACTTTTTGCTCGAAACGCCAGATTCAGCCTTTTATACAAATATCATAAGTGAATCCGGAATAATATTATCGTAAACAGAAGACTAATGCTAATGGACAAAGGCATTGTCCACAGATCGTGCTTAAAGAAAATCTTTGTTGTTTTTATGGCTATCTATGGCGTTTAGAAATTGAATACCCCGAATTAAAGGAATGAATACTTCAAGGTTTTTATTTATTGTGCAAAATAGTTATTATTGTAAAGTTATCTTATTACTTTCATTAAAGGCTATGGTCAGAGACATTGTAATTGTGTGTTTAGTGCGAAGCATTCTGCATCTAGTGGTTCCATCTGTGGTATTCCTCACGATACGTTCATAATTTCATTTAATATTCCGGCGTTTTGTAACGTATAAGCATAAGACATGCCAAACAAACGAGCTGAGATTTTAAGCTTTAAACGGTGAAAACCCCATCTAAATCTTCGCAGTATATTTCCAGTTTTTCTGGCACAAATATACCCGGTTTTCGTTTTATAGATATATAGGTCACAGATCTTATTTTTGTAGTCTATCGAGAAGCAAAATTTAGCTGAGAAGTCACGAATTGCAGGCCTTTCTACCAATGACGAGGCAAACCGAAGCCGACCTCGAACATCATGATGTGGCTCAAAAGATCGTTCGTTACGTCTAAGTTCGTTACCTCATGATTCTTACGTCTCGATTATCGATTGTGAGAGGTACAAGACATCGAGAGCAGCCAGTGGGGCACTTCGATGACACCAGAGGCGGGAGTCCTACCTCCATTAATTGAAAAACGTGCCCCAGGCTACTGCCGAGACTACCTTCGCCAGAACCTGTTGTTTTCTTCGGCAACCAGCGCAGGAGAATGTCACGGTAGCCGATGCGCGACCGCTACAGTCTGGTAAAACGTCGATGACGAATGTTCACAACAAGTAAACCCGTCAAGTGCTTAAAAAATGTTTGGAAAAAGAATCTCATGATTGAATTCCTTTCAGTGTCAATTAGTAAACACGTTTTTAAAAAAGAACGTGGCATCAATATTTGAGATGTGTGTGTATTGATTAATTCATTAATGTTGCCAATCGATTATTTTTATAATATTTGAGGAAGGAGGCCGCTACCAGGATTATAACTTTTCTGGCGTTACAGTTTTAAGTTTTTTGCGTTGACACTATTGTGACGTCACGCAGTCGAGTGGAGTGTGTCTGAGGATTGTCCAAAGAAGTTATAATCCCAGTACCAGCTTTCCTCCCCTACTTTCATATTTGTAAACTGTATCATGCTAAAGTTTACATTTCATTTAATGTTAATACCAAATGATTTAATTAGACATTAAAAATTCCCGTCATAATATTATTGCATCCCAAGTTTAAAGAAAAGAAAAATTAACGCGTCATAGTTCAGATAATACTTTGATAGTTAGTAGTAAGGTACAAGATTTTGTATTCCTCTTTTCAAAAAAACTCACATTTCGTTATACACAATAAGTCAAAAAGATCAACACCGACCATTAAGATAAAGTACTAATGACATTGTTTGCAATATTCCATGTGCTTAACTGAAAATGGCTTTACGGATTGCACCTGTAACTATACAGTAAAGCATCGAGCGGTGTTATATAATAGTTGAAACTTTGGGATTTTGGTATTCCGGAGGTCTGAGGATTAAGCCTTCTTACTGTCAACTTTGGCTCCTATGCTCTTTTTTAAAATTAATTATAATAATAATAAGCGAAGCCTAGTATTATTTCTTAAAATCGACCATCTCCTCAGATTTCTTTATGTTAGACCGTAACAACCCGGCAATCATTTCTCTAACGATCACGATGTCAGAATATGATAATACCCCAAAAGAGCAATCACAATTAGTATTGTAGAAGAGCTAAATTACGTTTCACACAGCACTGAAAAGAACTGCATCAGACTGTGAAGGCCACGGCAATTCGAACAACGGGATTCGATTTTAGTTGCGTTGCCTCGACCTTGAGCCTGGGGCGAGGTATGTGCAATATCCGTAACCAACTGACGAAACACGCCGCTCATCGGTTTGGAATCGATGGCCATATCTCCATGACGAACGGCTGAGACGAGAACCCCAGGGACGTGAGAGGCACGCGACATTGCGGGATCGACCTACACCCACTGAGCCAACTCCCAGGCCTTCATACTGACTCGTCGGATGTTCAACAACGTATCTAATGCAGTCTAAGTTAACATAATATGACATCGTCAACTAAAATTACGCCATACAAGAATATCAAATGCCCTTAGACTCTAAACATTATGTCTTTCATCATTATTTTTAACTGTTTTTTGTTTTTCTTTAAAAGTTGGGAATGCCTTATGTTTGTTAGTTTTTCTAGAACTGAATTTGAGGTGATAACGGATAAAGATCGGAATACTAATCCATCGTATCCTGTTTGGGGGAACGGATTAGGTCGCAGAAGCAAACTGATCCTCGTAATACTTTTTCGACGATTTTAAAATATGAACAAAAATTTTGCAACCCTTTACTACAGGTAGAATTATTAGCTCACTGCGGCGATCAGTTTGAGTGAGCTTGTACTTAATTTTGTATTAAAATGAATACTTTCCGGTGATTTTTACGGAGGACTTCCATTAGATTCATGGCTTGGCACTGAAGCACGTGAGTTAAATGAAAAGTTGTCGTCTATTTTTAAAGCAGTCTGCTCTGAGCTACACACAATATCTCCAAAGACGTTCCAATGAATTTAAGGGCATCGACATCAAACGATTTCTCAAGGTTTTGACAGTACATTAGATGTCATCACGTTAATTGAAATGGTTACCTGACAGACACATTTTAAGGTTTGGAAGTAGGCAAATGTCTGTAATGGCCAGGTGGTGTGAACAGAGTGCTCCAGTAATATTGTTACCATATCCTCATGAAGGTCTTGCGGTGATATCTCGTATACTTAGATTTAGATATGTCAAGAATTTCTTACTTCTCCCTTTCAGATTAAACGTGTAAATCAGATGCTTTCAGGGAGGCGATGAATATAGATATTCTTTGAAGGACGCTGTAATTTTGTATAATTATTTTTTTTAAATAAATAATTGCATGAAATTTTTGCAACGTTGTACGATTTTATTTTCCTGCTCCAGCCACGAATTTATGGGACGACTGTCGGTTTTTACCTAGTTACGTATGCTTCCGTATAGGAAATTATTGTCACCCAACAGTTAAACAGTTCTTTCCCATAAACATTTTTATTTGGTAGCGATAAAATAGTTTATTTCCCTGGTGTTCCAGATGACCTCAGTGTCCAGCGATGCGATATGGAACATGATTGCAGCATGTTAAATGAAGAGGAATTGGTATCAATCTTTTCTTTCGGAAATAAAAATTATACTATTGGTAATACTCTGTTCACACTGATTGATGTTGAAGTGAGGCTACTAATTGTCGCCTGGCCATATTTGGTCTTTAGTAATTCTCTTCTTGGTTACCAGCGACACTGCGAAAGGACCGTTTGTAGTAGCAAGGATACGTAATTACAAAGATATAAATAACCGATTGACATGTATCACCACTGATTCAGTCAATACATGGAAGAAACACCTTATTGGTACATAAAAGGTTCTCCACACTACTATACAAATAATTTCAAAGTACTGCATCAAATGATTAAATGGTTAACAAAGGATCAAACTTGCGAAAAAATCAGAATCTGCGAAATCAGCAATTACTTGCATTATAATGATAGCAAAAAGTACATATGAAGAGAATATAAAAAATGTTTTTAACGTTCTTATGAATCTGCGACACTGACTTGTAATCACTATAAAGGAAATATAAATGCTCTAATAACATTTATCAGGCTAGCCACAATCAATCAGGAAGGAATTTAATGACAGAGAAAAAAACTTAAAATATATAAAAATTGTATATAGTTAAGCGCTGTACGATGCCCATAGCTGGATTACGAGGCTGCCAGTACTACTTCGTGAAGGTTACCGTACCATGAATGTGTGCAATCATATGGAAGTTAAATGACAAACAAAGCAAGATTAGCATGAAAATATAATTTCAAAATGATTTCTCATGTATAAGGCCAGTAGCGACATCTCGACTGTATTGTCAGAGATATAAACAAAGTACTGTAAGGAGTCACTTAAGTGTAGCATCATTGCGATAGGTTTATTGAAGTGCTCCCAAGATTTACTATCCTCGGCGAAAACACTTTGTGCGGTAACAGCAAACTAGAAACTTTGACCAATGAATGGTACGAACAAAGGTGCATTTCCCTACTACGAGACAATTCTGATCTCTGGCGATACACAGTGATTCGTTATGGAGGCAATGCATCGTGGCTAATGTGGATGAATCGAAAATGTGGCAGTAGACAACCAAATCTGATGAAACCACAGTGTAGCAAAACTTAGCTTCGAAAGGAACTGATTGTCCGCTATGTGTATTTATGGTTGCCAACTAATTTAGAAAAAAAGTATATTTGTCTTTCGAAAAAGAAAATGTAAAGTATACGAAAGAAAAAAAACGGATTTTTAATTTGGATATTTATTGCCTTAAATACAAATTTTTTCGCACTTAAGGGATTAGCTATTAATATTTTTGTTTCTTTTCAAAGTATTATAGCTGGTAACACATTTTAAATCTGGAGTTATAAATCAATGAACGACTCATTTTTAATTAAATTTAACGACGCTCTGTTTCTCCATATTTCACCATTTAACATTCATATCGCTTCGTCATAAGCACTAATATGTCGTTTGGAAATAATAACGTCGCTTGAATTGTTTAGTTTACCAGAAATAAAGCATTTCTGCATACTTTATGGTTAGGATAAAGTATCCAACCGGAAAAATAATAAATCATACTTAATATTAAAGTATTGTTTGTAATCCTACACCTCTGACCATTGTGGTACAATTTCAGATTAAATTAGGCCTAAAATTTATTCAACAAAAGATTATGCTCACAATATACTGAAAATTATTGAAAATCGATATTGACTGACTTATCTGTCTAATCACGACTGATACAGTGGTAAAGTTCACAGTTCATGGAATTCGCAAAGAATTTAATTTGAGAATTTCTTCTTATCCAGTAATGTGTTTTCCCCCAAAAATCTTTGTATATTTGTAATAAGGTTTCCTCAATATTGCTTCCTTTGGAGTTACCGATGTATCACTTATCACAAACAGAATCTGAATTACTTGCGGTTTTAAACAACCTAAAAGAAAAATAATGCATTTGAAAACTCCAACAACGAGAAACAGAAGAAACCGCGAATTCTCCGGTTGTCAATCACTTCCACCGTTCCGTTCAGAAATAGCGGAAGCAGACACAAGTCGACTCGAATGCACTTGTTGCCTCGGCACCGATGTCGTTAAACAAAAAGACTAAATGACGCAAACGAAAAAAGAAAAAAATCTTTGGCCGATAGGCACCTTTTCGTACACGAGCACAAGATTGTGGAACTAGCATAAGAACGTTCCGTTCCATGTACTGTACACTTAATTTGAAATAAAGTATTTTCGCATACTTTATTGTTAGGAAAAGTATAACGACCAAAAATAGAGAATGATACCCTGGCCGATGAAGTATGGTTGGCAACCTAATGTATCGACGACGATTTTATACAGGAAGTAGATACTGCGAAAGGTGTCGTAACATTTTCTGCCCCCACATTACTGTATCACTCATAGGGGATTAGATACAAGTATTCCTCTGACAGGTATTACCTTTTTACCTAAATACCACTGTACCAAGCTACAGTTAATTGATACCTAGATAACGGCAATATCTCTAAATATGTTATTGCATCGCGGCGTCGTATTGTAATATTTTAGTTTTTTTCTTGTACTTTAACATCTCACCGCAGATTTTCACTACAGGCTACAGTTACTGCATGAAGAACTGACGTCTTCCTTGAATCGGAATGCGACCTTTGAACATTCGCAGCCATCCTGCCGCGATGGCATTTGGTTGCAAACCGCAGCGCTCGTCTCCCAGCGGCTGGTGGCTTCGTTGTCGTCAGCTCCAGATAAGGCAGCTTGCTGACCCCTGTCGACCTTACCACCCTGCAGGCATTTCTCCGTTCCGACGACCACCCGGCGAGTACTGTGTGAGAAAGTGAAAGCAGCAGACAGTGTTACGTGCGGGGCATCCCATTCCACTGTGCTGTCTGACCTAGGGGATTCCCGTCTAGCAGTGATTCGCTGTCTCGCTGGGACCTTGAGAAACATTCTGCTGCTCGGACAAACAGACGTATCAAAATTACTAAGCACAACCGGTGTGTTAGTGCTGAGAAGACTTCCGTTGTCCAGATAAATACAAGAACAAAAATCAGGTAGCACAGCGGCGCTAGCTGGCCTTGAGAATACTTCTCGTGTCAGGAGAATTCCTTGTATCAAAATGGATTGGCCACGCGACCTGTTGTTGTTGGCATTGAGAGGATTTGTTGTCAAACGAAGTATAGATATGGAAATGAGAGTGCCGCCCTTGATAAGATATTATCTTATAAAAATAGACCTCAAAGTATGTTGTTATTATGGCTGTTCTTAGGCACTTTTTCCTGCACGAGCACTAGATTGTGGAACTAGCATAAGAACGTTCCGTTCCCTGTACTGTATACTTAATTCGAAAGAAAGTATTTTCGCATACTTCATTATTAGGAAAATGTATAAAATACAATGACCAAAATTATATAATGATACATTGGCCGATAAAGTGTGGTTGACAACCTGATGTATAGTCGACGATTTTATCCAGGAAATAGATATTGTCCATACCAAAATTTCAAAACACAATATAACTTACTCCCATATTAAGTTTAAATTTTTTCATGGTGCATCAGGATCTAGTACCACCATCACTTCATTACGTTAAAAAGAAGGGATGGAAGAAAATCGTGAAATACAATGACAATACTCCAACGAAATCAATTGAAACGTTGATATAGCAGCAGATATAAAACAGCAGTTTGCGGGAAATATTAAACATCTCTTGGCACTGAAGCGTTTTGTAAGCTTTACTCAGATTTTATCATGATTTCCGTACAGGGCGCGGTGGTTTAATGGTAACGGTCTGGCCTCGCATTTGAGAGGACGTGGGTTCGAATCCCCATCCAGATCCAGATTTGGGTTTTCCATGTTTTTCTCAAATAACTCCAGACGAATGTTCCTTCATTACGCTATGGTCAAAATTTTTACCGTCCCTTATCATCAGTCCTTACCCACTTCTAATTACCTCGACATCACCAAGGAATGATAACGGAAGAAAATGATTTCCAAAGATTTAAAAAAGTCTTCCAACAGGTACAATTTTCTTCTTCCGCTCGACCACTTGTCTGCCCAATGACTTTTTCGGAGACCATGCAGCGAAGGTAGGTGGTTTGAAGTCGGACACAGACTGCTATTTTGATTACGTGCAAAGTTCCACAGTGTTATTTATACGGTTGTACTCAGATTAATGTAAATATGCACTCAACACAATAATAATCACATTTATGGGTGTACGGTCTACATCTAGCCGCTATCTAGGGCTTCCAGGCACTGCGGAGCTTGCTGGGCAAAATTTTGAAATCCTGATGCTAACGTAACGGCTATCACTGCTATAATATTTTTGTGCCTTTTAAGTACTCATTTGAGTTATTCTGGTTCTCATTGTATTCTTCCAAAAGGAACAAGTTATGCAACAACATGAAAAATTGTACATTAAAACATTGCTTGAAACGCTCAAATATAGATGGAAATACTCACAGCTCTTCCTCATCACAGATCTGTTTTAATTATTTTATTTTATTTTATTACAAAGGAGCGCACGCTCCGTTGGTAATTCATCTACACCCATTTTTCCTCATTCTTGCAACTGACTAGTTTTGTTCTCGACGAATTTTAAATTCTTTCAGCATTTTTCATAAATTATTCATCTCTCCTTTTGGTAATTTATGGCAGTTCCTGACTCCCTTGCACACGAAAGAAAATTTTCCCACACCCTTATGCCTGAAATTGAGTACCAGTTTGTGGTCATCGTAATCATTTCCACCAATATCTTTCCATGTCTCGTCACTAATATACGTACACTCCCACCACTCTCTTCGCCGTTCTCTTGTCTTTCAATGAACCCCTTTCCGGCTACTTTATTATATGAGTTACTTCTTGTGTTCTACAGTAACTTCCACAAACAAATCTAGCTACTCTCCTTCACACGCCTTCCAACTACTGTATTTGATTCTCAAAATATGGGTCTCGTATTATACCACCATATTCAAGCAATGGTTTGACCGAAGTTTGGTAACGCAATTACCCAACTTTCCTGGTACATCCCAACATCAGTCTCCCTGGTACGGTTCTAGGGCAAAACCGCGACGGACAAAACCGCGTCGGACAAAACCGCGACGGACAAAACAGCGAACGGACAAAACAGCGAACGGACAAAACAGCGAACGGACAAAACCGCGAATACAGAAAAACCAGGAATACATAAAACCACAAGAGTTCGTTGATTCTTAGCGTTACCCAGGGTGCACCACGAAGAGGTGATCTACGTAACACCCCATTATTTTTTTTTTATTTAAAAAAATTACACAAAAGCATGAACATTATGGAAAATAAAAATACAATATAGATGGATTATACGAAATATACATCGATAAACCATTAATAAGTTAATATAAATTGTAACAAAATACACAAGCACACTATTTAATAATCGAAATTATGAACTATACCAGAAAGAAATTTCTGTGCATTGCTACAATCATATTCACTAACTAAATTGAAAATCGACTTGGTGACTCTCGCATATGTCATTTTCTGTATTTTTCTATCTCCCCTTCCATATTGCACCAATTTAACCTCCGTCAGATTTTGCTGCTTCTTGAAAGCTTCTATGAGTTTCCAAATTGTAGGATGGCCTGATCCAAGTAATAACCGAAAAGCATTGTGCCAACCTTCGACGGAGTTGTTGGTTCTCTCTAACGAATTTTTAACATTCTGGTTTTGGTTCCAAATTTCGATTGGAAATAGTGGTTCTCGTCGTCGATTTCTTCGAAGAATACGTCCAATCCATGTATCATCAATGTAATCGAAAAGTGGAGAGAATTCCTCGTCTGCAAACTCCCTATCACAGAGTTCTTCATAAACAGAGATGACTTCTGAAACAGGAAGAAAGGCAATTGCTGCAAGTTTCTTTATCTTTGTTTGAAACGTGATGTCTTCTTTGTCATTGTACTTTTCTTGAAATCCCGGTATTTCCTGAATTTTTCGCCAAATGCCGTTTCGCGGTTTTGTCCGTTTCGCTGTTTTGTCCGTTCGCGGTTCTGTCTGCGCGGTTTTGTCCTCGCGGTTTTGTCACTTCGCGGTTTTGTCCGGACACGCCCTGGTACATCCCCACATCAGTCTCCCTGGTACATCCCCTCATCAGTCTCCATGGTACATCCCCTCATCAGTCTCCCTGGGACATCCCCTCATCAGTCTCCCTGGTACATCCCTCATCAGTCTCCCTGGTACATCCCCTCATCAGTCTCCCTGGTACATCCCCTCATCAGTCTCCCTGGTACATCCCCTCATCAGTCTCCCTGGTACATCCCCTCATCAGTCTCCCTGGGACATCCCCTCATCAGTCTCCCTGGTACATCCCCTCATCAGTCTCCCTGGTACATCCCTGATCAGTCTCCCTGGTACATCCCCTCATCAGTCTCCCTGGTACATCCCCTCATCAGTCTCCCTGGTACATCCCCTCATCAGTCTCCCTGGGACATCCCCTCATCAGTCTCCCTGGTACATCCCCTCATCAGTCTCCCTGGGACATCCCCTCATCAGTCTCCCTGGTACATCCCCTCATCAGTCTCCCTGGTACATCCCTCATCAGTCTCCCTGGTACATCCCCTCATCAGTCTCCCTGGTACATCCCCTCATCAGTCTCCCTGGTACATCCCCTCATCAGTCTCCCTGGTACATCCCCTCATCAGTCTCCCTGGGACATCCCCTCATCAGTCTCCCTGGTACATCCCCTCATCAGTCTCCCTGGGACATCCCCTCATCAGTCTCCCTGGTACATCCCCTCATCAGTCTCCCTGGTACATCCCCTCATCAGTCTCCCTGGTACATCCCCTCATCAGTCTCCCTGGTACATCCCCACATCAGTCTCCCTGGTACATCCCCTCATCAGTCTCTTTGAAACTTTTTCCAACCTCTTGCCAAATGATAACAGGTGTGATCAACATAAAACGAAGAAGACGTACAGTCTAATACCATTTGACCAAAATGTAAGCAAACGTTAATTGATCAAAACATACAAAGTTTAATAAGACTAAAATAGATTGCAGCCTTTACTCTTACCGGGTGTTTAAAAAATGACCGGTATATTTGAAAAATCAATAAAAACTAAACGGGCATCGATAGAAATACACCATTTGTTGCAATATGCTTGGGACAACAGTAAATTTTCAGGCAGACAAACTTTCGAAATTAGTTACAATTTTCAACAACAGATGGCGCTGCAGGCGATTTGAAATAAGTTCGCCATTCTGTAAGTCGTCTTTCTGCTGTAAGCGCGTGCTGTTCGCAGACTGCAAGTTTGCTGTGAAAAAATGGTTTATTCCTTACAATAATCGTACTTGCAGACTGCAGCGTCATCTGTTGTTGAAAATTGTAACTAATTTCGATAGTTTGTCTGCCTGAAAATTTACTGCTGCCCCAAGCATATTGCAACAAACGGTGTATTTCTATCGCTGCCCGTTTAGTTTTTATTGATTTTTCAAATATACCGGTCATTTTTGAAACGCCCTGTATCTAATTAAACATGTGCATCGTTTGCTTTACTCTCCAAACTCTGAACCCTGTGTGCGGCTATACATGTACTAGTACATCTACGATTTAAATCTGTCCTTAATAGTAAGACGAATACAGGAATATTCGCCGACAGCAGTAGGGCATCTTAATTCAGTTACCCTGCTTCAACGAAATAGACAGAATTAGTATTTCATTTCAGCCAGTACTAACTTCCAACAAATTTACTTGAGAGTCTTTAGAAGTAGCAGTTAGATGCAGTCTCTCCTTCATACTCCCCACGCTTGTGACATTCTTGATTAATAGCGTGCTGATCTGCAGGGAAGTTGAGAAGAGCTGACATTACGCACGCTAAATTCACGGCCCGAGAGACGAGCGCATCCGATAAAGCCCCCGTTTAGATGTGAACTTCGGTGTGTCAGTCACATTTGCCAAGTTTGTTCTGCAGTCTGTGTTGTGCGGCTGGTGTTTCGAGTGCCAAACAAGAAGCCTCGTCTCAGCCAACTAGACGGCAAACTTGCGATCTGCGAATCGCTCTTCATCCGGTGATGAGCTAACGGCGCACGGGGAGCTTTCTACACGGCTCGTATCGGCGCCTTCCAATAGCGAAGCGTGAGGCGCGAGAAATGAGGAGAAGCTCTCACGCGAAACTCACACTCGGCAGAAACTTTCTGCGATACCGGCACCTGATTTCGCAACACATTTTACATCAGTTTTGTGTATAGTCGTATTTCTAATTTAATTCTGAAATACAGGATGCGGCAGAAACAATGACCCAGTTTACACATATTATTTAAGCATGAATAAATACACTTACACATTATTAATGTGTACTGTTTGGAAGAACACTTCATACAATTTATTACAATGTCACTTTTTGTAAGTTATGTCCTGCCGGTGTCCACCGTTGTTGGCGAAGCAAACTTCGTCACGAACACGCAGATTCGCCATAACCTTATGGAGGGTGTCGCCTGTTATTGCCTCGATTTCGGCGTGAATGTTATGTTTTAATTCCTGAATAGTTCTTGGTCTGTTCGCATACACTTTGGATTTCAGGAATCCCCACACATAATAATCACACGCCGATAAATCAGGCGAACGGGCCAGCCAGTGAACATCACCAAAGCGAGAAATGAGATGTCGTGGAAACATTTCGCGCAACACTGTCATGGATCTTCTGGCTGTGTGCGCTGTTGCGCCATCCTGCTCGAACCAGAACGACTGCACGTGGATATTTTTATTGCGCATTTCCTGCATTACGAACTCTTGCAACATAACAACATATCGATCCGATGTTACAGTGACACAATGACCTGCATCATTTAAAGAAAAAAAAATAAGGACCAAGAATAACCTGCACAGAAACGCCACACCACACTGCAACTGTTTCACTATGAAGTGGTTTTTCGTGAATCTGGTTGGGATTTCTAGGCGCCCAATTCCTAAAGTTCTGCTTGTTCACATAGCCCGACAGATGAAAATGGGCCTCGTCCGACATCTTGAAATTGTCGAGAAAATCGGGTTGAGTAGTGATCATCTCCAGGAGCTGTGTACCTGCTGATCTCTGTGCACCACTTGGAGCTTGTACGGATGGAACTTCATATCCAGATGCAACATCCGTCGCACATTTGTGTCTGAGATGTTAAGGGCTTGCGAATGCCGACGAACTGATCACGTTGGACTACGCTCTAAAGCAGCTGATTGTTACTTGTGCAATGTTGTCCGGGGTGCGAACCGTACGTGGCCTACCAGGGGGCGTCTTGTTTGATGCAGATGCTGTCGCTCTAAACTGTTGGACCCATCTCCTAATCGTCTTTAGGGACGGAACTTTATCATTCCGACCAATGTCAAACTGTTGCCGAAACGAACGCTGCGTTCGTATCACGCTATCACCACATTTGAAAAACGTTTCAATCACAAAAGCACGATGTGCATTCGACCAACGCTCTATACTGACTGACAATGCTTTCAGCTGCACTACACACTGGTACCAACATCAACTGTCTAGGAAGCCATATCAAACTATAGCGCACCCTGTATATTTGACGTTTACTTCTTCAAATAATGATGTAATTGTCTCCTAACTTAAACTCTAATCAAAGATAAAGCCACTGTCTTTTATCGTCCATACTTTTCTTTTTAGAGTGGAATATAGAGACGGCTTGCGCAAAAGTTAAATTTAGAGAATTTAACGGACTTTTCAAAAATATGTTTATACACATCTGTGTTGTGCTGTTTGCCAGTTTTTTTTTTTTGTTTTTTTTTTTTTCAATGTAACCACGAGAAACAATGAAATGATTTTTTTTTATGATACACACCAATTTAAAATCTTGATTTATCGAAATGGTTTGATTTGATTTTAGAGGTATTATTTGATAAGTGTGAAGATTGAAATACGTAGAAGTGAATAACAACGCTAACTGTGATAACATTCGAGCAAATTAAGTTATTCCTACAAAAAATTATAATGATATCCAAGGGTATAATTCGTAAACTAATAATCCAATCCCTATGACATGAAACAACTAATACAGTATTTCGATCTTATCTATATAAATAGATAGTGACGTTTATAAAACCACTGAAACCATTATTTCACTTTTAAATTATACTTTCTCATATTCGTTCATGTATGCCAGATTTCTTATCAGTTACAAGGAAAGGGAAAATGACTCATCAATCACCAAAGTTGAAGGCAGTGACGAGAGAAAAACATTTATCACGAACACACAAACATACACAATATTTCGGTCTTAGACCTTCTTCATGTTAAAGAGAATGAGTCATGTGGTTCGGGAGGTGTGTGACTGAGATGGGTCACATTAGAGTAATGAAATTTATGCCATTTTTTTGTTCTGTTAATAAGCATAAGCGTAAGCATTTCATTTGCAGAAGTTTCAGAAATCCGCATATTGTATGAAATTCAGTATACAGTGCATTACAACGGAAATATTGTGTATTCACTTAAGCAGGCTCGTCGAATTTTACCAGTTTCAATATACATTCAACTAACAGTGACAAATCAAAATTACAGACATGTTTTTGTATCGTGAAATCAATAAAAAAAGCAGATTTTTATTGCTGTTATAAACGAATAATCTCAATCCAGTAAAAGTTGAAATATGAAAATTGTATAAGCTTGATATTTCATTTTATCCAGAAGTTTATTGCGCTTTTTGTCTCTATCAACAAAATATACCTTTAACTGTCATTAATCATCAACTGAAAATTATAACTTCCATTTCACAGATTGTTACTACATTTGTCACTATCTGGATGTTGTGGATGATTTTTTCCTCAATTGCTGATAATATTAATAAATAAATTACGCCAAAGCAATTGACTTTTTTGTATTTATTGGTCTCCCGTACGCGTTTCACTTCTTTTGCAGAAGCATTCTAAAACCCGCTGAAGATGCTTCTGCAAAAGAAGTGAAACGCGTACGGGAGACCAATAAATACAAAAAAGTCAATTGCTTTCGCGTAATTCATTTATTAATAAATTTGTCACTTTCTAAATGGTTATGCTAATTTCTGCTCAATTTCGTATAAATTATTTCCTTTTCAGCACAAGTATTAGGATGATTATAACCGACGGAAAAAATCTAGAATTTAATGATTTATTGAACTTCCAACTGACGGATTAAAAACGTATTCCTGTGAAATATGTGATTATTGTATCCCATTTCTTCCGTAGTTGCTTATTAAACTAATAATTATTATTCAATAAATACGGCAAAGCAAATGTTGTTAACATTACGGTAACTCAAGTTTGACAATGACGTCTATCAAAAACTGTGCACAAAAATTGACTACCAGAGAAGTCGTAAGACCTCAACTACATAGAATCTGTGTAATTAAGCGCAATATTAAAAGCAGATGCTGTTTAAGGGGTAGAGGTGATCAACAACCACACCTCAAAACGGAAATGTAAATAAAAAGAGTGTACGCTGAAGATACCTTGACGAGAGGCGAAACCCGTCCGTGAAGAAATAATATCCAACTACAGTTTATATATATATATATATATATATATATATATATATATATATATATATATATAGATATGGCCTTCGGTCATTTCGACCATTTAGCCAGCTCCAATTCGTTTACGTTGCAACTACTGTATCAGAATTCACTATGATATTGTGGACACTACAGTGATGACAACACAAGACGAGCACAACACTAATTAAAACCACCCATGCCCGAGGCCGGACTCGAACCGGTGGCCCTTGCAATGCGAAGCCAGCGCGCTAGCCACTACACTGCCAGGACCGGCAACTACAGTTGAACTGGTGTATTTATTAAATAATAATTAGTAGTATTCCTGTGAAATTACGATAATTATGTGGTGAATGATTTATTTCATACGCGCAGCGAAGGAGAAAGAGCTTTACTTTAGAAGACCGGAATTACCTGAAGTTGTATTAATTTAATATTTACACATTGTAACGCATGGAGAAAGAAAAGGCTTCTTCGCACAAAGTGACATATAACATATCCAGTGCACGAGGAGATATAAGAGACCCAGGTTCGTTTCTCTGTACCGGGATATCCATCATACTGATTAAAGTTTCCATCCGGTTTTAAATCATCGCACAAACAAAATTACCTAAACAACATTTCTTCAAAATTTTAACGGTTCGCAGACGGATGGTAAATGATAAAAAACCTTCCTTTCGGATAGCATTTCTAGTATCTTTGAAGAATTGTTAGATACCTCCGCTGCTATACCATTATCCGACATCCTCATTATACTGTAAGTGATTTGTTGTTATTGTGGATGTTTGGTGTTTATACAAAATTTATTTTCTTTAAAGTCAGTTATCTCCGAAATTACATTTCGAATTATAAGTTCACAGATTCGTGCTTTGTGAAGTAAAACGAGAGTAAAACTTGATTATTTTTGTATCTCAGCTATTAACACAGTAACAGCGTATGTCGTATGTAAAAATGATTACGGTGTAACATATTCCCGGTAGTGTTTATTGTGGGTTGTTTGCAGCGTTCCAGGGCAGCTAATCAGAGCAGTGGCATGCCTGGGAGCGGAGGATGTGTTTTTTTTCCGTATGGCGGGCAATCAGCTAATGGTCCGGACGCAGAGCGAGCCGAGTGCAGACCGCCTTTGTGCCATGTGTACTGTATTGCCATGCGGGCAATCCTACACCGAGGTAAGGCGGCCTCAGCCAGGGACACATAACGGGGCCATACCCGTCAGCGAGGTCCCTGCCACCGATACTGTGCTGCAGGTGTACCAACAACGAATTCATAAACAGGCTCCATCATTTAATGTAAGTGGTAGCCAAAACAATGATGAGGAACAACCTACTTTCTGTTATTTCTTATTATTATTATTATTTGCGGATAAGCCCATTAGAACTACGCAAAGTACTCAGAAGCGTTTGTTCGCTTTCCTTTGTGCCTATATTTCCTTCATACGCTTGATGTAGGCCTCTTTTCTCTCATCCGGCCATGTTGTGCCAGGTCTTTTCTTTAGTCTTTCCTCCCGGTCAATTTGCTACTTGTGAATTTTGGATTTAAATGCATCTCTATTTTCGATATCTTTTGGAGCGATACCTGCTAATTTGAGGTCTTTCTTGATTTCACCAATCCATTTCACTGTATCTGATATTGCTTTACTCCGGTTTTCATAGAATTCCTCTATTTTTCAGTCTGTTAGGGTTCATTCTTTTGATGTGTCCATAAAAATTTAGTTTGTGTTTTCCAATATCACTGTGAATGTCTGCATATTGTAAGATTTCCTGATTACTTTTGAGTCTGTATTGTTCTCCTATGAGTTTTGGCCTAAAATTTTCCATATAATTTTGCGTTCTTTTCTCACAATGTTTTCTTATATCTTATAAGATATATAAGTGTTTCTGATCCATAGAAACATTGTGGTTTAATAACTGTATTATAATGTCTCAGTTTTGTCTGCCTGGTGATGCTTTTTGTTAGGCTATAAGCTATGTCCTTCTTTTGGAATATAATCTCATTAGTATTTGATTCAGCCCCATTCTCCTGGATTGTTTCGCCGACATACTTGAAGTATAGGACTCGTTTGATTTTTCCATATTTTGTCTCCATGTATATTGGTGATTTCTTATTGCAAGTCATAAAATCTATTGTATTAATAACGCTGATACTTTTCTACACAACTTACGATTGTACATGTACGTATTCCTCTTACACATATTGTTTAATTGAAAGTATTGTACTGAGAAAAATTTCTGTTTTCAAATTTCGTTCAAGTTATTTGCTATATTCGTACTCTTTTTTTCTTACTTATTGCTTTACACCTCGTCGACGGCTAATGTCATTAGAGGCGGGATGGGACTGGGGTCAAAAAAACAGGAAGGAATTCGGCCATGGCCTCTTTGAAGGAAACATCCCGGCATTCTCCTGGAGTGATTTGGGGAAACCATGGAAAACCCAAATCTGGATGCCCGGACGGGGATTCGAACCCGCATTCTCCCGAATGCGAGGCCAGAACGTTAACCATTCACCCACCAAGCTCAGTATATTCGTACTCTTGATGCTTATTTGCAATAAATTTCTCTCAATACGTAGCTCCAGAAAAAAACGAATTACTAAATGGCCAGAGAAAATACTTTGCGAATATAGTGAGGTTGCTGGTTTGTAGTAGGACGAAAGGAGAACCTGTTCATTTTTAACAATTGATTTAAAAAAAAAAAAAATTATCCACCTCTACACGAAATGTGGTGCTGCTATCTAGCGGGATTGCGATCATCGACACCAGCGGAGCCTAGCAGTTTGACTGTGAACTATGACACACCCGTGACCTTGATTCTTCACACTTCAGTAATTTGCGGGTTTAAATTAGAAAAATCCTTTACTAATCAATGATGTTAGAAAAGCAAAGAACTAAATTTTTACAATGATACCTCGTTAATTGATTTTGGTTCAGTATGAAGGTAGAAGGATGTCACGTAACAAAAAAAAAAAAAAAAAAAAAAATACCTTCTAGAAATAATATATAATGTTTTGACATGTGAACAAATAATTTTACTACAACACAGTTACTTTTGGTGATGTTTTATTACGATTTGCGTGATGGTTTCGAGAGCCCAGTCTCATTTTCAAACGCAAAATTAATTCATTATTAATGTGCGAAGTGTTTGATTCTGTTGGGCATTGATAAAACTTTTGTAGTTTTCCTGGAATTTTTTTTTTTTTTTTTTTAAATCTGTACTAGATCATGAATGCAATTAAGTGGATATGGAATAATTTTATAATCGAACTTACGTTTTTGAATGTTTCTCGAAACGCCTCACGTAAATCGTAATAAAACATCACAAAAAATAACTGCGTTGCGGTAAAATTATTTGCTCACATGTCAATTGAAAACAGTTACAGATAAGTCCATTTAATATGGATGAAGTAAAGAATATAATGTTTTGCACGAAATTTCAAAATAGTTTATTAGTATTCCCCCTCCGCGATTATATTTTTGTTATTATTGTTCGTTTTTAGTATGTTTAAGCCACTTTCTTTCTTTAACTTTCAAATACTACCTTGGAAACTTCTAATTGTTTTAAACCAACGAAAAGTACATTACTAAGTTAAATAGGATAAACGGAAACATGGATTATGTTTTTTCATACACATCTAATGGCATCTCAACTTCATTTACCGACAACACAGTAATAACTATCAAGTTGTTACAAGAACACGTATTTAATAACATTGAACAGGTAATCAACAGTTTTGTTTTGGAATATTTTTCTTTCGTTGCGTACATCATGAGATGTAAACTGTATCTCCACAATATTCTAACCCTATGATACATGAAACTGAAAGAATTCTTGATGATACCACTTACTAACCACCTTAGCAAAAATACATTTGATATGATGCGTTGACAAGAACTTTATATTTTGTTATTCTCTTGCCATTAGATGAGTAAGTTTGATAATAAACGTTTTGATCTCCAAAACCAATTCAATGTTTAGTATCACATGGTTTGACAAGAAACAGCAACATTCCAGAAAAGTAAATGTGTAATTCAAAAGTTTAAATAAACTTTTCACGCACCCGAAATAGTTCCTCTGGCTTGTTTCTGTGCCATTACTTGTGAAGAGAAAATTATCACCATATTCATCGTTTCCACTGGCTCGATGTGAGCTTCACACTTACTTAATCACCTTTCTGCTCATTTGAAAACATGTTCCATCACCGTACGTTATCCGCAGATCAAAAACCTAAAATACGGGGTTATTATAAATGAATGAAGCGATTTCACGAATTTTCTGTAGTTGTACTATTTGACATATTTACACATAACTTTACATAAATGTAGGAAAACTGTTTTTTTTTATATTACATGTAAAAGAATTCAAGGTCATGAGATGAAGTAACCGATGGATTGATCGTGGTGTGGACGATGATCAGCAGTTCCTATGATGGCCACCACCCTACGCGACATTTTTTTGTGTCGGATTGTGTAAAATATTCTCCTCTGTTAACAAACCTACCAGAACTACGAGCTGGTATGAACAGTGCTTTAGAAAAGATTGGTAAGGGACACGCTGCACCGATTGTGATAAGAACATGATTATCGACTTGAGAGGGGACATACATAGAACACTTGTTATATATATATATAACCTTTTAAGTTATTCTGTATGACTGTAAATTTTTGAAACAGTGTGACGAATAATATAGCTGCAGTAAATTTGGAATTCGAAATTCGCTTCAATTCTTAAATTGGCTCAAGCTTTTTTTTTTTTTTTTTTAGCGTTTGATGCTACGGATTTTTAAAAAAAAATAATTTCTTTACCTCTTAGTTCCTGTCCTTCCTTGATACTTATTTTTGGTGTCTTCTGCAAGTTAATATTTCCAAGTATGTCATATTTTTGCAGTGATTTCTTCTTTCAAACTGACTTCACAGTTGTGATGCTAGGACATGCGCTTGATGACTTTGAATCATTCACGGAAGAGAACGCGACTCAAAAATGGCGCGCTGACGAGGCGGCATTTCAGCGAAAAGCTGTTAAAGGCGTTTGTGGAAAGCGTCGTCGCGTTTTGTTTCCGTCGTATAATAGCCATCTGTTGTGCAGCCTCGCCGCTCGGGGAGCCTACTTTCGCCTCGCACGTTCTGTTGTGCGTGCCGGGACAATGCATTGCTGCCAGAACGGAACATCTCGTACCTAGGCAGTGGCAAAACTTATGCGCAGGTGTCTACTTTGTTTCCTCAGTTGAATCAAGGACTAAGGATAACAACGTTTATCACTTAAAGTACGGATAGCTGACGCTGGTTTAACGAGGAGCACGGACCTATTTAGAATAATCACTAAGTGTATCCAGCACAAATTCACAGAACGCTTACAATATTTGGCTGAAAAATAAAGTAATAATGGATCATTTTTATTCACTCATTCTAATACCTGGCACACACATTCATGTTTGACGATCATTTTGCTTGTACAGGCTGAAGTTGTAATGCAAAAGAGAGAGCGTATGGGGACAAGTCGATCGACTTAATTGTTGAGTTCCGTAAATTGTTTGAATTTAAGGCATTAGGGATGGGCAAATGAAAAAATATCGATATTACCAAACAGTATCGATATGTATCGAGAAAAAAATCGATATATCGATATGTATCAAAAAAATATTTATATATCCATATACCTATATTTGACACAAAGCCAGTAATTATTATGAATACTCCCTAAATATATCAAAATATTTAAGAAAATTAGGAAAATTAAAGACACGGTAGAAATTATAGAAACTTTTACCAATTTATTTATTTTTATGATATTTAAAATCAGTATTCGTTTAATATAGACATCGATAAAACGATATATCGATATGTATCGAAAAAATATCTATATATCGATATATCTATATTTGGCACAAAGCCAGTAATTATTATGAATACTCCCTAAATACATCAAAATATTTAAGAAAATTAGGAAAAATAAAGACACGGTAGAAATTATAGAAACTTTTACCAATTTATTTATTTTTATGATATTTAAAACCAGTATTCGTTTAATATAGACATCGAAAAAACTCTTTGTTTTATATGTTCCCCGTCAATCTACTGCTGTTGTGTGTCACCGGCAAGTTAACAGCAAGAAGCCACAATTTCGGATGACACAGAAGAGACTTGACATGTCAGATAATTCAGCGCGATTATCGAAAGCACTGGCGCGTGAAATGTTGGCGGTTCTCTCAAACCTTTACTGGGTTTGATTTCCTTTGTATTAGTGGTTCATCCAGATCCTACTTAAGATGATACGTTAAAAAAATGGTGTTGACGCCAACGTAATCCTTTTCAAATTTAACAGCTTTTTTTAACCTGTTAAACCATTGATGAAAACTGTTAAAATACGGGTAAATCACTTTGTTTTTATCCTTTGGGATCTGCTGCCAAGAATGCTATACGCCCTTCTTCTATCCAATGTATATATTTATACATATGCAACGCTAAAAATTATATACTGAATTGGGTTCATACAAAAAATGTCTAATCAGCGTTTCAAATTGATGCTCGAAAAAATATCGATTTTTTATATATTGAGAGCAAAAATATCGATTATGTTATGAAAGATATCGATATTTCAATAAATCGATATATTTTTCTGCAAGCCTACAAGGCATTCATAATGCTCTTGATTTTCCGTGCCTGTTTCTACTTGTCGTCCAGCACAAACACGTGTGTGTACGTACTTCCGCCTTGCATTACGTCTTGCGTGGCGGATATTAGACTAGTGTCGCGCGAATTTCTCACTGAATTAATTGATTTATACAGACAAAATTAGTGCCTGTGTAAAATCAAAAGTAAAGAATATTTAAACAAATAGAAAAAAGTGATGTATATGATATTCTTATCAATAAATTGAAAAAGTTTATGAATAGGAAAATAAACAGGTTAAAAAAAATGAATTGGTTAAGAACTTGTTTTCGGAAGGCACAGAAAAAATATAACAAATCAAGAAGATTTGGGTCCGGTACCGAAGACAATGAATCGCAAAATGTTTGGTATTTTCACATGCTGCTGTTTATTTTCTCAATAATCGGAATATCGTAATATCTACCTGTTGTTAAAAAACGCAGTGTAGCACTAAGACGTTCGTGGTGTGTTATTGCTTATTGCGTTTCTAATTCTACTGTCTTGCCTTTTAATACGCGGAGTCAGATACTCGAAGTAGGTTGCTTCGTTCATGTGAACATAACTAAACCAATATTCAGGTTTTAGCTTCAATTAATTTAGTCAATTAATGTGCATAAATTCTGTTCTCTTAAATAACCAAAGTTTTGATCATTTCCGTCTAATTCTTTATTTATTTTAAATTTCTTATTATCAGAACAATAGACGCGGCAACAGCTACTTTCTGTTTATCAGCCATATTTACACTTCACAAGTTTCAGTAAAATTGAGTAGTAAACGGAGTGTCCGTGGACTCAGCTGAATTCCGTCTTGCATTAGAACTTGCGACTGTACAATCAAAACGATCGACAAACATGATTGTTTGTGCCCGGCTTTACGCAATTGTTTGTTAATAATAGACTAATAGCCGATCCAATCGATTAAAGGAGCTAATTCCATTAAACAAAACGAAATTATGACGTATTCTTGTGGGTATTAATGAATTCTATTTGATAGTCAAATTTAACATTTTGCATTAATGGGAAATACACTGATCAGCCAGATCATTATGACCACCTACCTACTATAGATATAAACCCGTCCAGGCGATAGCAGCGTCACCTGACGAGGAATGACTGCTAGTCAGACACATGCTATCAGTGAGCGTGCTATCAGAGAATGGAGAAGGCGCGCGATATATCTGAATTTGACTGAGAGCAGATTGCGATGGCCCAGAGGCTCTGCAAGAGCATTTCGGAAACTGCACGACTTGTCGGGTGTTCGAGGAGTGCTGTGGTGAGTGTCTTTCACAAGTGACGAAACCAAGGTGAAACTACGTCCAAATTTGGGGGGTTGGGCGGCCACCCCTAATTACAGATGTCAGATGTCGTAGACTGGACGGACTGGTTAAAACAGGACAGACAGCGAACTGTTGTGGAATTTAATGCTGAGCAGCGTACAAGTGTGTCTGAACACACAGTGCACCGAACACTCCTAACGATCGGTCTCCGCAGCCGACGAACCATACATGTGCCTATGTTAACACCACGACATCGGCTACTACGACTGAAATGGGCACGTGACCACCCTCACTGGACGTTTTCGCAGTGGCAGAGCGTTGCATGGTCTGATGAATCCCGATACCTTCTTTATAACGCCTGTGGGACGGTGCGAATCCGTCGTTTTCCAGGGGAACAGCTTCTTGACGCCTGTTCTGCGGGACGGAGACAAGCTAGCGGCGTCTCTTTTATTCTCTGGGCAACATTCACGTGCGCATACATGGGTCCAGTGGAGCTCGTGCGAGGCACCATAACGGCGAATAAGCATCGTTCACTGGTTGCAGAACACGTTCACCCCTTCATGCGAACATGTTTCCCAACGGCATGCCGTTGGGAAACATGTTTTTCAGTAAGATAATGCGCCATGTCACAAGGTCAAGAGTGTGATGAAGTGGTTCGAGGAACGCAATGGCGAGTTGCAATTGATGTGCTGGCCCCTTCAGATCTGAACCCGATCGGACACATCTGGAATGTGAATGAATGTGGCGTTACACCTTCATGTCCGGAATTTACGGGAAGTAGGTGACTTGTGTGTACAGATGTGTAGCCAACTCTCTCCAGCGACCTACCAAGGCCTCATGGGTTCCATGCCAAGACACGTCGTCGCTATAGTCAGCACCAAAGGTGGACATAACGGCTATTAGATAGGTGGTCGTAATGTTCTGGCTTATCAGTGTAGGTATTTTAAGTTACCTTTATGAAGTAAGGCAGAACGTTGTACTGTATACGGTAATAATTAATGATGATCTAACTTTTGATTACAGGAAATGTAAACTGCTACAATCCTAAAGTTATTTTTATTTTCAGTCTGACATTGAATCAGTCGCCCTCTGTTGGTGCCATTGGGTGTTGCGCATGCGCAGAACGTTGCGGCGCACGCGCAATAACCACGTAGCGCGTAACATAACGCGTAACTCGTAACGCGTAACGCTGACAAATTTCTCCATACCGCGGCCAAAGAAGTTTCACTTCAATAAACAAAACGCAAATAATAAACAAAATATTTACACTTATACATATCTGCATAGAAAACGTAACACGCAATGCGGACCGAGCGTGGTGGATGAACGGTTAACGCTCTGGCCTCGCATTCGGGAGGATGCCGGTTCGAATCCCCGTCCGGGCATCCATTTTACATGGTTTCCTCAAATCACTCCAGGCGAATGCCGAGATGCTTCCTTCAAAAAGGCCATGGCGACGCGGTAAGCCATAAGTAAATATATATATATATAAACGTAATGCGAACTAACCCAAAATGATATAGCGAATACTCAGTGTTTAAGATGAGCTTAAATGACAGCGGAATACATCGTTACTGTGTAGCAGCGAAAGCGTAGACAGTTATCTTCTTGCATCTAAGTATCGTTTAGGGCGCATGCGTAGAACGTTAAGTGCTTTGCACACGTAACGTGTAATGCTAACAAATTTTTTCCTTACAACGCCCAAAGAAGTTTCACTTCAAGAACTGTTTATAAATATCTAGCTATTGTCAAAGCCGACTCGCATCACCCCGTTACACGAGGAGAAGTAATAGCAAATTCTCCCCCAGCAGTTTGCAGCTATGTAAACGTGTGATGGGTATGAAGACTGTTTCTCTAGGTCTAGTACCAGGCAATTTCATATTATTACCTAACGTTCCATTCCAGATAAGCATGACTAGGGTACTACGTTTTAAGCGAGTGAGCTAGGATCGTTTCTGATCGTGATGCGTGGGCGAGGAGAACGGGAGTCTTCATTACAGAGATGGCTGAGCTGCAGGGCTCCGTCCCCAAACTACTCTCCGTGGATGAGATGGACCATGCACGCTGATGGCGATCGGCTATACCCTCACGGACACACACAAACACCGCGACGGAAACCCTGCACTGGTGAGCAGCACAACGGAAACAGAAATTGGCTCTATTGTAAGGAATACTCATCACAGTACTAAAACCGTAGTCAGAACAATATTCGGTCAACATCGACAGCTTTGTTAGTACACTGGCTGATTCCGTCGTTCTAGAACCGCAAACTTGTACGCAGTAAGACGCTGATTGGTATCTAACCTTGAACTCTGCGCTTTCTATCATGTATTCTCTTTGTCCTCTTTCCTCCTCACTAATCATTAGGATAATTTTTTATAACTAATAAAAACTTCAATAATATACTTTAAATAACGTCCTAATACTCTAAGTTTTAACCGTCTCATTGTTATACAGAAAAATATACGAATTCTCAGAAATAGATGATATTTTAATTTTTTTAATTCGGGTTTTACGCCGAGATCACTGAAGACAGGGAAAGGGAAGCAAATCGGCCATGGCTTGTTTGGCTGAACTCGGCCTTGACTGTTTTAAAGAAAACATGAATAATCGAAATCGGGATTTCTAGATTGCTGATGGGAATTATTATTATTATTTAATATGAAAGAATTTTGTGATGGCATTTTGAATGAAGCATCCCGGAATTTGCTTGGAATGAACTGGGGAAACCAGGGAAAAACCAAATCTGGATGCCCGGACGGGGATTCAAACCGGCGCCCTTCTGAATGCGAGGCCAGAGCGTTACCGCTCACCCACCACCTTCGGTGGAGGGGAGGGGGGATTCCAACACACGTTCTTCCGCATGCCAGACTCACAGTGATCATTAACAGACAGGAGTAACAGCATCAGTCCATACGATGACTTTTGTAGAAATGAAAAGGCATTATTTGATTTGTGTTATCGTATTTCGTGAGCTATTAGGGAAAAATAATTCTGGTTGTATCATGCGCATTATCAGCTAGATTTCATTGTGTCTCCCCAATTCCATGTCTCTGTAATTGGTTTTTATTACTGCGCCTTTGCAGCTCATCAACAATGGAGTCGACTATATAAATAAAGATAAATATATGTATGTATGTTTGTTTGTTTGATCTTCATACACATCCACAGTTTTCATCCGATTTCGAAGAAAGTTTGCACACTTTTCCTTTGAAACAAGTAGAAAAGTACTGTCTACATTTGGTTGAAAAATTTTCTATATAAATAATACTTGTTGTCTTATAATTTCGAAAAATTACTGAACGGTGATAGACAGGCGCGTAGGATGTGTAGGTCTCTGTACTGCCTTTCCATATAGCGGTCTGGTAGCTCAGTGGTTAAAACGCTTGCTTACTGCTGTTAGGATCGTGGTCTCCGGTTCAAATCGCATTGCAGGCAAAGATTTTTTTTTTTTTATTTATTTATTTTTTTTTTTTTTTGATCTTAAGAGTCACGCCTGAACCGTCGGTTATTCGGATTGAATGTTAAACTGTAGCTATCACAAATTTAACGGTTCAATGCTAGGCAAATAGTAGGTAGTCTTGCTGTAGGTGTACACTTTTTTACGTTACAATGATTCCTCAGGGGTTGTTCGCAGTCAGTGTGTGTGTGTGTGTGTGTGTGTGTGTGTGTGTGATCTGCAGTAATAATACTATAAATGCGGAAGTAAGTCTCTGTCTTTTTGTTACGTTTTGACGAATAAATGGCTATATTGATGGAATTTGACAAGAAAATCTGTAGGAATGGCACAGGACATTTTATCCGGCATGAATAACAGTTTTAGTCACGAAAATTTGAGAACTTATTGAATGGTGGCAGAACTATGCTGCAAATTGATTCTCTTCAAGAGACAGGTTCGACGGTAGAATTATATCTATACTGTCATATTATGCCGACTCGGTGTTGTTTGGGACCAATCCTTCGTTACCAACAACTTTCTATATTCAATTATGGCAAAGAAATTCTTAATCCACTCGTACGAAGTCGCTGGTATCAGCTAGTTAGCTATAATAGGACATGATTTGGGAATAACGGACGGATCATTTTGGCATAGAAGTAATTTTGGGAAAGCATTAAAAGTTGAAATCAGAATGGCAGGGCTGGGAATCGAGCCAGCCTACTCGCAAAATTAAACCCGGCTCCCAAAGCTGAATATCTTACATGAAAGTGTGACTAAATCATTTTACCGATGAATATACGACTGTCGGCCTGATAAAAGCAAAAATATAAGGGTTGACATTCAGTCGTATAGTCCTTTTTGAAAGCGGAGAAATTATGTCCCCACCGATTTTTTTCGGTCTCAAAGAGATAAATTAATGGAAATACGAAAAAGTGCCGCTCAGATGTTCTAGCTATTTCATTTTTCCAGTCACTCGTTTGATTAAATATAGCAGGAGATATTTTAATACTGGTGCAATCCATTAACTGTTACAGTATTGTGAGTGGCTGAAAATCGATGTGTAGTTGTAAATTTAAAGCCGGTAAGTACGATGTACCGTATGATGTGCCGTACCGTGTTCAAATAAATTCTTTTCTGCCTGACCTTTCTTCACTCATTGTAGTAATAACATACACAAAACAGTTTGTTTTAATTCTGTCATAAATATTTTTATTTTATTGTAACCGACAAGAAGCAAATACAGTGATTATTTATTTTGTTTAGTCTGAAAGTTCTATGTTGAGAGCTGCAAGAAACATGAAGGCTTATGGTTTCCTGGAGCCAAGTCACATCTAGAGGAAGAAATTTTTTTCAGTACACAAAGCTACCTTCAAGCAGGGAAAAGTTAATTTAACAGTATTTAGCATTATTTGTTTGTCAAATAAAGAAATGGGATGCTGAAAAGGAGAATCTGGTGATCATTCTCAAATACACAGCTGTTGTTGGAAATACATACGACATAAATGGGTTAAGAGGTAAAGTTGGTGACAGAAGGAAACCAAATCAACACTAAAATTTCACTTGCATTAAAAATGTTTTTTGACTCTTGGTGATTGAATAGTAAATCTGAAGACGAAACCAGGACAGTAGAGTTAAGTTAACCTCTACACTGGTTTTACTTAAATTACAATCTGAAGCTCTTCTATTGTTTCTAAAATAATTATTGAAATTAATACTCCACTCCTTTACTCGCACAACAAAATTTGAGATGAAATTTGAACGATACGTAAAGACTACCAAAGTAACTGGATCATGTGGTGGAAACTATGACACTATAAATTTCACCACTCTCTTCCGTTACAATCCAACTTATCATGTCCATAATAAGTTACTAGTAGCTTAAATGAATAAAACCAACAGAACAAAAGGCCTTTTTGAGTTAGCTATACAACAAGCCGGCAGTATTTACAGTAGGATTCATAGAACTCCAAGATCCAATGGAATACTGAAACTGAAAACTTTCAATAGTGTAAATCGTTGTATCGCAGTGTATGAAGAAATTACACGTAAGAGATGAGATGTATGTGGCATCCATTCATATTATATCGTCCTTCCTGTAGACGTTATGGTTGGTTATCTACAATCTTCTAGGAGAATGTCGAAACGGTGATGAATTTTGCAATTTATTTTATTTATTTATTTAAAGGTTTTTTTGGCCTGGCTAAATTAGTGCTGTCAAACCCTATATAATTTAAACTTTACGCAAATTAACAGTATACAACACTTATTGCACTTTTGGCTTAAATTAAGTTGATGAGTAAAATTCTAAATAAAATCTTAATATGCATGTTTAACTAGTGAATCATTTAATAATACAAACTAATGCTAGTAAGGTTAAAGAAGTAAACGGTGTAAACTAAATACTAGAAGACTGAAAAAAACAAGACACAAACTAATAGTAGGGAGGGAGGAATAAATAGGTGGACACGATGCAAATCAGTACAACTGAATTCTAAAAATAAGTTATGCGTGGAAGAACAGATTGTTTAACTAGTGCTCGCGTAAGTAATGCTTTCTCCAAAGAATTTTAAATGGACTAATCTTTTTAGCAGTTATAATTTTTAGGTGAAGATCATTCCACAAACTAGCCGCTAAAATGAAGATGGGATTGGCTAGGATTTCCGAGATATGGGAGTGGATGTTTAGTATGTTTGAGTTAAGGGGTCTGGTGTTAATATTATGGAAAAGTTCTAGGTGTGCGATGTTGGATTTTTACTTATGGCTTTACGCCTCGTTGACGACGAGGTCATTAGAGGCAGGATGGGATAGGGGACAAGGAAAGAGAAGGAATTCGGCCATGGCGTTTTGAAGTACGCATCCAGGCATTCGCCTGGAGTGATTTGGGGAAAGCATAGAAATCCCAAATCTGGATTCGAACCTGCGTCCTCCAAAATTCGAGTCCAGAACGTTAAATCCACCACGCTCGGTATGTAGGCGGGAATTTTCAGATTTTTTTAAGGCGGTGAAGGAGATACATAGAGTGGAATCATCGTCAATTACGACCTGCTAGTTACTTTGTTAATAGACAACATGAAAGCTGCAATCTAAATCTGATCATTTGGTTGCTTAAGCTTATAGCTTTAAACTTTACGGCTAGCAGAAATGAAATGATGTAAATCATATTAGCATCATTCATAGAGATTGATAACATTATGTACTGCCGTCACGTGATCTGTCATAACACAAATGTAATTTCAGTATCGAGTTTCGATGATGTAATTACGCTACGAAATCGATGTATCGTTCGATTTACATTCCGTGACTTCGTCACATGTTGGTAAAATAGGACAAGAATTCTCCCAAAAATGGGTTTTTGAACATGCACGGAATCTAATCAATGTATTGTTGTACTGTAGTTGGAAGGTTTATAGCAAGATGATTTAACAAATTCAAACAGAACTTACATTATTTTCGAAACCGTTTCAGTCTGCTCAGTTAGAAATGGTTCGCTTTCAGATATAACTAACAGAAAAAAGACAATACTGTAAAAATAATTAATCGTTGAACTTACCGTGAACCGTGAATGTCAGCAATCACTCCTTTTTTATTAAGATTTTACGCGGTGATTAGAGGGGAGAAAAAGCGGTTCGAATCCCCGTCCGGGCATCCAGATTTGGGTTTTCCATGGTTTCCCAAACCACTCCAGTCAAATGCCGTGATGCTTCCTTCAAACGGCCATGGCCGAATTCCTTCCCATTCCTTGCCCCCCATCCTTTCCCGTCTCTAAAGAAATCGCTGTTAGAGAGACATTAAGCAGATATAAAAAAGAGGGGAGAAAGGACTCTGAGCAAGGAATGGGAAGGAATTCGACTATTGCCTTCTGAAGCAAGCATCCCGGCATTCACCTGGAGTGATTTGGTGAAACCATGGTAACCCAAATCTGGATTCCCGGACGGGGATTCGAAATTGCGTCCTCCAGAATGCGAGGCCAGAACGTTAACCGTTCACCCTCCACGATCGGTGCAACACTCAAGAGACAATTATAACGCTAGTACTTGATCTTTAAAATTCAGAATTTTTTTTACTCCTTTATTTCAGCTACCTTCAGACAGAGGGCTTTTCAAAACGTAACAACCTATTTCTTCAAATTTGTAATTCGAGTGTTCATAAATTGGCATTTCGGTAGATTGATGAAGAATGTAACATATGTTATTATTGATTATTATACATTTTATTTGCGATGGAGCTAACGCTCCGATGGCAATTCCCCTGGTCGTCTAATTACCCCTTTATACATACATATGTATATATTAAATTTTCATATATAATTGGAATGTTAAATTCCTCCTCCATTTAATTTTCCGATATACAAATTTTAATTAAGAAAAATTATCCCTAAGTTCAAAAACTAACAATTTTATTTTGATAGTTCATATGCACCTTACAAGCTTAATCGAACAAGTAAATACATTTCGATTTCGATTAAAGGAAATCCGTATCATTTTTAGAAACATTCAGAAGTGCTAATTAGTTATGTGTTTTTATGAACATATCCATTACGGAGATATCTATGTTTAGCGATCAATCATGAATTCAGATAGGTAAAGTACAACCTCTTGTATATTAATGCAACCAGAGGTATATACACATGTGAAGTTATTCGGTGTACTAAGGAAACTGGCACGTCGTGTTACAATTACATCAAATATTCTACTTCTTCCAAACCATTAAGTCAAGTATTACGTCCAGATTGATAATACACGAATCTTGGTAGTTGTTTACCGTGATACTAACTTCTTTCTAACTACCATCTGGTATTATATTTAATTCAATATCCCTACAGTCGAGTTGTGCACAAATCAACCTGCTTTATTTACAATTCAAGCCATAGAACTAAGAGAGGCCTTCACCTCTGGCATGGCTTGCTGCGTAATGTGTAGGTTAGTTGCATTAAAAAGCGGCTGAGTCGAACCTATAAAGCGCTTAGGCGACACAAATGTAAATAACTAGCTACCACGGAGCTTTCTTTGTCTTTTTTTTTTATTTGGTAAATTTATTAATATTTATTGTTAAAGCAATTTAAAAGACCAAAAATGCGATAGCTGACCCTGGAGTGGCTTTACTAGTTATGACGGATTCAAGATAAAAGCGAAATCTGGATTTAGAAAGGGGATTGATTTAGGATTCCTAAATACTTATCTACTTCCGCTTCCGTGGTTCCGTTTACACCTTAAACTGTAGGTTCCCTAAGCAGTGATCGGTTGGGTAAGTAGAAAAGGAAGTTGCCGTCCTACCTCTGATACCATGCTTAGTATGCCTCCTTCTGGAGGGTTGGACGAATCTTCGGGTTGAAGACTACACATAGACACATTAACCTAAGAGAGAGATACTTTGTTAATTAGTGGTAGAGTCTTGAAGTTGTCGTTATTATTGTGCCAACGGAGTGTTTGTAGACTCTAAGTGTAGCACGTACTAATTCTTCAGTGAGCAGAATCACCGTACTGTGAAGCTGACAGTTTTTTACGCGCTTCCTGTTGACACGAGTCTCTGCCAGCCAGTTGGATATAATGTTTGTGTCAGAGAGACGTCTATATCTCAGTAAGTACTAGTAACTTTGTTTGAATGCCTGAGCCATGTCTTGTGAACACCTGATATAGTGCGCGTCACGAACGAGTGTTGATTGTTTGCTGCGGCTGACATTCCTATATCTCTTAATAGTATTAGCACATAAAGCGCTGCTAAAACGCATATTATTATTTTTATTATCATTACACAGCAGTAATATTTGTAGAAGTAGCGTAATTACTATACTTCATTCCTCTCTCTACGTTGCTCGTCTCCTGCTGGAAATGCGGCAACGTTGTATACCCTGTATCCCTATTTCTGTCTCTCTCTGCGCCACCCGCCTTCGTTCGTGACGCGCACTATAGTTAAGTGTAACAAGAGCTCAAGTTATAGCGATGGAGCTAACTTCAGACAAGTCAGTAATAATGAGTGATTCTAGTTTCTGAACATCCACCTCCACTGACACGGATAAAAGTGTATATTGCGACATCATTTGCCCTCATTCCTCCCTCACCACTTTGTGGGTGGAATCAACACGACAAGCCACAGCGACCTATCGACCTGCGAATACTTTTGCTCTGCTGAGGCGATATGATGGCGTTTAAACATTTCCCCCGCATGCCGGTATGGAATAGGAAGTGCGGCATGGCGGCATATTGGAAACGTGCCGGAAGTAATGCTCTAATATTACTTTCGGTGCGTGGTAGTGCCTGCGAAACCGCCTTCCGAGGAACCAATAAAGCTGTGAGCTGCACCAGGAATCGCTCTTCCCCCTATAAAAAAAAAAGAGCTGAGGACTAACTTTCCCTTCCTCGTGCCGCCACTCTGCTCAAAACTCGTTCCAACTAATATTAAAGGCTCCTTCCCGCGCTGTGTACTAAAATAAATGTTAGTAAGAAGTTTGATGACGCTCGAACAAGGGTCGTCATTAGGCGCTTAAGAAATTCCGTCCCTCGCACTTTTTTTTTTTCTTACACTTCCGCGTCTCTCTTTTATAGAACCATCTTTTGCCTCTTTTCTAATCCCGCACACGCGTTCATGAGCCGGCGAACGGAGCAATCTCGGTTTTACAGCTCTTTAATGCATTCTTAAAGACGCTACCTCTGAATGTTTCATCGAGATCCGCGGCAGACTTTTCAAAAGAAAAGTACTCAGACGAGAAGCGGGCAATGTGTTCTCTTTGCCACTATTTTATCTGCTGTTGAGATAAAAGGAACTTAAGAGGAGCCGGCAGAGATAAATCGCCTCTGTTATTTTAATAATATCTTCCAAGAGTCCTCGCTTTTATGTATAAAACGTGGACAATAAAACACAATTCAACTGTAACTTCGCTAAGCTACAGAAGAGATAAAAATATCTTCAAATTACTTGCTCTGAAGTTTATAAATCTGATTCTTATCAAAGAAGTAGAATTTGTGTTATTCATTTCATTATCACTAAGTACACTAAATAGATTTACGTTTAAAATAAATTTAAATAATTTTGCTGACGTGACTGCACTTTAATTAAAATTTACTTGGCTAAAAATACTTACGTAGTGAAGATTAAGTCATGAAAAAGAAACACTGCTAACTCACCTGAAAAAGAGAGAAACAAAGTATTATACGTTGTTAAAAGACACCTTAAATAATAGAAAATATCTCATTTTGGTGGATTTATAATGCCATGATTGTGTTGACATAAAAATTAGGTGTAGTCTGTGTAGTTCCATAACAGCTAATTTTTACTTTACCATTTTTAGCGGTAAAATGAATGTTTGTATTCTGTCTGGACACATTTAGTACTAGTTCCTTTGCAGTACAGATCTGTGATACGAGAAGTATGATGGGTATTGTGAAATCTGCACAAGAAGGTCTCGTCTGAACGTCAAATGTTTGCACTGTTCGCAATAACTTTCTCTCACAAACTTGATTTTTCGTTTTCAAAAGCTCTTAAATGGTTTGTTTTGCAAGGTGTGTATGATTCAGGCACCTCGTTCTCGGGAGCAAGCACCTAGTATTTAGAACAGTAAGTATTGTAATAGATTTTATGGGATGTTGGGATATACATATACAGTTGCTCCTAGTACAAATTTCACTCTGCAATACCAATGATCATGCCAAAGTTGCCTTCTTGACTGTACAGATGGGTATAGCTATCAGGCATGACCGCTGTTCTGCAGCTTGCGATAGCCACCCGTGAATCGAACTCATTCAAGCGATTGTCATTTCTAACGATATACCTGACTCTTCTGATATGAACTCCCGCTGGTGATTTTATGTCCTCCTTTTTTAATTAAAGTCGATCGGACGTCGCAAGCTAGGGGAAAGCCTTTATTGAGTAAAGCCTCGTGAAAAATTTCAATTTTTGTTAATGCTGCATGACGCAGATTGATGACAAGTCTACTATATCGGTGGTGCACCCAGTTCTGGAACATTCAAGTAGGATTCATTAATATGGTTTGTAAAATATAGATCACTACACTAATATTAGTTTCATTTATATGAGCATTCTTTATCGTCTGCTGAAAAATTTGCTGTTTTAGCCAATGTGAATAGCACTTTCTATGTCAGGTCATTTTGATGTACGAATTTCGAAAATACATATATATATACATTTACCGACCTCTAGGTAGTTCATCAAATATCATCTGATTTGGTATTTTTTAAGCTAAATGAACTGTATTAAGGATTTTACTGCGTTAGACACTCTGACCGGTTTGATAGTTATCTATAGCAGCTAGAAGTTGACTACTGTCTCGATAACGGAATTCAATGTTAGGCGAATACTGAAGTATAAAATTGTCACTGCACAGTTATAGTATGAAATACACTGACATTTGTTGTTTCAGATGATGAAGTATGGTTATTTCTTGCAATCCAATTTGTACTGTTTTAGTAACGCACGAGTTTTCAAACACTGAACTTGAAGATGCTTTCACGCCAACATTTTGGACCATTTCTCTCTTTTTCTTTCGCCTCGTCGGCGTCGTGGTTATTAGCGACGAGAAAGGACTCGAACAAGATATGGAAGGAATTCGGCCTTTTGAAGGAAGCATCCCGGCATTTGCCTGGAGTGATTTGGGGAAACCATGGAAAATCCATATCTGGATGCCCGAACGGTGATTCGATCCGGCATACCGAGCGTGTTGGGTGAAGAGCTAACGTTCTGACCTCGCATTCGGGAGGACGCGGGTTCGAATCCCCGCCAGGGCATCCAGATTTGGATTTTCCATCGTTTTCCCAAATCACTCCAGGCGAATGCCAGGATGCTTCCTTCAAAAGGCCATTACCGAATTCCTTGTCCCCAATCCCATCCCGCCTCTAATGACCTTAACCGTCGACGAGGCGTAAAGCAATAAAAAAAACAAACAAAAAACGAACCGGCGTCCTCCAGAATGCGAGGCTACCACGATCGTTGGAGCATTTCTCATGGTCATGTTTGTTTTAAACGCATCGCTCTTCAAGGTTCTCCCGAACTATACAAATAATGTTGTGCGATACATGGAAGAGGAATTTCAGCTTAACTTCGTTTTCAATCCTAGAATTTAGAAGGGATTAAATAAATATTTAACAGTGTATTATTTGTTTAATACGTCCAGTAAACTCATTGTCATAATTTTCTGTTTTCTTTTTTTGCTTTTCGCTTTATGCCTCGTCGATGTCGAGGTCATTAGAGGCGGGAAAGGATTGGGGACAAGGAATCCGGCAATGGCCTTTTGGAGGAAGCATCCCGGCATTTGTCTGGAGTGATTTTTGGAAGCCTTGAAAAGCCCAAATCTGGATGCCCGGACGGGAATTCGAACCGGCGTCCTCCCGAACGCGAGGCCAGAGCGTTAACCACTCACCGAGCACGCCCACGGCGGTGCATTGTCATAAATTAGAGTCTCAAACAAAAATATACGTGTCCGGTAAAGGTAACGAAACGTTCGGAAAACAATAACTGTGGGTTCGGTCGTTCCCGCGTCTATGAGGACTGCGTCGTGGTAGTCACCTTCCGTGTCCTTTGCTGCTCCGTAAAGCTCGTGGAATGACGCGGCGACAGTAACGCAGGAAATGACATCGCTCCGGGCCGCACAGTGCACTTTAGCCCAGTCAATAAAGGGCCAAAAACAGTGAATGTCGGAACTTTCTCTGGTAAAGCTGAATTTTCTCCCAGTAGTAGATCACTATTAGAGAGACATTTTTTCAAAAGTCCCCGAAAATTCCAATGGAGCTTCCCCCCCTACCCCCCCTTTAAGTTTAAAATGTAGAGTTTTACGCAATCGCATATAACTTTTTAACCAAAAGTTTATTAAGGTTATATTACTTACAGTTTTATTCCCTGATAAATATTCTACAACTTTTATAATAACATAATTTATGATATGTGCAGCAGTTTTCCCGTAAATTAACGAAATGTTGTAAAAAAAACAATATTTTTTTGCCACCTATCTACGTTTTTGCAAAACCATATTTTTATTCGTCACCAAATGAAAAAATGCTTCGAATGAAAGTTGTAGCTCATATATTCCTGAGTACATTGGTGTATAAACATATACAGTTATGTGTATTACTCTACTAGTAACATAGAAAACAGTAGCTGGGTTTTGAGCGCGTGAGCGCCCGGGAGTCGGCGAGCAGCGTGAGCCGGCCGCGCCCGTTGTGTAAGAGGAAAAATAAAGGTGCTATAATTTCCAGAAATAATTTTTAATGCGTTTAACAGCGTCTGTTTGATCTAACGTGTGAGGGATAGTTGCTAATGTAGAAATCTTTATTAGCCCTTTAGTGGCTTGGAAGAATTATGGGCAACGGTTTACGGAAAAAATACTGCAAGTCACATGCTGAACGGTCATGCATATGCAAGGTGTGTACGTGCATATAATCTTACTGCTTGCGCTCTTATAAATGTCATGAAAGATCAGTTTCCCGAGATTAAAGAATCCCTTACAACTCTTGAGGCATTTTCTAAGTAGCTCCTTGAAAATAAACGCAATGAAGCTGAAATTCTCGAAGATCCAACTGTAAAGGCAGCATTGAATCAATTTAATGAGTGTTTAAATAATGTGAAAACGCTCAGCAGAACAACTAAGCTTTGGATAAATCTTCTTAAATGCATTGACCTCATAATGATGTTTATTTACGCAGAAAGATCCGGTAATTGGGACCTCCATTTAAGTACTACAATTGAAATGCTCCCATACTTTCACGCTGCAGGCCATCTGCCATATGCTAAATCCGCACATCTTTATGCACAAGAAATGACTAAACTTGGCTCTTAACTATCTCCACTAGAATTTGGTCTCTTTAAAGATCATTTCACGGTAAGAAGAACGGGGAAATACTGGTCTGGGACGTGGACTGACATGTGCAACGAACAGGGTTTGATGCGTCCCATGAAATCCGTTGGGGGCCTAACTCATGGACGAGGCATAACCGACAGCACTCTATCGAAATGGGTCCTCGGAACACAATTTTTCTTAAAAATTCATGATGCTGTGGAAGCTTATTTTGGGACATCAATTCAGTACAATGAGCAGCATGTTGAACTTCGCGTATCTAGACGAGAAAGAGATTTGTCGGACCTGCAAACATTTACAACATGGTTCCAAACACACAATCCATTTACAAAACTATCAGGTGAATTAGTTTCATTGACATCTGGATTCGTGTGTGATGACTCAATAAACTGCGATGAAGCTTATGATGTCGGTCTCTCAGCCATAGCCAAAATGAAGAGAACTAACTTCCATGATATTAAACTTCACAGGAAGGATATGGTTAAGACACAAGCAGTGCAGAAGTCAGTATTGGTACGATCAAAAGAAGTTTGTGTGAACTCCCAATAACTTTTTAACCGTATTTTGTGTGTGTGCGACAGTCCCGGAAAATTGAAGACTTACTTGGAATTCGAACTGGCTCCTCGACCACCTGCTTTGTTTGATGATGTATCCTTACGAAAAGGAACAAAATCGTCACTGATGAAGGTATTTGAAGAAGGTGTCATCGACGTAACGGACCAAAATGGTGCAACTTATGTTTTGGACGGGGGATTTCTTCTACACAAAGTAGCGTGGCCAAGAAATTGTTCCTATGGCGTCATCTTAGAAACTTACTGTACATATGTTGTAAATAAATATGGATCTAATTCAATTGTAGTATTTGATGGTTATCCAGACGAGCCAACAACGAAAAATGAAGAGCAAAACAGAAGAGCAGCCAAAAGATCTTCACCTGACATAGTATTTGATGAAAACACAATTTGTGTTACTGGAAAAGAGGAGTTTTTAGGAAATACTAGTAACAAGAGAAAACTGGTACTAGCTTTGGCATCTGAATTCAGAAAACGAGGACTACACGTTGTTACAGCGGAAGATGATGCTGATGTGCACATTGTTATGACAGCAATTCAACAGCAGAGAAGTGACTGTAAGGTATTTGTCGTTGGAACCGATACCGAATTAATAGTATTACTTACGGCACTTGCTCCTGAAAGTACTTGTATATACTTCTGTAAAGAGATAGGGGGTGCAGTTCCATTAACAGTGTGCTACAGAATCGCCACTCTCATAGAAAAGTTTGGAGACCAACGTCAGTTACTTCTGTTTTGTCACGCTATGACCGGATGTGATACCACATCCAGCATGTATGGAATGGGCAAATTAAAAGCGATAGAATTGCTCAGATCGAAACCTGATATGCAGAATACAGCGAGGAAGTTTTTGGATGATTCTACAACAAGAGAGGACCTTTTGATTGCTGGTGAGAAATTTGTTTTCTGTTTTTATGGGTTAGAGAAATATTCAAATCTGAATGAAGCCCGTTACTACAAGTTCTTGATAGTAACAAAGAAAAGTTCCCTTAGATCAAATTTTCATCTAGCAACATTACCTCCAACGTCTGAGGCATGTCGTGAACATTCGCTGAGAGTATTTTTGCAAGTTCAAAAATGGTTAGGTAATACTCTTGATGCTACAAACTGGGGTTGGAAAATTGAAAACGTGAAAGAAATGAGAGGTACCAAAAGAACATTGAAACCAATTCCTACCTCGAAGCCATTTGCTCCAAACGAACTGCTGTACTTAGTGTCATGTTCTTGTAAACAAGGATGCGGACAATACTGTGGATGTAGAAAAGTGAACCTGAGTTGCACTGCAATGCATGAACACTGTAGTGGCTTATCTTGCCTAAATTCACACCTGTATTCAGAAGAAGAAGATGAATTTCCTCATACAGATTAATAGGTAACCGTTATCAAAGAGACATGCTTCTAAACATAAAATAAGTTTTATGAGTTACAATAATCATGACTTGTAAATATTAAATCGGTGTATATAATATCTGTGGTGGGTGGGAGGTCCGTGATGCTGTTTTAAAACACAAGTAATTTCAAACAGCTGCCGGTTTAGCCAGTCCGGGACACGGCGGGTCAATAGGTGCTGGATAATGGAATGGCCTGATATAACAAGGCTAGGTTAAATCCCCAGAACCAAAACTGGCATACAAATGTGTACAATAATTAATTATGAATAAAATTAAAATCTTTAATTCAAATATGTTACAATCAGAAAAACAAATTTTACTTCTCATATCACTCTAATGTTATTTTGATTATACACAAATATTTACTAAATTACAAATTAAAGGTCGACACACTATGGGCTAGTACGAGTATAAGTGTTAAAAATAGATGTTATAGTTACAGTATTAACTAATTGAATAGGCATATGAGGATAAGGCGCCTTTCGCCTACGCCCGCCGACTCCCGAGCGCTCTCGCGCTCAAAACCCAGCTACTGTTTTCTATGTTACTAGTAGAATAATACACATAACTGTATATGTTTATACACCGATGTACTCAGGAATATATATGCTACAACTTTTATTGGAAGCATTTTTTCATTTGACGAAGAATAAAAGTATGGTTTTGCAAAAACGTAGATAGGTGGCAAAAAAATATTGTTTTTTTTACAACATTTCGTTAATTTACGGGAAAACTGCTGCACTTATCATAAATTATGTTATTATAAAAGTTGTAGAATATTTATCAGGGAATAAAACTGTAAGTAATATAACCTTAACAAACGTTTGGTTAAAAAGTTATATGCGATTGCGTAAAACTCTACATTTTTAAACTTAAAGGGGGGGTAGGGAGGGAAGCTCCATTGGAATTTTCGGGGACTTTTCAGAAAATAATCCTCTCATCAAGGTCTATCACCCTTGAAAAAATCAGCTTTACCAGAAAGAGTTCCGACACAAAACCTTTATTGACTGGGCTAACTTGGCGAAATGGAAGACGTTCGCTTGCCACGCACTGCGCGCTGCGTCACGCGTCGTTGGCCGTAGCGTCGTAAACGTCAGCACGGCCACGCGGAATGGGGGGCCTTATGTCGCGGAAGTTATGCGTCTCGGACCAGCTACCACCCCGCCACGCTCACTGACAGAAAATTCGAATTTTACTTTTCACATACACCGCAACAACTACAGTAATACATCCAAATTTTTATTTTCTTTCTCTGTAATTGTTTTGGATATTTTTGATACTACTTCTTTTTATACAGGGTGTTACAAAAAAGGTACGGCCAAACTTTCAGGAAACATTCCTCACACACAAACAAAGAAAATATGTTATGTGGACATGTGTCCCGAAACGCTTACTTTCCATGTTAGAGCTCATTTTATTACTTCTCTTCAAATCACATTAAACATGGAATGGAAACACACAGCAACAGAACGTACCAGCGTGACTTCAAACACTTTGTTACAGGAAATGTTCAAAATGTCCTCCGTTAGCGAGGATACATGCATCCACCCTCCGTCCCATGGAATCCCTGATGCGCTGATGCAGCCCTGGAGAATGGCGTATTGCATCACAGCCGTCCACAATATGAGCTCTAACATGGAAAGTAAGCGTTTCCGGACACATGTCCACATAACATATTTTCTTTGTTTGTGTGTGAGGAATGTTTCCTGAAAGTTTGGCCGTACCTTTTTGTAACACCCTGTATACCCCCGTCTGTACACATTGGAGTAATATCTTATTGGTTAATGTTAACAGGTAGTGAGTACTGCTAGCGCCTATTGACCTTGGAATCAGAAATTATGAGAAAGTAAATCGGCTACTTTAATTATATACTAGCTGATACCGGGGTCTTCGTACGCGTGGATCAAGAATTTCTTTTCCAGAATTGAACATAGAAAGTTGTTGGTAGCGAAGGATTAGTCCCAAAATACACCGAGTCAGCATAATATGATCGGAAAGCCATCACTATATCATTCCACCATAGAACCTGTCTCTTGAAGAGAATCAATTTCCAACATATTTCAAAACAGAAAAACAAACGAATGTAATGTGGGGTGTTAACTAACGGCAGCTTTATTTCAGCTTGGACTTTTCTTCAGCATGAGCATCAGATTCTTGGGTTCTAATAACTTTAGCTCTTCGTGATCTGCTACAGATACAACTTGGCCAGTTTACGCCCGCAAGGCATGTCTAAAGAGAAGGCAAAATAAACTGGTGCCAGAAACATTTAAGCAGACGCAACGTAAGAGGACAGAAAAAATCTACATCTATACTAAATAATACGTTTTTTTCTCTAAACGAAATTTATTAACAAATTATACACTAACATAATGCGCGAGAAGCATAGCTTGAGCAAGTGACGTAACATTACAGACTAACACACACATCCGTCTCTCTCTCACTATTTGATAAGTTCTCAAAATTTCGTCACTACAACTGTTAATCATACCGAAAAAAAATGTCCTGTCACCTCCTTACAGATTTTCTTGTCAAATTCCGTCAATATCGGTATAGGCATTTAGTGGTCAAAACGTAACAAAAATACAGAGACTTAGTTCCGCATTTATAGTACTATTACTGCAGATCACACACACACTGGCTGCGAATCCCCCCTGAGGGATCATATAACGTAAAAAAGTGTACACCTACAACATTTCAAGACTACCTACGATTTGCCTCGCATTGCACCCCTAACTTTGTGATATCTACAGTTTAACATTCAATCTGAATAATCGACGGCCAAGACGTGACTCTTACAATCAAAAGCAATTTTTAAAAATCTTAGCCTCCACGGAGATTTAAACCGGAGACCACGACCCAAACAAGCGCTTCAACCACTGAGCTACCTGACCACTATACGGAAAAATAGTACAGACACCGTCTGTTTATCGCTATTCAGTAATTTTTCGAAATTATAAGACAACATGTATTATTTATACAGATAATTTTTAACCAAATGTAGACAGTATTTTTCTCCTTGTCTCAAACGATAAGTTCGTAAAGTTTCTTCGAGATCGGATGAAAACTGTGGATTTGTAAAAAGAACAAACGAACCAACAAACAAACATACATAAATACGTACATTCATCTTTATATGTATAGATTACACTATAGGTGTCCCATCCAAAAATTTTGGGGATGAATTATTTTTTTTTTTTATTTATTTATTTTATTTTTTTTTATTTTTTTTTTTTTTTTTTTGCTTATGGCTTTTAGCCTTGTTAACGTCGAGGTTATTAGAGGCGAGAAAAGACTGGGAATAACGAACGTGAGGGAATTAAGTCATATACTTTTGAAAGAAGCATCCCGGCATTCGTTAGGAGTAGTTTGGGGGAAACTATGGAAAACCCAATCTGGATGCCCGGACGGCGATTCGAACACGCGTCCTCCCGAATGCGAGGCCAGAGCGTTACCGCTCACTAACCACGCTCGGTACTAATACAGTGAATAGTGAGATTTGTGGTTTGTATTAGGATGAAGGATGAACCAGCTCATTTGTAGCAATTGTTTATTTCAACTGAAATGGGTACGTAGTGAAAAACGTAGCTTGGTATAAAACAGCTAGGAGTGATTAAAAGTTTCCCTAACAGAGACAAAAATATCGGGAAAGCTTGGTACTCTGAGAAAAACAAACTTTTCTAATTTCTGTGTGTTACGCGGTGCTGCTATCTAGCGGAATGTAAACACTTTTTATAGATGCTAATGATCCCTAGCATATTGACTCTGAACAACCGCATACCCGGGATCGTTATTGTTCAGAAATTTGCCATTTACGGGTTGAAATTCCAAACTTTCCTTTTTTCATTAACGATATTACGAAAGCGGTTACTTAATCTCTAAAATGGTACTTCATTTATTGATTATGGTTAAGTATGAAAGGAGAAAGATAGCTCGTCACAAGAAAACAATTTTTAGAAACAATGGGTACATGTTGCAGATCGTGATAAGCAATGGAACCAGAAAGTGTAGGATATTTAGCTTAAGATTATTGAGGTGTGGGGAGACACAAAGATATCTGTGCTGTAGCAGAGGAATGATAATCTCTCTTGACAGTGACTTCGCTCATGATCGGCGTGACGACTATTCGAGTTGATGCTCCACCATAAGCGATTTCAATTAGGATTGGTGTGGCTTATGATAATTTTATCTTATGGTACTATCAACACTACTGAGCATAATAGCCATGTAAGGAAGATTTTACACCAAATTTCCGTCATTAAATAATCGTGAGTATCCACAGAGACTATGCTGCATCTTCCACTATTATGGTTCCAATATTGAGATTTATTCTACCTGATTTTTTTTAAAAATTCTTTTAGTTATTTAAAAATTTGAATTGACTTCATGACATTTGTTTGATGCTCATCTGTGCTTAATCAACGTTATAAACCGGCCTGGTTCATTTTATTTTATGTTCGCAAATGTGTCCATAAATAAGACAGTATTATCTGCAAATAGCAGCATTTTTAGGGTGAGGGAAAAAATACAGTACTCCATGAACAATGATTATCTTATATCCGGTATGGGAAGGAAACAAATGATAGGCTACAACTCGTGAAGGGCTATAATGAACATACAGAGGAGATGAAATCCTTGTACATCCTCGCCTACAACATGTGTCAGTTTATCGCACTTGAATTAAAGCTTAAACTATATAACGCTGAGAGGTATTGTGGGTCACTGGTATTAGGTAAGGCGTAAATTCCATCCCAGGTTCAACCAATCGAATGTACTCTAACCAGAATTCCCGAAACCACCCCAGGAGGATGACTGGATGGTTCCTTTATCAAAAGCAATTGGTTAATTTGTTTATCATAATCCTCTACCAGCTCTAAATCGCTAACGGCACCGCCGTCGACGAGCCATAAAAGTTTTAACTTAAAACAGTGCACGAGAGTAGGAGGGGATAGCCGATTCAAGCGCACCGCCAGGTGGCAGCACGGTCGCGTGACGTCACAACATGGCCGCCCCCGTTTGGTGCGACCAAGATGGCCGCCGAGCGCACCGCCCGGTCAAGAATGGACCAATGGCGGCCAAGGTCGTATGACGTCACACGTTAGTTCCTCAACCAGCCGCACAGATGGCACCATCTCCCAAGGGCTTAATATCTTTGGGCGCAGATATTCCACTCCCCCAGGATAGAGAAAGCCAGCGGGGGAAAACCCTAGCCTAAGGCGTATTTGAACAGGTGTCGGTCGACATGTACGTACTTGCTCGGCCGCCGAGACCCTGTTGTGACAAGCGCGATAACTTGCATAACTCTCGCTAGAGGTCAGCACACGGTAGTAGACATTTGCCGCTAGATGGTGCGGGTGTCCCAATATGCGTGAAATATTTCGGGAGTCCGACAGGTTACGAAATGGCTCCATTACAGAGCGATACAGCTAGGCCATCCACCATTGTGAAAGCATAGCTGGCGGACAAAGAAATTAGGGCGTCCAATACATATTGCAGAGTCTCATAATTATTATATGTCAGTTTTCGTAGAACAAATATAAGAATCTTTTATGGTAGCCTAATCCCTCGCCAGAATAACGTGTTTTAAAAACGAAAATCGAAAATTTAGTTTTCATTCTGGGCGAACAGAAAAACTGCTTGAGTCTTTGTATTTAATTAAAAAATAAGACATAGACCATGAGAAAGCGTAACTTTTACGTTTAAAACGTGATAATGAACTATGGAATGTCCTGACTTAGCTCAAATTCATATCTATACAATGCAGTTCTGATATTCGAAATTGGCAGAGGGTGTTTATAACTCTGTGCGAATAACAAGAGGAAATAAGCGTCAGTAGGGTTGGATTCCAATATAATTAATCGTTAATGATAACTCGCGAATTTCTGTCACACCCCCATTATTTTAATATATTAAATTATTTGGGTTTTCCATGGTTTCCCAAATCACTCCAGGTGAATGCCGGGATGCTTCCTTCAAAAGGTCATGACCGAATTCATTCCCATTCCTTTCCCGTCTCTAAAGACCTCGTAGTTATAGGAGACGTAAAGCAGTTAAAAAAAAAAAAATCGAGCTTGGTAAACTGCGACATTCTTCTTTCCCCAATACCAATGTGATTGAAATTTCTCGTGACGTTTCATAAACTTATCTCAATCGTGTGATACAGCCAGTGCAAATTTCTTTTTGTTACTTCCCCCTGTGTAAACCTGTTTTTTATTTTCGAGCTTGGTAAACTGCAACATTCTTCTTTGATGATGATGTACAAATGATAGCTGACTGCAGTGGTAAGCTAATGGTTTAAACTGTGACATTCTTCTTGCAGTCCTCGTTAGATAAGCTGGTTGGGACTCTTGCGGAGCGTGACATGCACATTACCGTGACGTTTCATAAACTTATCTCAATCGTGTGATACAGCCAGTGCAAATTTCTTTTTTGTTACTTCCCCCCCTGTGTAAACCTGTTTTTATTTTCGAGCTTGGCTACCGATCGTGGTGGTGTAAAGGCTAACGTTCTGGCCTTGCATTCGGGAGGACACCGGTTCCGGGCATCCAGATTTGGGTTTTCCATGGTTTCCAAAATCACTCCAGGCAAATGCTGGGATGCTTCCTTTAAAAGACCATGGCCGAATTCCTTGCCCCCCATCCTTTCCCGTCTCTAAAGACCTCGCTTGGCAAAGCTCATGGAATGCAGTGAGGGAAGAATGAATTCATATTAGCATCAGTACGACACCTTATTTCTTTAACTTATCTCTGCTGCCAGTGGTATAAAATATTTAATCACACTCTTAATTCTTGCCATCCAGGCCAAACCTTTGTCGTTTGTCTATCCAGGCCAATCTATGTATCAATTCTGTTATGCTTTCGTAAGCAATCACAAATTGAGTGTCCTTAGCTGTACTTTGTCTAAAATTCCAATAAATCCCTTGTGATACATCAGTGATTGACACCTTTAACTGTATTTTACAGTACAGCACTTATGTTCCAGGAACGAAATACCGTCTGTTAATCTTACTAATTTCACCCCTGTGGAATCGAAGTAAGCCAGTCCTATGTGATAAAAAATCGAGTCACGCTAAGCACAGAACATGCCTGAGACCATCGCCTGTGGCCAAGGTGGAGATTTAGAAAATTTACACACTCCCTTATAGAAGAAATCCAGTGCACTATTCCTAATTCTTTCACCAAGATCCACCTCTAGCCTCATCGCCAACATACCCACAGCACTTCCCCAAACTTCATTCTGTTTTCCAATGATTCCCAGTTACCTTTTGTTCGTGTGTTAAAGTAAACCAAAAACTCATACAGTCTTCTCCTAATCAGTAGCCAGGTACCAAAATGTTCACTTAAGGTGGTTCTACTGCAGTTTTCCAGGAAAATTCTCCCTTTTTCCAGGAAATTATTTTTCAATAAATCAGGACCCAGGAGAGTTCTCCATTCGGTTTAAATGTTCCCATCTAACGCCAACCTTCGGATTCAGGACCAAGTGTGACATTTGATTGTAATTGCATGCTTCATCCAACTAACCACGATAAAAGTGACATAATGCCCTTAGCTAACTTGGTCATCAAACAGACATCATAACCCACATTTTCATAGAAGACCCCCCACACATCAACAAGTATCCATAGGTGTAGACACTAGTTCTATTACACCTAAGATAGCGCTCACACTTGAACTGTCGTAAATTGTTAGGTCAAAGTGGGTGTTTGGATATTTTATCCACTCAGACCTCATCACTTAAAGTCTAGTGCGAGATTGTGGTCATGGTCAACTTAGGCTCCATACACCACTCAGAATTATTCCACCAATATCCATTCTAACAGCATTATACGCCACATACAGCCCCTCAACACTCTTCCTATCTTCCAATGACATCCCAGCCCCAGCTCCTTTATTATGGCACTTACTGAATATTTTACACAGATAAATCTAGATGCCCTCCTTCGCACCTTGCATTTGATGTACAAAAAATGTGGACTGGTCAAAGTGGGTGTTTAGATATTTTATCCACTCAGGCCTCATCACCTAAAGTCTAGTGCCAGATTGTGGTCATGGTCAACTTAGGCTCCATACACCACTCAGAATTATTCCACCAATATCCATTCTAACAGCATTATACCCCACCTACAGCCCCTGACACTCTTCCAATGACATCCCAACCCCAGCTCCTTTATTATGTCACTTACTGAATATTTTCCACAGATAAATCTAGCTGCCCTCCTTTGCACCTTGCATTTGATGTACAAAAAATGTGGACTCCATACTACACCACACAAGCAATGGTCTGACTGTGAGTTTGTACCCAAGTCCTTTGCTTCTCTGGTACATCACCCCTCTCTGTTAAATGATTTTTATGTAGTGAGAATCACAATTCACATGCCAACACAAACGGCAGTAAACTGTAAAGAGCAAAATGAAATGGGAGACTGCCTAAGCCCTGAATCAATGGTTAGAAGCACACGTTGATAGTGAGCATAATTCTAGACTCAAATCCACAGAGGGATGACACACGCACATTTCCATGCCTACAGCGAGGTCGACAGAACAACCAGCACCAAGATAGAACTCCCACAGAGGAAGAAGACACACACATACACACACACACACACGCGCGCGCACGCACACACTTGTACATGCATACAGCGAGGTCAATAGAACTAACAGCAAGCATCATGAAAACGATGAAGTGGGGCAGAATTGTCGTTACCACTGATTATCTGGACAGAACTATCGTTACGAAAATCATCAGACAGACGAGTTAAAGTCAGGTACCGCCATACTTATGCTTACATCCACAAAGACAGACGCAGATACACATGTCCAAGTCTACAGAGAGTTCAGTATAGCTACCGGCAACAATCATGGAAACAAAAAAAGTGGTGTAGTACTCTCTTGCCTCATGACTGGCTGAAAAACAGAAGTCTCCTTACATATCATCAGCCTGGCGAGATAGAGGGTGTGCAAAAGATGGCATATTTTCACCATAAACCTAAGTGTTTATACCATAAATAGTGTTCATCACGCCCCAGTTGATTACATTTACCCTCAACATGTCTCTCCCACACCGCAACCCTTTCTACCATTCAGTAAAAAGTGACCCCAGTACTATGAGTTGCAATAGACACTTGACTATCAGACAGATATCATAACCCGCATATTCAAACTAGGTCTCAGCCACAGATCTATACATCTCCATGCACAACCACAAACAAACTTAAGTGGAGGGACAGCAAAATCATACACCCAGACAGACGTGTTTATAGAAGGTATCACTATATTAACGCATACAGACACAGAGAGAGACGCACAAACACTCACATTTCCATGACTACAGCGAGCTAGACACAATAACCAGCCCAATCATGACGACGAAAAAGTGGAGTAGAACCCCCATGGCTCATAACTGACCAAAAAATCATCAGTAGCATATATTCCAGGCACCATACTCTTCACATCAACATCATCTCATTTATTTCACACTACAGACCTCACTACCATCCAGTATCATGTATGCTAGGTACAAAACTGCTCACATCAGCACCAACACGTCTATCCCACACCTAAGCTTTTTCTGCCATTCAGTAACATGTGCCACCCATGTACCACGAGTAGCAGTAGACACTTGGTCATCAGACAGATATCATAACTCCCATATTCATACTAGGTCTCACCCACAAATCCATATGTCACCTCACACAAGCATAAGTGCAGGAACAGCACATCATACATCCAGACAAACGAGATAAAGGAAGGTATCACCACATTTACGCAAAAAAACACACAGAGATAGAGATGCATACACACGTACATTTCCATGCCTACAGCGATCTCGACTCAACAACTAGCCCAATCATGGCAACGAAAAAGTGGAACAGAACACCCATGACTGGCCAAAAATCATAGAAAGACACACACACACTCACATGTCAATGCATTCACACAGTTCCATTCATCACCACACATAACTGGAGGAAAGAGACTGAACATGCTAGATCCAAACTGAAGAGTTACAGGATGTGTGAAGTTTGAAATCACAGCCACATCTCGCCCACACCGCAACCCTTTCGGTCATTTAGTAATATGTGCCCCCATGTACCACGAGTAGCAGTAGACACTTGGTCATCAGACAGATATCATAACTCCTATATTCATACTAGGTCTCACCCCACAAGCACAAACATATGGGAGGAACAGCAATTCATACGTCCAGATAAATGAGTTTAAGGAAGGTATCACCATACTTACGCATACAGACACAGAGAAAGACGCACACAGACACATATATCCATGCCTACAGCGAGCTCAACACAACAACCAGCCCAATCATGGCAAAGAAAAAGTGGGACAGAACCCCCATGGCTCAAGACTAACAAAAAAATCATCATTAACATGTGTTCCAAGTAACAAACTCCTCACATCAAAATCATATCATTTAACTCACACTACAGACCTCTCTGCCATTCAGTATCGTTGGTAATATGTACAAAACTAATTTCATAAGTTACCACATACATACAAGTAATTGCAGGAAAGGGTCCCGACACACGACATCCACACTGAGGTGTTACATGATAGGCAGATGATAGCATGTCTTTACAATACATCTCAGTGCTCACCACACATACTTGATTTTTAATGTGCCATCAGTATAGCTGGTGGCTGGAACTAAGCTCTTGGCAATGTTTGGCCAAAAGTCATTTGTTAATAGCAGCTGAATCAAGGACAAATTTTGGGTCAACCTGCCCACGCGGGCGCGGCGCGAGGTGGCCACCCTTCCCCACTGCGGACAGAAATACCGTAATACGCCGGTCTAAAAGCGCGGACCGCGATGGTTTACCGGAATTTCCCGCGCGGACCGCGATGGTTTACCGGAGTTTTCCGACCGGGACCTATTACCGGTAACCGCATTTTTAGGACCGCACTGAAGACCGGAATTTCATTGCGCTCGAGGCGGTAATATGCGCCGGTATACCGACCTACTAAAACACGAAGTACGCGTCCGCTGCGAGGAAGGGTGGCCACCTCGCGCCGCGCCCGCGTGGGCAGGTTGACCCAAAATTTGTCCTTGATTCAGCTGCTATTAACAAATGACTTTTGGCCAAACATTGCCAAGAGCTTAGTTCCAGCCACCAGCTATACTGATGGCACATTAAAAATCAAGTATGTGTGGTGAGCACTGAGATGTATTGTAAAGACATGCTATCATCTGCCTATCATGTAACACCTCAGTGTGGATGTCGTGTGTCGGGACCCTTTCCTGCAATTACTTGTATGTATGTGGTAACTTATGAAATTAGTTTTGTACATATTACCAACGATACTGAATGGCAGAGAGGTCTGTAGTGTGAGTTAAATGATATGATTTTGATGTGAGGAGTTTGTTACTTGGAACACATGTTAATGATGATTTTTTTGTTAGTCTTGAGCCATGGGGGTTCTGTCCCACTTTTTCTTTGCCATGATTGGGCTGGTTGTTGTGTTGAGCTCGCTGTAGGCATGGATATATGTGTCTGTGTGCGTCTTTCTCTGTGTCTGTATGCGTAAGTATGGTGATACCTTCCTTAAACTCATTTATCTGGACGTATGAATTGCTGTTCCTCCCATATGTTTGTGCTTGTGGGGTGAGACCTAGTATGAATATAGGAGTTATGATATCTGTCTGATGACCAAGTGTCTACTGCTACTCGTGGTACATGGGGGCACATATTACTAAATGACCGAAAGGGTTGCGGTGTGGGCGAGATGTGGCTGTGATTTCAAACTTCACACATCCTGTAACTCTTCAGTTTGGATCTAGCATGTTCAGTCTCTTTCCTCCAGTTATGTGTGGTGATGAATGGAACTGTGTGAATGCATTGACATGTGAGTGTGTGTGTGTCTTTCTATGATTTTTGGCCAGTCATGGGTGTTCTGTTCCACTTTTTCGTTGCCATGATTGGGCTAGTTGTTGAGTCGAGATCGCTGTAGGCATGGAAATGTACGTGTGTATGCATCTCTATCTCTGTGTGTTTTTTGCGTAAATGTGGTGATACCTTCCTTTATCTCGTTTTTCTGGATGTATGATGTGCTGTTCCTGCACTTATGCTTGTGTGAGGTGACATATGGATTTGTGGGTGAGAGTTATGATATCTGTCTGATGACCAAGTGTCTACTGCTACTCGTGGTACATGGGGGCACATATTACTAAATGACAGAAAGGGTTGCGGTGTGGGCGAGATGTGGCTGTGATTTCAAACTTCACACATCCTGTAACTCTTCAGTTTGGATCTAGCATGTTCAGTCTCTTTCCTCCAGTTATGTGTGGTGATGAATGGAACTGTGTGAATGCATTGACATGTGAGTGTGTATGTGTGTCTTTCTATGATTTTTGGCCAGTCATGGGTGTTCTGTACCACTTTTTCGTTGCCACGATTGGGCTAGTTGTTGAGTCGAGATCGCTGTAGGCATGGAAATGTACGTGTGTATGCGTCTCTATCTCTGTGTGTATTTTTTTGCGTAAATGTGGTGATACCTTCCTTTATCTCGTTTGTCTGGATGTATGATGTGCTGTTCCTGCACTTATGCTTGTGTGAGGTGATATATGGATTTGTGGGTGAGACCTAGTATGAATATGGGAGTTATGATATCTGTCTGATGACCAAGTGTCTACTGCTACTCGTGGTACATGGGTGGCACATGTTACTGAATGGCAGAAAAAGCTTAGGTGTGGGATAGACGTGTTGGTGCTGATGTGAGCAGTTTTGTACCTAGCATACATGATACTGGATGGTAGTGAGGTCTGTAGTGTGAAATAAATGAGATGATGTTGATGTGAAGAGTATGGTGCCTGGAATATATGTTACTGATGATTTTTTGGTCAGTTATGAGCCATGGGGGTTCTACTCCACTTTTTCGTCGTCATGATTGGGCTGGTTATTGTGTCTAGCTCGCTGTAGTCATGGAAATGTGAGTGTTTGTGCGTCTCTCTCTGTGTCTGTATGCGTTAATATAGTGATACCTTCTATAAACACGTCTGTCTGGGTGTATGATTTTGCTGTCCCTCCACTTAAGTTTGTTTGTGGTTGTGCATGGAGATGTATAGATCTGTGGCTGAGACCTAGTTTGAATATGCGGGTTATGATATCTGTCTGATAGTCAAGTGTCTATTGCAACTCATAGTACTGGGGTCACTTTTTACTGAATGGTAGAAAGGGTTGCGGTGTGGGAGAGACATGTTGAGGGTAAATGTAATCAACTGGGGCGTGATGAACACTATTTATGGTATAAACACTTAGGTTTATGGTGAAAATATGCCATCTTTTGCACACCCTCTATCTCGCCAGGCTGATGATATGTAAGGAGACTTCTGTTTTTCAGCCAGTCATGAGGCAAGAGAGTACTACACCACTTTTTTTGTTTCCATGATTGTTGCCGGTAGCTATACTGAACTCTCTGTAGACTTGGACATGTGTATCTGCGTCTGTCTTTGTGGATGTAAGCATAAGTATGGCGGTACCTGACTTTAACTCGTCTGTCTGATGATTTTCGTAACGATAGTTCTGTCCAGATAATCAGTGGTAACGACAATTCTGCCCCACTTCATCGTTTTCATGATGCTTGCTGTTAGTTCTATTGACCTCGCTGTATGCATGTACAAGTGTGTGCGTGCGCGCGCGTGTGTGTGTGTGTGTATGTGTGTGTCTTCTTCCTCTGTGGGAGTTCTATCTTGGTGCTGGTTGTTCTGTCGACCTCGCTGTAGGCATGGAAATGTGCGTGTGTCATCCCTCTGTGGATTTGAGTCTAGAATTATGCTCACTATCAACGTGTGCTTCTAACCATTGATTCAGGGCTTAGGCAGTCTCCCATTTCATTTTGCTCTTTACAGTTTACTGCCGTTTGTGTTGGCATGTGAATTGTGATTCTCACTACATAAAAATCATTTAACAGAGAGGGGTGATGTACCAGAGAAGCAAAGGACTTGGGTACAAACTCACAGTCAGACCATTGCTTGTGTGGTGTAGTATGGAGTCCACATTTTTTGTACATCAAATGCAAGGTGCAAAGGAGGGCAGCTAGATTTATCTGTGGAAAATATTCAGTAAGTGACATAATAAAGGAGCTGGGGTTGGGATGTCATTGGAAGAGTGTCAGGGGCTGTAGGTGGGGTATAATGCTGTTAGAATGGATATTGGTGGAATAATTCTGAGTGGTGTATGGAGCCTAAGTTGACCATGACCACAATCTGGCACTAGACTTTAGGTGATGAGGCCTGAGTGGATAAAATATCTAAACACCCACTTTGACCAGTCCACATTTTTTGTACATCAAATGCAAGGTGCGAAGGAGGGCATCTAGATTTATCTGTGTAAAATATTCAGTAAGTGCCATAATAAAGGAGCTGGGGCTGGGATGTCATTGGAAGATAGGAAGAGTGTTGAGGGGCTGTATGTGGCGTATAATGCTGTTAGAATGGATATTGGTGGAATAATTCTGAGTGGTGTATGGAGCCTAAGTTGACCATGACCACAATCTCGCACTAGACTTTAAGTGATGAGGTCTGAGTGGATAAAATATCCAAACACCCACTTTGACCTAACAATTTACGACAGTTCAAGTGTGAGCGCTATCTTAGGTGTAATAGAACTAGTGTCTACACCTATGGATACTTGTTGATGTGTGGGGGTCTTCTATGAAAATGTGGGTTATGATGTCTGTTTGATGACCAAGTTAGCTAAGGGCATTATGTCACTTTTATCGTGGTTAGTTGGATGAAGCATGCAATTACAATCAAATGTCACACTTGGTCCTGAATCCGAAGGTTGGCGTTAGATGGGAACATTTAAACCGAATGGAGAACTCTCCTGGGTCCTGATTTATTGAAAAATAATTTCCTGGAAAAAGGGAGAATTTTCCTGGAAAACTGCAGTAGAACCACCTTAAGTGAACATTTTGGTACCTGGCTACTGATTAGGAGAAGACTGTATGAGTTTTTGGTTTACTTTAACACACGAACAAAAGGTAACTGGGAATCATTGGAAAACAGAATGAAGTTTGGGGAAGTGCTGTGGGTATGTTGGCGATGAGGCTAGAGGTGGATCTTGGTGAAAGAATTAGGAATAGTGCACTGGATTTCTTCTATAAGGGAGTGTGTAAATTTTCTAAATCTCCACCTTGGCCACAGGCGATGGTCTCAGGCATGTTCTGTGCTTAGCGTGACTCGATTTTTTTATCACATAGGACTGGCTTACTTCGATTCCACAGGGGTGAAATTAGTAAGATTAACAGACGGTATTTCGTTCCTGGAACATAAGTGCTGTACTGTAAAATACAGTTAAAGGTGTCAATCACTGATGTATCACAAGGGATTTATTGGAATTTTAGACAAAGTACAGCTAAGGACACTCAATTTGTGATTGCTTACGAAAGCATAACAGAATTGATACATAGATTGGCCTGGATAGACAAACGACAAAGGTTTGGCCTGGATGGCAAGAATTAAGAGTGTGATTAAATATTTTATACCACTGGCAGCAGAGATAAGTTAAAGAAATAAGGTGTCGTACTGATGCTAATATGAATTCATTCTTCCCTCACTGCATTCCATGAGCTTTGCCAAGCGAGGTCTTTAGAGACGGGAAAGGATGGGGGGCAAGGAATTCGGCCATGGTCTTTTAAAGGAAGCATCCCAGCATTTGCCTGGAGTGATTTTGGAAACCATGGAAAACCCAAATCTGGATGCCCGGAACCGGTGTCCTCCCGAATGCAAGGCCAGAACGTTAGCCTTTACACCACCACGATCGGTAGCCAAGCTCGAAAATAAAAACAGGTTTACACAGGGGGGGAAGTAACAAAAAAGAAATTTGCACTGGCTGTATCACACGATTGAGATAAGTTTATGAAACGTCACGGTAATGTGCATGTCACGCTCCGCAAGAGTCCCAACCAGCTTATCTAACGAGGACTGCAAGAAGAATGTCACAGTTTAAACCATTAGCTTACCACTGCAGTCAGCTATCATTTGTACATCATCATCAAAGAAGAATGTTGCAGTTTACCAAGCTCGAAAATAAAAAACAGGTTTACACAGGGGGAAGTAACAAAAAGAAATTTGCACTGGCTGTATCACACGATTGAGATAAGTTTATGAAACGTCACGAGAAATTTCAATCACATTGGTATTGGGGAAAGAAGAATGTCGCAGTTTACCAAGCTCGATTTTTTTTTTTTTTTAACTGCTTTACGTCTCCTATAACTACGAGGTCTTTAGAGACGGGAAAGGAATGGGAATGAATTCGGTCATGACCTTTTGAAGGAAGCATCCCGGCATTCACCTGGAGTGATTTGGGAAACCATGGAAAACCCAAATAATTTAATATATTAAAATAATGGGGGTGTGACAGAAATTCGCGAGTTATCATTAACGATTAATTATATTGGAATCCAACCCTACTGACGCTTATTTCCTCTTGTTATTCGCACAGAGTTATTTTTTGTGCAAAGCACCCTCTGCCAATTTCGAATATCAGAACTGCATTGTATAGATATGAATTTGAGCTAAGTCAGGACATTCCATAGTTCATTATCACGTTTTAAACGTAAAAGTTACGCTTTCTCATGGTCTATGTCTTATTTTTTAATTAAATACAAAGACTCAAGCAGTTTTTCTGTTCGCCCAGAATGAAAACTAAATTTTCGATTTTCGTTTTTAAAACACGTTATTCTGGCGAGGGATTAGGCTACCATAAAAGATTCTTATATTTGTTCTACGAAAACTGACATATAATAATTATGAGACTCTGCAATATGTATTGGACGCCCTAATTTCTTTGTCCGCCAGCTATGCTTTCACAATGGTGGATGGCCTAGCTGTATCGCTCTGTAATGGAGCCATTTCGTAACCTGTCGGACTCCCGAAATATTTCACGCATATTGGGACACCCGCACCATCTAGCGGCAAATGTCTACTACCGTGTGCTGACCTCTAGCGAGAGTTATGCAAGTTATCGCGCATGTCACAACAGGGTCTCGGCGGCCGAGCAAGTACGTACATGTCGACCGACTGACACCTGTTCAAATACGCCTTAGGCTAGGGTTTTCCCCCGCTGGCTTTCTCTATCCTGGGGGAGTGGAATATCTGCGCCCAAAGAAATTAAGCCCTTGGGAGATGCTGCCATCTGTGCGGCTGGTTGAGGAACTAACGTGTGACGTCATACGACCTTGGCCGCCATTGGTCCATTCTTGACCGGGCGGTGCGCTCGGCGGCCATCTTGGTCGCACCAAACGGGGGCGGCCATGTTGTGACGTCACGCGACCGTGCTGCCACCTGGCGGTGCGCTTGAATCGGCTATCCCCTCCTACTCACGAGGTATCAGAGAAAGGCCGTTACACCCATGTGAGTATCTGCCTTTATTGCCGACTGCAATGAAATACTTTTGCCGTCGATGTATAAGTGTCCATATGAACGGTTATAAATATCTTTGAAATATTGCTCTCTACGGATGCATGTTTAGGAAGATAGAAGGTATGTTTCAGACATGTATCTACAAAAACAAATCCTTATTTCCTCTATTCGGGCGTACACAACAAAATTTTGGAACTGATGTAAGTCATGTGCTTAGCATGCAAGAAACTGGTTCTCTGGAAACGGCTCTGAATTGTCATTTCCCTCTCCTATAATTTGGAAGAATACTTTTTTTAAAAAAACTGCTTAACGTCTCATATATCATCTAGGTCTTTAGAGACGGGAAAGGATGTAGGGCAAGGAATGGGAAGGAATTTGGCCATGGCCTTTTTGAAGGATGCATCCCGGCATTCACCTGGAGTGATTTGGGGAAACCATGGAAACCTGGATGCCCGGACGGGGATTCGAACCGCCGCCGTCCTCCAGAATGCGAGGCCAGAACGCTAGCCGTTATACCACCACGCTCGGTGGGAAGAATACTGAAACCATTCAGAGTGTACACCAACTGCTGACGACCGTTGGTGAAGAGGAGAGTCATAGAATGGTTTGTTATGTGAATGCAATATGTACAAGCTGTACAGAGGAAAACTGAGAATTAGAACTTTTGAATTTCCTCAAAGACCATACATTGTTTTAGAGATACTTTCTATCTCTTTCTGTGGTGAAGCTTTATTTTCATCTTCGAATCGATGCGTACTGTGATTAGCTTGTTTCCTAAAACCGAAGCTAAATTTTTCTTTTGTATATGGCTTTACGTTTCGTAGTCGTCTAGGTCATTAAGGGTGGGAAAGGATTGGGGACTAGGAACGGGAAGCAATTTACCCATGAACTATTGAAGGAACCAACCCGGCATTCGTAATTGAAAGCCCAAATCTGGATGCCCGGAAGGGGATTCGAACCTGTGTCCTTCCGAATACGAGGCCGAAGCGTTATCACTCACTCACTCGGTACCGAAACCAATGCAAAACAAGCCGTTAAGGGGCTTTATCACTTTTTCTCATTTTGAAATTTAAATATTACACTTACTATGGTGGGGGAGTTGTAACGCTCTGGCCTCGCATTCGGGAAGACGCGGGTTCGAATGCCAGTCCAGGCATCCAGATTTAGGTTTTCCTTGGTTTCTCCGAATCACTTGAGGCGAATGACGGGATACGTCCTTCAAAATGCCATGATCGAATTCCTTCCCATTTCTTGTTTTCCTTTCCAGCCTCAAATGACCTCCACGTGGACTAGGCGTAAAGCCATAAGCAAACAATACTACTTCTCGTAAATAAGAAGGATTGGATTCAGAATTGAGCCATAAGTGCAAATTACTTTCTTGCGCTGTCCAGATCATGTTCATCTCATTTATTTTCCCACTTCAATCTAACAGTTGAACCATTCATTAAAATAAAAAAGCGTTCTGGTGGTTCAGTGGTTAACACGTTGTAACCTCCTTGTTACTTTTAAATTAATACACCAGGTGAATATACCTTGTAGCTATTCTTTTTAATTATATTTAAGGTTCAATTCAATAATAATTATTACAAATTCACACATTAAGTTTTAGTTAACAATCTTTTTTCTTCTCCTTTCTCTTTTTTTTTTAACAACCAAACAATCAAAGATACTAATACAAATAATAAAAAAGCTAAGACATTTATATTATTCTATCTACACACAATTTATATATACCGTCTGTGGAATACACGTTACTATAAATTTTACAAAAAAATGTACACAAATCATTAATTATTTCTTTACCATAATTATGTCAATTATAGAAAATAATAATTTATTAATTTATATAATAAAATGGTGCATCATAAAATGACCGTATGTCACAACGTCTAAGTCGAGGTCGAAAGGTCTCCGGTTCAAATCCCTGTTTCGTCTCGGACTTTCAAATTTCTTTAAGTCGGACCTTCACCTCTGGCACAGCTTGTCGTGTTATATTAAGTTCGCCAGAACGGTTTCGTGGTTAAGCTGTAATCCCTTATACCCGATAGGATCACCGTGTTAGGTTATAGCCACAGTGAATCAAAAACTCCTGGCATCCGAAGAATCTTTCTGGATCTTCAAGCCAACAATGTCATGCGATGATTTGATGTATTTCGATAAAACTGCGTCCTAATTCCTCCCGTCTCTCCAAAGTATCGCTGACAAAAGTTTATTACGTCCTATGAAATGCTATCTCCACGTTAGTTATTATTCATATGAAGAGAAGCGGAGCTGTGTTGGCGCCGGTAGCTGCCGACTCAAGGTCCCGCCCAGTCCGCCACGTGGAGCGTCCTGCAGGACCCTGAGGACTCCCCGGTGTCAAGGGCCGCGAAGATCCCACCAAGGACGACACCGTAGTCCGAAGGCCGGTCGGTTGTCGGGCGCCGCACCGTACTGCTTGTTCCAGTCCATTAACCGGGCTGTAGGGGGCTTGATGCTTCCGCCAGCTCATGGAGGTTGCCTCACTTCCACGACAAAGTGACATATTTAGCCTTAATAAAAAGATGGATTTGTAATCTATCGTTAAAATCTGAGGAAGAAGTTCAAAGTCCTATTCACTTTCGATGGCATTAAATTTGATTTATTCCAAGTAAAGCTAGGATAGATATTGATTGAAGAATTAGGGGTGGTTGACAGGAATACAGGTATCGTACTACAAGAGTCGGTACCCCGGTAAAGTCCCGTTGATGACCATCCATGGCAAGATTGGAAATGTCGATCGATTCCGATACCTTGGTGAATGGGTCCCACTAGTCTTGTAAAAAAACGGTTTTTTTCTGACTTGAAAAAAAAAAAAACATGAAAAAAATGTGAAAAAAAACATGTTTTTTTTCTGGGATATGTTTTTTTTTTTCATAACTACTAAATTTCATATGTTTAAGGCATTTATCGTTTAATATGACTTTTAGAGTTTATACTAAGTACTTATCTTAATTTTTAAATCTACTATATTTTTCTGGTTCAGTGAAAAAAAAAATTACAAAAATATTGGCATCATTGACTGAAGTATTCTTTTACGAACGGGGATTTCCCGAATATGCTAGGTTGCGCGGGAAGGAATCCCCGTTGTTTGGATTAATACTCGCTCTTTGAACTTGTGCTGCCAACCCTACAAATTTATCTGTAGACCTACGGATCTTTTCAAAAAAATTAGGAATTTTAAATTTATCAACGGTTTTTTGCCTCTTTTTATTACTTATTGTGCTTTCCTTATATTCGTATACTTGTTAAACTCGCAGCATATAGTGATACTGAGTCATCTGAATTGTCAGTTATTATGAATCATTTCCTTGCAAGCGTTGGCATAAACCAACGATTGAAAAAAATAAAGCTCCTATTTTGTATGATAATAGATTTAAATTCAAACTTAAAAGACCGTAATGTGGAACTATCGGCGCAGTCTTTATGCACAGTGCGTACTTTGCTCACAATTTAAAATTGCAATCTCAAAATCTTTTGTGTACAATACAACCAGTAAAAGAAAATGTAACTACTTCTTAAGTTATGGATCTAAAGGAGGAAACAGAAAATTCTGACTCCGACCGCACTAGTGTTGGCAGTGATGATACTAGTGAATGTGGTACTGACATGGAGAATGAATAAAAAATTATGTTACCTATATAGATAAATTTATGAATCATTATGTAAGACATTATATGATTTAGTAAGATTTAAAACACACATGTAAAATGTAACTTCCGTAAATAAAACTATAATTTATCAAATATATTGTTTTCTGAAAAAAAAAAAATTTAGAAAAAAAACCAGGGTGCTAGGTTTTTTTTCATGTTTTTCTTTTTTCACAAATCTGAAATTTTGTTTTTTTCAGTTTGCAACACTAGTCTCCCCTAATGGTAGAGATGGAACTTCCATCTTAGATAGATGTACTAAACTCAACGCAGCATATCAGCTGTCGCGAAATCACTACAACATGAAGTGTATTTCGAAGAATGTTGAAATCTGTCATTACAAAAGTGTTGTCAGACCTCAGTTCTTACATGCTGCGGAGACCTTGCCGGTGAACAGGAAAGGCGCCATGGATGATCTGGAAAAAGCTGAAAGACGTATCCTGACGAATATTCATGGACAAGTGTGCTTCCGGCTGGAACCTATCTACTGAAAGCGAACTGCGAATTGTACCAACTGTTGGAAACGGTAACACCAGCATGCGACGTAGGCGGCTGAAGTTTTACGGGCACCTTCCGAGAATGGACAGCAACAGGCTCACCAAGAAGGTCTACTTACTTGTCAAAAGTATAAGACAGGAAGCAACCATATTGCTCAAAGAGGTACAAAAAGATTTGGACTCCACTGGGATTTCCAACAGTAATGTTGCATATCGTTCGAAATTTTATAATATGCTTAATTCTTGGTCCCTCCACCAAACATTACTGAACCTTGGAAACCCATCTCACAGGAGAGAAAGGAAAAATTATTAGCTGGACTTAAAAGGTATTAGGAACAACGGCGAACATCAAGAAAGAAGTAGTTATAAGTGCTCCATAGAGGGCTTGTATCGGTAACAAATAGGAGTAGTGAATGGAAGTGAAAACATGACCATGTGCATCACCTGACACTCGATTTTATACATAAGGGAGTGGAATAATTTTCTATTGTTGATAGAGGAGACAGAGACTAGGATAAATAACCAAGAAAAGTGTGAATGATTTGCCAAAAACTTAGGAAGAATTTGATGTTAAAATTCATAAAAATCAAAAGTAGCTGGGTGCAGAATTTACTCTCAAAGAATATAAGAAAATAAAAATAATAAGAAGGGGAAAGTAGAGACTAGAGAAATAGCCACCAAAACATGTGCTCCGTTGTAATTAAATTACACTAAATTAAATTAAAGCAATGTTAACTATAGCGCGACTGACATACAAAAATGACAGCTTTCCGAAGCATCATTCTACATTGCATTTAGTACCATCCCTCTTATATGGATGCGATCAAATGCGGTAAGGAGAAACGAGCAATATGCTATTGTGTTACTAAAGGCATTGGTAAGAGTCTTCCAAGCTGTTGAAGCATCTCAAGAATTTAGGCTTAAGATTACTACAAATTTCACGAACATACTACCAATTGGTGATCAATGCATCTATACACTCACAGCAAAATTTCTACTTCAAAATCAAATAAAAATCTAAACCGGCCTCAATGCATTAATAATGGTTATGATGCCAAAATACTAAGATGGCTTAAAGTGATAACAAATGTTTCAACAAAACATTCCTTTTTGGTGTGTTCACGTTTTCAATTATGAATCCAAAAAAAGTGCTTTTTATTAAGTCAAGCAGTTTATATTAAAAATATTGTTGAAATATTGATACTTTTGCCCTTAAAGAGTCGAATTCTGGAAAATTCTTTTCTTAACACATGATGTCACCAAAGCGAAGATCTTTAAAATGATACTTCATTTATCGATTTCGGTTTAGTATCCAGTGAGATAAATGGCTCGTGACCCAAAAACAGCAGTTTAGAAATATTGAACAAATTTTTCTCTTTAAGGGCCCAATTTGGTAAACTTGCTTTCTTAAAATATGATTTGAACAAAGCGGATGTCTTAATCTTTATAGATTTCGTTTATGAATGAACTAAGATAAAGGCTCATGACAAAAAAAAAAAAAAAAAGTATGATTACGTCAACATTGTTCTAGCTGTATGTTGTCTGTACCAATAATAAACAACTAAGAAAAAATATAGCTTCCTTTAATAGTATCAATACAACGATGCCATCGTCCCGTCAATGTTCTCGATTAATCAACAGAAAATCTAATTTTCTAATATTAGAGGTGGACCATAGGTATCTTCTAGTGTTAATTAGATGGGTTAATACTATTATTTAATTTGCGTAAAAGAATGGCAGGAGATTGTTATTTCACCCACATTCAAAGTTTTAATTTTTTGTATAATTAAAAGAGTAGATTGATAAAAATAGAGATTGTCCTTATGTGTCCGAAATTTATAAACAGGACAATGTTAATATTTTGTGTTAAGTAATTCAAACCGTTCAGAGGCATAGAATTATTTAACGGTTTTCATTAAGGTAATATTAACAATTAAATTCTTTAAATCAAATCATCAAGTATCCTAGAAATAAACATGAAGTAAACTAAAGTAGAAACTAGAAGTTTTAGGGAACCTGTTAAAGTAGTAGTGATAGGAAAAGGGAAACGTGATAACTCAATAAACTAAGGACACTGCAATAGTAAATAATGATCCACCTGTAGAGTTGCGCAGAAATTCGCCGTTTGTGGAGTCAACGTAGACCAATGTACATCACACAAGAAGCATCAGCTTCCTAGGGTGAAGATTATTATTCAATTTCGTAAGAATTATTCATCGATAAAATGAGCTGTGAAGAGTGAAATGCTGTCACACTCTCAGAAGATGCTTTTCTTTCATCAATGTTTCTAAAGAAATTTACATTGATGATAGACTATTGAACAGAGGTAATCAGTTTTCTTTCATTTTTTTCAGCTTTCCAGACATACGTTTTGAGTCGGGATAGAAGCTAAAAAAATCCTAAATTCTAAATCAGCAATTCTAAATTTGTACATTTTAAGAATTCATGTAAGCAGGGAATATAAATGAGGGTTTTGTTATCAATTTACAAGCGAACAATATTTGGAAAGATCAGAAACAAATGTTGAAACATATTGCTCCAAATGTAACACTATTGTCGAGAAAATACAGATAAAAACCATTCGCTTTGATTCCATCAGATATCAATTGCATTCAGAAATAATATTTTTTCAATAAAAAGCAGTTACATAGTCTAGAATTTGAGCCGTCTCACAGTGGGCCAGAATCTTGAAAACGTGGCCAAAAAGGAAAAAAAAAAGTTTCTCTATGGGAATTTTCGACTATCAGGTTGGCTACAGTAATGTTGGAACTACTGAATACCGATTGTTTGGACGATCAATTGTTCATTTCCTCCTTTATATTTCATGTCAAAGTCAGCACTTCATTGCTAGCGGTGCATGCAGCCGACCAGGAAACAAAATAGTCTTGTCGTTAAAGATAAATATTTGTGTTCTGTGTAAGTGAAACGAATATTTTAAATATGTACTGTGTTCCAGGAAGTATGTACTAATTAAAATACATTTATGTAATTTTAAATCATTATTTACACATATTTTTTTTAATTAACTTAAAACCGGAAAATTCGGTAGAAAATTTTAAAATGTGCTTAAAAAAATAGAGATTTACGAATTCCACGATATTCCGCTTTCTTTTGCACCGTGTCCACAAGTATATATTATTACCTTAGTAAATTAACCTTCAAATCCACCTACTAGTACCAACTCCGACTTTGAACAACTTTTTAAGCGACGCTTGCAAAATGTATCCTTTTTTTTAAAAAAATGAAATGATTAATGTTGAGTTAATTTTTTCATTAATAATTATGAAAAAGTACATTTTTTTTGGAAAATAAATATTCTACATACTTTGTGGAATTACTTTTTAACGCTTTCAAAAACGTGTTAAGAAATAAGTATTAGATAAATTAATAATATATGAACTGTTAGAGTATGCTCAAGAATCAACCAATAAGTTGATAAAGCAATATCGCATAGGCTTTTCACGAAAATTTTCCGGACTTAAGAGTATCGAAAACGTGTTCAGGAGGTTGTTAGCAACCACAGACTTCAACATTTCTTCTCTGCGCAAATCATCAAACAAACTGAAGAGTTTGTCGTCAGAAGCCGTTGCCCTCTTAGTTCCTGAGCCGGAAGATTATGAAGATTCCGATTTAGATGATGAGGAAACAGTCTTTGAAGATGATGGCGATTCTGCTGTAGATGCAGAAGAGGAAGATAACGAAGATAAAAAAGAAGAAGATAATGAAGATATAAAAGATGAAGAAAACAATAACTTTTAATTATAGTCACAAAAAATTTACTAAATGATTAACTGTAATTGAAATAAAATTCTTTTTTTTGTAATATTTTATACTATCTTCTATCCTCTATTTGGTACTTTTCTCGAACTTTCCATTTTTTGAGCTTATATTTATAACCATTAACTACAACAGCCTCTAAATATTGAATTTTACATAAATAAAAAGAATTTTACTAATTTCCACCCGCCATCTTGGATCCACCATTTTGTTTTGTTTTTTAATATTTGAAGTCACAATCTTCATCATCAATCTCGATAAATCCCAAAAAATTAATTTTATATGAATCAAAGGACTTTTATCAATATTTGTCCGCCATATTGGATCCACCATTTTCTTTTTTTCATTTTTTGATACCATAATCTTAATCACCAACTTCGATAACCTTTACGTACTAACTTTGGTACAAATTGAACAACTCTAGCAACCTCGATAACTCCACAAAAATTACTTTTATATGAATAAAATGACTTTTAGCAATATTTGTCCGCCATATTGGATCCGCCATTTTCTATTTTCACTTTTTGATATTATATTCTTAATCAGCAACTTCGATAACCTTTACATACTAACTTTGGTACAAATTGAACAACTTTTTATATTTTGGCCAGCTTTTTTGCGATTCTGGCCCACTGTGCGTCTGTGTTTACAGTCACATGTAACATCGGCTTTTGGCGAATATCAGTAAACAAACAGTGATCATAACGGATATTTTTGAGCGTTTATTTCTAATAAAAAATACACTGTCTTTTGTAAGTTACCAGGCAGATACCAAATATTTGACGCGATGGAAAGTGTCTTCAAAACCTCCAAATGTGCACCTACGAAGATTTTATAAGTTTAATGAAACGACATCAGTAATTAACACATTTCTCATTGAGCACGAAATGTCGCCTGACAACGGCCGACACTATTTTTTGCAGTATTCCTACGCTAGACTGATTTTTTGAAAGTCATGTTTAGGTTCTTTCCCCATTTTCATCTCTCCAAACCGAACATGAAAAAACCTTGAGAACGAACTATATATTTTGAACAGAGGTTGAAGCTACTTGCTTTGCTACAGCGTCTTGGCCTCAGATTCAGAGTTAACTTTCATAGAACCACGAAACTACAACGTTTTTGTCCTGATTTCACGTGCATCGGAGTAAACTTTTCCCAGCTTTTCTGCAGTCGCCAAAAATAAACTCATCGTGTAGGAAACAACAGCTCAAGTAAATATATGGCGTTCCAGCGCGACAAAGAACTTATGGCACATAAATTCTGAGATTTAATTTAATTTAATTTAATTTAATTGCAATGGAGCACAGGCTCCGGTGGCAATTTCCCTACACAGCTATCTTCCCCCTATCCTGCACCCACCTACATTTGCCCTCTACAAATTTTATCTTTAAACTCCTTTCAAAGTTTTCGGTAAATTATTCATCGTTCCTCTTGGCAACTCATTCCAATCCCTGACACCCTTACCTAAAAAAGAGAATCTTCCTACACCCTTGTGCCTGAAATCGAGTGCCAGCTTGTGGTCATGGTCATCTTTTCCCTTCCATGCACTACTTTTCATACCTACTGCAATATCTTTCCATGCCTCATCACCAGTATATGCCCTGTACACTCCCATGACCCTCCTCATCCTCCTCCTGTCTTGCAATGAATCCCATTCCAGCTCCTTTATCATATCCGTCACTGATTGCATTCTGCGATAATTTCCAAAAACAAATCTAGCAGCCCTTCTTTGCACCCTCTCCAACTCCTGTATTTGATACGTAAAATGAGGGTCCCATACTACACTACCATATTCGAGCAATGGTCTGACCAAAGTTTTGTAACCCAATTCCTTGACTTCTCTCGTACATCCCCTCATAACTCTCTCCAACAAGTGCAGAACTCTGAAACCTTTTCCTACCACCTGTCCTATGTGTCCTGCCCAGTTAAGTTTGTTATCAAAAGTAATTCCAAGATATTTGCATTTCAAGTCTTCAGCAAGCAATTCTTTCCCCACCTTATATTCATAATTAACCTTTTGTTTTTTATTTGTGTATCTAATAAGCTGACTCTTCTTTGCATTTATCTTCATTCCATGTTTACTAACCCAATTAGATATCCTGTCCAGATCACCCTGCAACTGTTTACAATCCTCTATCGTTTTGATTCTTTTATACAGCATTATGTCATCTGCAAACAATCTAATTTCAGATAGTAAACAGGCAACACAATTATTCATTAGAATAATGAATAGCAATGGTCCCAATACGCTACCCTGTGGCACACCCATTTTTACTTCCACTTCTTTTGATACTACATTTCCTACCCTAACTTTCTGTTTTCTACCTTTTAAAAATTCTTCTACCCAGCAAATCACTTTCTTATCCACTCCAATGGTTTTTACCTTATTTACTACCATTTTATGGCTTACTCTGTCAAACGCCTTAGACAGATCTAGTGCTACACTATCAATTTGGCCTCCCTTGTCCATTTCATCTGAAATATCTTGCATATATCCCACCAACTGAGATTCGCAAGAATATCCTTGCCTGAAACCATGTTGCCTGCTTGAAAACCAATTACGTTCCTCACATATATTTCTGATGTGGTTGCATATCAATCTTTCCATTAATTTACCTACCACTGATGTCAAACTGATTGGCCTGTAATTCTCAACTCTATTTCTCACCCCTCCCTTATGTACCGGTACTACTATTGCACTTTTCCAGTCCTGTGGTAAGCAGCAAGTGTCTAGACTCAATTTAAATAATATTTCAAGATAAGGTACAATGTCACATCCGGCTATCTTTAAGATATCTGTAGTAATATTATCTTCACCAGCCCCTTTATGTTTTTTCAGCTTTCTTATTTCCTTCATGATTTCCTCAGGATGGATATCAAATTTTTTACCATCGTCATTTCTAATTGTGTTGTTAAGCTCGTTGAAAGGTAAAGATTAAATTTGCTGTGATTAGCTCTTAAATAAACGAATTGAAGTTAAGTTCTTTAATGTCAATAAACGGATGAAATAAATCAATCAATTATTCAACTAAAATGAAGAACGTCTCTCAGAAAAAAATCATGAATACCAGCACCTTCATGAAGGTTAAAACGCTTTGTCTTTTTATCTCTTAATTCACTACGCCTCATTGACTTCCAGGACAAGATTGGCGACGAGGAACAGAAGTGAATTCTGACGTGGTTTTTTGAAGAAACAATGATCATTTACTTTCACAGTATTTATATTTTTTTAAATTTAATTTTTTTGTGTTTAAAAAGAATAAATAATTTTAATATTGATCTATTAAATGTAATATTTCAATACCGGCATCATTTTTACGTTGCTACACTGATCGTAACATTAAAAATAATTACAGACGAAATTCCAGAACTTCATTAATTTATAGCTAGTACGTAAAACACGTATGTAACAAAAAAAATGACAAAATTATCTGACTGTTGTAGTTGGATGAATGCCTTACAAGTATCCATTACGAACGAACAAGACTTCAAGAACGTACAAGAGCGCAAAAAACCAAATGCATAAGCAGCAACATTTTGGCCACTCATTCAACGTGATTCAGGGTTCATTCCTGCTTCAAGTATTCATGTTTAGTATTTCCAAAATTTTTCAAATAATTTTACTGTATTCTTTATCAAAAATTCTATTCAGATTATAAATTTCGCTGGTGACAAGCACTAAAGCAGTTTATCTATTGATCCATTGAGCCTTCATTTTCTCTTCCACCATGTTCAAGTGCTCACATACGTAGAATCACAAGCTTTTTTGTTTTGTGTTTTTCTAGCATTCACTTCGTATTACTTCTCCTTTTTCCTATTTTTTTTATTAAGTCAGTCTGCCCTGGCAAAGACCCGTAAAACTTTTTCCCACATTATGAGACTAATTCATAATCACGAAAAGATATTTACGTTGTTTAGCAATGACAATGATAATTCCTATCACTAGAGCGTATTGGCTTACGCATGTTTGTAAATGTAAGAAATTATAATAATAATTATGGAGAATTTTCAGGTTTTTGTGCTATTTGTTAATAGATATTAGTTTATTCATGCCAGTGATTCTTTCAGCTCGTTAGAACTTAGATATCTAAAACAGAAACACGACTTCACGTCTGTCTACAGAAAAATTATTTGAGCAGAAAAATAATTTGACGGTGGTGTTCTTGAGTCATGGAAGGGTTAGGAAATACTACACAATGGACATCCCTACAATGCTACATCCTAGAAAACAGTAACTGGATGATAATAGTATCCATACCAACGGGTTCAAGGGGACAGCAGCAAGATTTAGGCACATTCTTCAAAGCTCAATATCACTCTTATTTTGCATAACCCCTGTTCTGTACCGATTTTTAATCGAAAATTCGACATAGGCGATTGCCATGATTGATAAATTTAAATTTTATGCCAAGCCCGTAAAAGAACGGAGGACTGACACTTCAAAACTTAGTGGGTGGTGCCTATTACACAATGAATGTTTTCACTAGTTACGGAAACTTGTATGAAGATGATGAAATAACCTCGTAATTTCGATAACACAATTGTTATAAAGATATAAAATGCTGAGAAAATAGTAATCAAATGCAGAATAATAAAAGATTGAGATTCTGCGTTTAGGTAGTAGAAATTTAAACACATTAAAATTATCAAAAGAGAATGTTTTATTTTAAGAAAAAATAATTCAAATGTACTCTTTTCCATTCACAGACGAGGAAATCGATTTTGTTATTTAGATACTATCTCGCCTGCTGACCAGTAAATGCGTTGTTGTAGTATGTCTTTCATCTTCTGGCTCAAAGAAGCAGATGTCGACTTCTTTTTGGTTTGGAAGTTTTCAACTAAATACTTGAAGATCAGAATAGCATCCGAGTCGATACTGAGGGACTTAAGGTCTGTAACCTTAAAGAGGCGAAGAGGAAACGCTATTAAGATAAATCTAAGGCTTTCAATTTTGAGTTAGTTCAAACAGAAATGCCCAAACTATTATAAACATTTTTTGAATGTACGATAAGGTAAACGAGTGCCTCTACTGAGGCATGTTATTTACTTGTGGCTATGTGTATTTTGCCACGTTACCAGGTTAGGAAGACGTCGGCCCTAGTATTTTAAGTTGTTTTCTATCACCATGAAAACATTCTGATCGTGCTTAACTTCCTTTTATTAGGCCGAGCGAAACGAGCTATTTCACTAGGCCAAGTATTTTACACTTTTGTGGTACAGTTTTTGAAAAAAAACTGCATATCTAGACGTAATATTAGACATAATAATTCAAAGTCATTTCTAGATGTCTCGTTAATCATTATTTTTGCAAAAGAAATTAATTGCAATAATTTTTATTATTTTTATTAGTAATACGCTTGCAAATAATAGTTATATATAAAGTGCTGCCATCAGTGGAATTTTTGTGAAAACAATTTTAATAAAAAATAACGTAGCCGCAAACTGAAGTGTTGAGAGACCCTTAAGAAATAATCAAATTATATGTACAAAATAAAACACTCCACGTGGAGGTTTTGAAAACTGTTCAACGTGAGAAACATACCGCCTGCGTTTCGAAGTGTCAAACGTAATGGCTCTGCAGCGAAGATAACCGATCCACTAGTTAAACTATCAACTAGTTTCTGTCGGTAAAGTGCCTCAACAAAACATGTTTTCGTCAGCTTTGTAATGACGTAAAAATTACTATGGGACTCGAAATAATCGAGTAAACCGTTTTAACGTCGCGTTAACAGACGCTCGCGCCTGTAGCTTATGCTACTCTAAAGGTCAAATACGTTAGGCAGTTTAGCAGTCAGAGCTATTTTTTTTATCTATGTCTTCGTGGAACTTAAAAATCCGATAGTACTGCTGTGAATACTTTACAGCTTTAAAAGGTCAAATAGCACAGGTTTAGAAAGTTCATTAAGGTTATTTGTACTCAAACGGGAAGGCACTGTGTATGCTACCTGAATTGATAATGCTCCTTCTCCAGTGCCCTATGTCAGAGTCTGGAATAACTGAAAAATAATTAAATACGTCAGTTCGTCTTGTTTGGAAAAGGAAATTTTGAGCTGAATTATTCAGTTAACTTACTAACACGAGCAAAGGTTAGACCCATTTGCTGTGAAGATTCTCATTGCATAAATAAATTTGTTTTTAAAATCCAGTAACTATTAAACTATAATTACCAAAATTGAGTAAAAGGAATGTTTGTAGGACATAAAATTTATCTCCAATTAGTTTCTGGATTCAATTTTGAAAGAACCGTAAATCTTTATGAAGGCTGTAATACTAAAAATACGAAAAATGTTTCTTCTAAGGCAGCACGTGTTCAAAAACATTCCTGTTTAGACGTAGCGAATACTGTGAAAACGGAATCTTTCACATCATACAGATAATAAAAACCTTCATGAATCTAATTTAGATATATGTCTAACTAAGCGCGCCTTTCAAAGTAGGTACTGCAGTCTTCGTAAGGTTTTAATATCCTCTGGGTTTTTTCTAGTTGACTGTAATCGTTGATTATTCTAAGAATAATGCATACAAAAATACTATCGCAGCCCACACTTGTAAACATTCTAAGTAACTTTAATCGGAAAAGATAAGGTCTTGTGAAAACTATTAGAAAAAACTAGACGAGTTTTGATTTAAGTTATTTTTAAGTAAATAAATGTCTACTATCAAAACTACGCGTAAAAGGATTTCAAAGGAAAGGAGTGTTAAGAAATTCTTCTAAATGTAGTGGTGTCACGCACACTCTTTTTTGAATAATATGAATTGAAGGCAATGTAAACTGCATGCTGAGTTACATTACATTAAATCGTCTGAGCTCAAAGAACTTTTTTGCCTTGAATAATTTTGAGTACGTTAAAACTGTTATTCTTTAACACTGGTGGTTAAATTTAGTCCAAATCAATAAACAAATTGAGTTCCCAACTTTAAGATTGAGCAGGAGAAACCATCGCAATTTGTATCGTAAACAATAGAAACACCGAGCGTGGTGGATAAGCGATAAAGCTCTGTCCTCGCATTCGGGAGGATGCAGGTTCTAATCGCTGTCCGGGTATCCAGTTTCGGGTTTTCCGTGGTTCCCCCAAAACACTCAAGGCGAACACAGGAATGTTTCCTCCAAAAGACCATGGCCAAGTACCTTCCTGTTTCTTGTCACCGGTCCCATCCCGCTTCTAATGACCTCGGCGACGATGACGCGTAAAACCATAAACAAAAAAGGAAACAATAGACGACAATTTAGTCATTTTTTCATACATATACAGGGTGTTACAAAAAGGTACGGCCAAACTTTCAGGAAACATTCCTCACACACAAACAAAGAAAATATGTTATGTGGACATGTGTCCGGAAACTCTTACTTTCCATGTTAGAGCTCATTTTATTACTTCTCTTCAAATCACATTAAACGTGGAATGGAAACACACAGCAACAGAACGTACCAGCGTGACTTCAAACACTTCGTTACGGGAAATGTTCAAAATGTCCTCCGTTAGCGAGGATACATGCATCCACCCTCCGTCGCATGGAATCCCTGATGCGCTGATGCAGCCCTGGAGAATGGCGTATTGTATCACAGCCGTCCACAATATGAGCTCTAACATGGAAAGTAAGCGTTTTCCGGACACATGTCCACATAACATATTTTCTTTGTTTGTGTGTGAGGAATGTTTCCTGAAAGTTTGGCCGTACCTTTTTGTAACACCCTGTATAGCTGTACGCCTATCCAGGACTGAGGGCAAGGAACGGGAAGAAATGTGGCAATGGTATTTTATAGGAACCATTCCATCTTTCGCCTGGAGTGTTTTTAGTAAGTCATGGAAAACCGAAATCTGGATAACCGGGATTTGAACCGTTTGAACCCACGTCTTGGAGTATGCCAGGCGTGATTGTATTTCATCAAGGCGTTCATAATGTTTTCTAGTATTGTGCACATGTATTAATACGTAATTACTGCGTTGAACGTATTAATACTTCATCCCCCTCACTCCTCCGAGTCTTGTATATTTGTTGTACAAAAACCGAAGGTACATACAAACGTATGTAAGACGAAGCGGAGTATTGGAGAATTTGTATAGCTTTCTGCGTCATAGTTTCCCTTTATAATCCATAATCAGTTTTGATTGTTGATAATCAATTCTAGGGTAGCCATGGAAACATGATGTTGCCTGAAACAACTGCAGTTTTGTGTGTCGCAATGAACACCGACTGTGACAAACCGTATTGCCTAACCTGAACAGTCAGACACTACTGGTGCATTAACTGTGTAAAACACGCTTTCACCTGGGCAGCTGACTGGCTCTCACAGAGGTTATCGAGATGACAATCTGCCACCCAGACGCTACAGGCGATGAGTCACCTCTCAATGAAGGAAACAGCTCTTCCACAACGTAAATATCATTTTCTCTTATATAATATTGTCAGCATTGCTAGAGTTGAGAGCCTTTTAGTAGTTGAACGATAAATAATATAGTGATTTCCAATTACTGCTAACGTTTGCTCACTGAGTCACAGGTTCATCGCCTAATCAGGGTTATAATTTTATTTCGTGATCAAACAGAATTAAATGTAGATACAAAATCGTGCCTTTGAAATACTGACCGAGTATTACATAATTATCAAGTCTGATCGTGGTTAACGTTCGCTCTTGTTGTTCGGGAGGACTCGAGTTCGATATCGGGTCTGTTCATCCGGATTTCGGTGCTTCAGGCTTTCCCAAAATCGGAGATCCATGCTAATTACCTTAAAAAAAAACATGTTATTTCCTTTCCGTTTCTCTCCGCTTTTTAAGAGCAATACTGAACATATTTTCATTCTATCAGGTGACAGCCATGCTTGGAATTCACCATCTTGGAAGATTCGTATTAATGTTGTGATGCAGTATACCCTTAATTAGAGAAATAAGGGATTTTATGCTGAGAATATGGCGTCCCAATTTTTTTTTTATTTTTTTTTTACTTATGGCTTTACGCCTTGTTGACGGCTAAGGTCATTAGAGGCGGAATGGGACTGGGGAAAAGGAACGGGAAGGAATTTGGCCATGGCCTTTTTGAAGGAAGCATCCCGGCATTCGCCTGGAGTGATTTGGGGAAACTATGGAAAACCCAAATCTGGACGCCCGGACGGGGATTCTAACCCGCGTCCTCACGAATACGAGGCCAGAACGTTAACCGTTCACCCACCACACTCGGTGAATTTTTCGTACTAGCTTGCATACCAAGCAAGTAGTAATTCTCTCGGGTTGATTCCCCGACTTTCATGCTAGAGAATCGGGTTCGCGCACGTCTCCTGCTATTTTTTTTCTTTTTCAAAGCTAAGTGCTAGTAATCAGCTGTCTCCAGCTTCCTGCGGATCTTTCTGCAGCAGCATAACTAGCATGTACAGAATCTACTTCGAAAGATTTTTTAGCCATAAAAATCAAACAGGTGGACATAACAGCTAAAAATTATCATTTCGTACGTTGGTTTATTTTCATTTAATGCAATAGTACAAGTTTGTAAGAACTGAAGAAAACGTTTGCGCGGTACATAGAACTTGATTTCTTATTTTTATCCAGAACAAAATTATTTTTTATATTTATCGTATCGAATCATAAAAAAACGATTATCAGCGTTTGACAGAAGTCAAAGATAAAAACTTTGCATTAATGTTGAATTAAATTAGAAGTTATAAAAATAGATGTATTAAAAATGATAGAAACTGTGGTTGAACCCAGGGAGCCTGGCGCAATCGAGATTTTGTAGAATGATTGTTGAGAATGTGGCCCACGTTACTATCCTCCGCTGGCTGAGCTACTACTCACTTGGAATGTTAGCTGCAGCAAATGAAACAACTTGAACCTGTAACTAAAGAAGTACTGATCTACAACATATGTAAATATTTTAGAAAGCGATGATTCGAAGCCTTGCACTCCCGTAGTAATTAAGCTATTGTACAGAAATTAACATATTTGCTAATGTCTGTCGCAGATGGATGAAGAAACATGAAAGAAAACGCTACTCAAAAATCGTCTAAACGTCATCAGATGACTGAGACAAATTAACTTTCCGTTGACTCGACGAAACGTATGAAAACATTTGGTTTTACTATCCTCTACGTAGAAAACAAAGAGCAGACTATTAAATAGTTTGAACACCAGAGTATTACCTAAAGCAGTGTTTGATAGAAAATAGGAGGCTTTTACGTAATTATCGACAGGCAAGATGGGAAAGGAAGCTCCAGTCAGATTACCATCGGTGACAAAAGAGATGCCAAACCTTGTTTTTTTTATTTTTTGGTGACATATAGGCTAACATTAAACAGGGCTGTGCCACAGAGAAGCAAGGGAGTAATCTATCGCACATGTTCCTATTCTGATATACCGTGCTGAAACCCAGACAGTGAAACAACGGGACATTAACAGTAATAAGCAAGTTAGCTTAAATTTTCTAAGATGCAGAATGGGTGTTACGAAAATGTATAGGATAAGGAATGAGACGATTAGACACACGGTGAGAGAAAAACCCCTGCAGGAAATGATAGAGAAGGTTAGACTAAGATGGTTGCTAAGAGACCGAAGGAGGAGAAAATACAAAAAAAAAAAAAAATCACGAAATTAACAATCATGGTTAACAGCCTAGAGGTATGAATGGAGGGTAAGACAGCAGAGGACTGGACGAAGGCGGCGACACAGAGAACAAAATAGAGAAGCTTGTTCACAAAGCAGACCCAGCCAGTAGTTGGAAACTGGTTATCATGATGATGGTGATAGGCAATATCTTCAGGAAGTTTCGATTCTGTTTCTACCAGTAGTATATCAAAATTCAACTTCATGTTCGAGAAGATCCGTGGCCTACCATCGCTGAGGAACCGCAAGGTGGAAGCGTATTGAGGACGGCTTCTTTGGCGCGGTAAACCACGAGACATGTCTGTACCGTGTCGGCTATGCTACTTCGTTCCGCCACACTTTCCCTTTTTCTGCCTGACTGAGATAGCAGTCCGGCGCTAAACTACTTTCCCGCCAGGTAACTGCAGGTCCTTTGTTGGTGTTGCGAGTGCAGTCGTGCCGCTAACCTTGATCGGAAGGGAAGCAAATCAGCGGGATGACGTAAAGGCCACAGTGGATGACTGATTCGAATACACCATGTGATACGACTTCAGCCTCATTTGTTCACTGATCATTCGGACACTTACAATACTCTAATTGCAAACGACAAATACGATCAGTTCAGGCTTATGTTTTGAATTACCTTCGTCATTTTTTTAACCCATCACTTCTCTAGATACATTAATCCGCAATAGGCTTTGTCTGTCTGTTTCTTTCTTCCAGCCTCACGGAAAATACCACCTAACGGATCTTGATGGTGTTTTCGAAATTTTAAAAGCTTAGGATCTTACTTAAAATCTGATGTATGTTTTAAGGTTCTACTGGATCAGGCACCGGAGCAAGGGGTGATAGTATATTCTTAACCTCACAAGATATGCACCAAAGATTTTATATATGATTCAGAGGTTGCATACTGCATCAAAGAATACTAATAATACGATACTGAGACACTTACATAAACATCGATGTTCAATAAAAATACGTTATGCAAGTTTGTTCAGTTCTACTATTCGTCGTTTGTGGCAAAACGAAATTATTTTTAAACGTCACCAGATTAAACTTTTTTTTTCCGTGGCAACGTCTTTTGATTTTGATACCGAGCGTGGTGGTGTAACGACTAGCGATCTGGCCTCGCATTCGGGAGGACGGCGGTTCGAATCCCCGTCCGGGCATCCAGATTTGGGTTTTCCATGCTTTCCCCAAATCACTCCAGGTGAATGCCGGGATGCTTCCTTCAAAAGGCCATGGCCAAATTCCTTCCCCCCCATCCTTTCCCGTCTCTAAAGAGCTAGTTGTTATAGGAGACGTTAAGCAGTTAAAAAAAATTGATTTTGATATTTGATCTCTACAAAGATAGTCGTTCACATTTTGCTCTTTGTATTGTATACACAAATATTGCTATAGTTTTAAATTTTGATAGCATTTTACAGACAAAGCCTTCAAGTCCGGCTATAATGTTCGAAACTGATCCCCTAAGAATGACATATTTGACAATATAAAAACACGTTAGTGAAAAGATTACAAGTTTCGTGGAAAAATAGCAGGCAACATTCTGGAAAGTGTGGATTTTTTTTTTTTTCTGCCAAATATCAGGCTTCAGCGGATATTTTTCAAGGCCGTATTTTAATGAACCCATAAATTCCGCTAGTATTAATGCAAGAGAATCCAAACATCTATCGTACCATAGGCATTCACTTACAATCCACGCAGGAGGAATTGCCTGCAGATACCGGTACTATTATATAATTTTAAACTGTAACAGGAATGTGTCTTGTTTTTTTTTTTTTTTTTTCGATAACCTGAAAAACTATTGAACCGATTTTGATTCGCTTTAATCTTACCTGTCACCGCAGCAGGAAATAAAACTCTATTTTCAAAATAACAGCCTTAGAATTATAATCTGGCGAAATTCAGTTACTACCGTACACGTAACACTTGTAGGTTCAGCTTAAAATTTGAGATGCATGTCATATAAATTTACCTAGACTGTGATGCAGTAGAAAATTAATATCTGATCAAAGCAGTAACGAAAACTTACCAACTTATCGCCGAAATGTTTTAAAATAGAAGTTCAAAAATTAAGGCCATTAAAATCTACGTACGAATTGCAAATACAGTATAATCTGCTTGTAAACTTGTGTTTGGAGTCGGAAATGCAAGTGAACTGTTTCGTATGAAAGTTTCATCGAATTGTAGCAGGTTTAATTGTTTGAGACCAGGTTTCAGTGAAAGTGTGTTTGGTATGAAGTAAGCTAATTTTTAACCCAACGCTTGCTGCGTATGTTACACTAAAGAGGAATAAAAACTGACAAATTCTACTAAAACTAAACTGATACTTGCGTATTTCGAAACAGAACTGTGTTATCTGTCCGTGTAACCACTGAACGTGTACCAAAACCGTACAGTTAATACTGATAATATTGTTGGCACACCGTCAACATCATGACTGTAAAGTAAAAGGACAAATGTACGTGACTGCCACAACACGGAATGCAGAATTCATACCAATTTAGATAGTAACTGAGTGACCGATGCTCACTTCTCTAGCTTTCCACCCTAACATAACATTGGAACATCGATCTGTACGCATACAGTTCGAAATTCACTGAAAACTTGGAACATCGATCTGTACGCATACAGTTCGAAATTCACTGAAAACTGTGGGTGGCCGAGAATGCTTTACACCAATACTAATCTCAGTTCTGAACATTCTAATTCTTAATGGCACGAAGGAAGAAATAATTAATACAGTAATCGGTACGGAACCTTAATTCTTGAATCCTACCTATCTTGTCATTGCGACCCAAGTATTTTGGTGGGAGAAGTGTTAATTGCATCAATAAAGGATAGTCTTTATTCATAATTTATTCAACTACTAGCGGAGTTCCCGGTGTTGCCCGGTATGATTGGCGTAGATTTACCCGTACGCTAGTTTTATTCCCGCAATGAGAAACATTTGTAAAAAGATTCATAAAATTCGCGCCAACTTTTTTCGGAATTAAAACAAACCTAGATTCACACGCCCCCTACCAAGAAACGGGTGGGTTGGAGTTTATTTGCACGTACACTATTTTCATTCGTCCGAAAAGATTCATGTGTGTCAAGTTTCATTAATTTGGTTAAGAAATTGCATTACTACATTACTAAACAAATAAAAACTCACATTTGATTCAATTACGAAGTGATTGGATATACTTTTTGCTCGAAACGCCAGATACTTTAACTCCGCAGATTCAACCTTGCATACAAATATCAAAGGTGAATCCCGAATAATATTATCGTAAATAAATGATTTTATTCAAATAGAAGACTAATGCTGATGGCCAAAGACAATATAGTTCTAGGCCTACTGCCAGCGATCGTTGTTAAGGAAAATATCTTGTTTTTACGGCTATCTATGGCGATTAAAAATTGATTATCCCGAATTAAAGGAAAGAATACTTCAAGTTTTGTTTAATGTGCAAAATAGTTATTATTATAACGTTATCTTATTGCTTTCATTAAAGGCTTTGGTCAGAGACATTAAACCGTAATTGTGTGTTTAGTGCGAAGCATTCTGTATCTAGTGGTTCCATCTGCGGTATTCCCCACCGCACATTCAGAATCTCATTTAATGTTCCGGCGTCATTTAAAGGATAAGCATAAGACATACCAAACAGCTGAGTTGATATTCTAAGCTTTAAAACGGTGAAAACCCCATCGAAATCATCGCAGTAGTTTTCGAGTTTTTCTGGCACAAATATACCCGGCTTTTGTTTTATAGATATGTATAGATGTATAGGTATACCATAGATAGATAGATGTATAGATTAATGTGGAAGCTATGTCGTCCTAGCCCAATCTCCTTATCAGTAGAGCTCTGGCATCGCAACCGGGAGGACGCGGTTTCGAAGATTTGGGTGTTCCATGGTTTCCCCAATTCACTCCAGGTGAATGTCGGGATGCTTCCTTCTAAAGTCCAAAGCCAAATTCCTTCCCGTTCCTTGCCCCAAGGTCTTTGCCGCCTCTACTGACCTCGAGGTCGTTGAGGCGTAAAGCCATAAGCAAAAAAAAAGGGTATCTGTTCTTTCGAAAGGAATGTCGCAAGCATTACTTCACATTTTCGATATTATTGATCAATTTCATTCGATTTGAATGCTATAAAGCATAACAATATTCCAGATGTGCACGTATAAAAGTTTTATATCTGTTTCCTTAGTCTGGTATCAGCTTTTTTAACAAGCGATGGTACGTTATTATCGATTCATGTTGATTGGTACTTAAAGCATCCCAAGAATATAAAATTCTGTTGTACTTTTAGGCAAGTGGTATGCTAATTTTAAGCAGCCATTTATCGAATCATATTTAAATAAAGTTGAGATTGTATTGAATCTCAAAATGATCGCCGAAACCCTTTATTTCCTCGACGTCAACAAGGTGTAAAACCATAAGAAATAATAATAAACAACAACAACACACACGCTTCATTTCCATCTACTGAGCAGGTACTTAGAAGGTAAATAACAATACCGAGACTGCATTGTCAGCTTCAACCATAACGAATGTTAATATTGTGTCTCATTTATTTATAAATAATAGAAACTGAATTGGTGCCATTACGTTTCACTTAATGATGCCCGATAAAACATCTGCATAAGTAGACTGTTCTGCCTCTACGTCCAGTTAAGAAATCACGTATTCGTTAGGCAACCTGTTGGCATATTGCCACCGAGCGTGGTGGTGTAACGGTTAGCATTCGGCAGGACGGCGGTTCGAATCCCAGTCCGGGTATACAGATTTGGGTTTTCCATGGTCTCCCAAATCACTTCAGGCAAATGCATGGATGCTTCATACAAAAGGCCATGGCCGAATTCCTTCCCGTTCCTTGCCCCCCATCCCTTCCCTTCTCAAAACACCTCGTTGTTAAGAGAAGTTAAGCAGGTGAAAAAAAAAATAGGCATATTCCATATGCTCATGAATGGGCGGCTGGGCGTAGGATATCACGGATCACTATTGGTGATAGTTACTTGTGTTTTGCCGCAGTGCTGTATTAATTTGACGGTGCGACGGACGACGTAACCTCGGAGTGGTGAATGTGAGGTCGGTATTGCGGGCGGAGCGGCAGGTGCTACAACGGCGAACACACCTGCCGCATTCCACGGCTGACACTGCAAGCATCACTGAGCTCGTCACTCAGCTACCGAGCTAGTGGCACTAGTGAGACAATCAGATGTCGTCATTTTCATACTGTAACCTTCGCATACAGCTTGAAATATGTTTTAAATCGCACAAGCGCATTGTACATTGTGCCGTTAGGTTCGATATAGCAAAACATTTAATCAGGATCTGTGATGTAGCAAAAGAGTGGCAGGACGGGCAAAATTCCACGGCCCCCAGCCGGAGAGGGCCCCCGGCCCGAGACCGAGGGGACCCGTTCGTTCAAACAGACGGTGGCGGAGCAGTAGTGGAGTAAATCTACCCTTATGGGGTTTAACCTTTTTCAGATGTGTTTTCTGTTCTTGCGTCTATCTAACGCGGAATTTATCAGACATGTGTGGGCAACATCTCACCATTCACAAGTGATCATAATCCCTGAACGTCGCATCTCGCCGTGCCTCGTATGGCAGCGTTTTAACACGCTCGATTAAACTGGTAGCTCCAATAAAATCGAGATGTCATCGTTGCATCCTCCCTTTAGTGTCAGTAAAGGGAGCTTTACCACGCTCAATCCATCTACTGAGCGGGTACTTCGAAGCTAAATAACAATACCGAGACAATTTTTTTGGAATCAGAAATTATGGGTTGATTAAAGTATAAGTATCATTATATGCTCAATCCAGTACTTCGAGGATAAACAACAATGCCGAGAAAATTTTACTGGAACCAGAAATTATAGGTCGATTAACGTATAATTATCAGTGTCATAATGCTGAACATGATCGATGAACGAACCGATACATCATAAACCAAAAATTGGAATTAAAACGGGAGTTACCGCAGAGGTAAAACGTAACATCTTAAGAGAAACATGAACGAAATAAAACACTTATTGCCATGAATATACCGTTTCCCACTAGCAACAGCCTGTTGATGCCAATAAGGGAGATAAATCATCTTTCACCATTAATACGAAAAGAAATAAGAGAATGTTAACGAGAGATTGCATATAAAAGCTACAAGACGTTTTTTCAAAGTGATGGCGATTTCTCATTATTATCATTAATAGCTATGCAAAGTATATTATGTATAATGTTTAACAAAGACTAGAAAACACCACATCAGCGTGGAGTATATGTCATGGGTCGTAAGAGATAACAAAGAATGATAAATTCACTAGAATGAATGAAATCCTTAATGGACAAATACAATAAAATCATTATATTCTCGGTAAATAGGGCAATAGAGCAACACAAACAAAAGTGGATTTTTTTAAATAATTCAAGAAACAGAATTACAAAAACTTGCTTAAAATTATAAACCAAAATAGGATAGAGACTTTGGAGACCTGAGGTAGAAGGCCTGAGCCTTGTCAGGAAGAAGAAGAACGAACATTTTTTCTAGTTCTCTCTCGAGTATGAATCATAGAATCAGATAAGTCGGGAATAATTTCTCATTTTTATCTTTTAATATATCCGAAAGGAAAATATATCTTCTGAGTTCTTGAGACTATACAGTCAATTCGAATAATGTATACAATTTGCCTTTGGATCACGTTGTTTTTCTTTAAGAATGGTTGTGCTAGGGTACAGGGATTAAAACAACTTCGGTTATTACCAAATGCTGCAACAGTTGTATTAGTCGTGTACCATCATAACCCTAAGCATAATATGGTGACTTTTAATTAACAGTACTACTATGTCGAATCGCGAAAACAGGAATAAATAACACGCCAAAGTATCATTCAAATTACTGATTTAACAACACAATGAACCAAACCAAAGAACATTCAGCCACGCTTCCGACAAACGAGATTTATCTGAGAAGTGCAGTTACAGAAAGATAAACGAAATGAATCTCATGTTTCTTTGTTATTCTATAGTTCCAAGTAGTTAGAAATAAACAGGTACTAGTTTTTCAACATCAGTGAGATACAAAACTTCAACCTTAGTATTGTAGTTCTAGCATCATTTGTACAAAATCTCATTCCATTCATACAATTTCTTTCGGATAACAACCGTTACTTAGGAAGAATAACATTCTGTAACGCTTGTAAAAATAGCCTGTTACCTATCCTGCTATGAAAAGTAACGCTTACCTCGATTCAGTGAAGACCGAAGGGGAATTGTTTCACTTAAATAGATTTTTTTTATTTGCGTTAAAAGTAGGTAAATAAACATTAATTTGTCTCCCTTTAGCCTCCTCTGTTTATACAATTAAAAAAAAAAAAACCCTCGTTGAATCCATTCAGTCGATCTCATAATGTTACTATAAAATATTCACAAAGAAGTTAAACAGATTATTGTTGACTTACAAGAAGATCACCAGACGTTTATTTTCATATAGCGGACCCAAACTGTGATACTATGGACTGACACATACAGTGTACTCTCCCAATAATGTTTCGTGAAAGAATACGGCATGAAAAGATACGATTTATATTTTACTAGTTATCATTAACTGGAATTATCAGCACACAAAATAGGAAGTATTTGTGTGTTTTCATAACTTATATTGCCCTAAGTTTTTAATACTATCCTATTGAAATTCGAACCGGAGAACATTGTAGTGACGTTACTTCCAATCGTCTTTTAGTCAAATCCACAATTAGTTCAATAACAATCTAACCAAACAGTGAATAATTTAAGTTTAAGACAACATATAATATCTTAACCTGTCTGAGGATGTACAGTAAGAAGGATAAAAGCCACCCCAGGCCCTGGTTATGAATGTTCATTCCGTGCGGTGATGAAAAGACAAATGAATTCACCATCCCACAGGACGAGACGAGTCCTGCTTTCGACTGTGATACGTTACACTACACTTTGATCTTAGGCAAAAGACCGAGAAGCGAATATCATACGTTATTACTGGCGTAGATGAATGCAACAGCAGTCTGAACGAAACTTCAGCGCGGAGCATTTGAATGAACCTTGAAGTGTGTGCCACTCATGTTATTCGTGACAGCGCGGCGGTAGGTAATTGATCATTTCAAACCTTTTTTTCCGGCTAAAAATATAACATCTCGACAATATGAAGAAAAGCTTGCGAAACGATCACGAAACCATTTGAGAAAAGTTAGGGTCAACAAAACGATACTTCTATGATTTCAAAGATGGAAAGCGTGGCTGTGCCAGAAGGAATCTAAAATAGATTGAGAGGCATAATAAAACAGCAAGACAATGTTAAATGACTTAATATCAACATAATAGTAACTAAATTTTGTCACTTCAAGGATAAAGTATATAGTCTACTTTTACCTTGCCACCCCATTGGTTCAGCTGGTTGCACCATCGTGATGGTGGGCGGTACTGACCTACTGATTCTAGTCCTGGTAGTGGAGAAATTTCATGAGGAAATGGTCGGCAGTGTGGAAGAAATGGTAGCGCACAATTCTTAGTCACCAGACTATACACCAAAGTTCTGCGTTAAATCCCAAACCTTTCCACTATGCGTTTGCAATGAGGGCGTACCGCACTGTTGATGACAGTTACTCTGTCGGATGAGGATGTTAATGATGGCGGCTCCCTTGGTTTGTCTCGGAAGCGTAGGCCTGAATGGGACGTTACTGATTTCACCCTCTCCCTTCTTTCACATCTTATTCATATCGGAAACAATACACTGAGCACACACACTACTACATTGACCCACCTTACAACATTTACTAACACTATTACACTGGGGAAGATAACACGAAATCACCTCACTTCATGCTCCCACATGTTAACTTGGCGTGATAAACATCCTCCGCTGTAACCTACGTTACACGGCCAAGGGGTTTATAAGAAGAATAATGTGGCCTTAGTAACAGAAAACATAGAAATTCAAGATGTTCTCTTGCAGCTTAACCCGAAACATCACTCGTAATACCTAAGGCGTACCTGCAGCTTACCATGCAGCTCCTTGTTTATTCAATTGCATGTAACAGTTATGATGAAATGAATTGGTGACGGGATTTCTATCGGGTACATGATCTGACCACTTTGTAGCCACTTAACCCAACACGGTAACCGTGACCTGCATGCTTAATATGCAGCAAGATAACCACTTCACATACACACAACAATTGCACTTCTGAGTGGAGTTACTGCCTTAGTGACGCAGTTTCTGCACCCTGTAGTAGCCTCTTAACTCGACTCTTGAAAGAACACTTTAGGGCGCGTTCCCACAGCGCGTGGAGGGCAGTTCGCGCCTTTCATCTTTTACCGCCTGGCGGTGGGTCGAGGTGCGCCGTACCTACTAACATATGTGACAAAGATGAATGGAATTCCCTACCACGCGCCGGGGGACGCGCCGTGAGAACGGAGCTTTAGAAACGATTCATAAATTAAAATACCCACTCTTAGCAACTCTTATTTTATTCCTATAAACTGAGACGCCCTTGTTGATCGGGGCATCATCAGTGACTGTAAATGCACATACATGGGACACTAATTATGTCCCGTTCCATAAGAGCCAAACGCGTCTGAGTTTATAGGAGTCAAATAACAGTTGTTAAGAGACGGTATTTTAATGTACAAATTTTTAACTAACAACTGTGGAAGAATTTCCAATAACCAACTGGCTTTGCCAATATAAACAAAGCAACCATTGTCAGTAAAGAAATTCAAGTTAAACATCACAATAAAAATTATCAGCCAATCGGAACCCTTCTGTGACGGGACGTTATTTAGTATAACATTTTAGTATTGGAATTCTGTAAGTTTGTTAAGTTCCACAGCAGCCACACGTCCTGTTTGTTCGACTTTCCGCCAATCGACAGTTCAGGTTGCAAGTTACGCGTGCGGTGCTGAGCACGCAAGGCAATACATTACCAGCAAGCCAGGATACATTGAACATTCTCACTTCTTCACTGTCGGGCAACAAGTTACAAGCTAGGCCTCGGAATAGATTGTCGCTGCACCAACCCTACCATCCTCTGTTACTTGTGAACTGTAGGGCTAAGTTTCATCCCTAGGAATAGTATCACGGTTAACGGAATACCTCTCTCTCTTGAACATCATCAGCTGTAGTTGGTTTACGGTTTAGTACGGATCAAATGAGGTTTCTAGAAGAGATTGTTTCATTCAAGTAACTATTAGCTGTCCGCTCCCACTTTACCCTCGTTGCTCATGTTTATTTAGCAGTACAAGCAGGGCCGCATTTAGGCTCTGTGGGCCCCTAGGCTATACATGTGGTGCGGGCCCCCTGTCGGCAGTGGCTGGATTCTTAAATTTCGAAATATTCGAAATTCGATAAAAAATTTATGGGCGACCTTTTTTTTTTTTTTTAGCTCTACTACCTGCCCAGGCGAGGGTTGGTTGTGGGTGGTGAGGGGCCCCTCTTTGTGGTGCGGGCCCCCCTTTGTGGTGCGGGCCCTCCCTTTGTGGTGCGGGCCCCCCTTTGTGGTGCGGGCCCCTAGGCTACAGCCAATGTAGCCTATGCTTAAATGCGGCCCTGAGTACAAGAGAAGAAGAGGATAGGTCCGAAGAACAAGAACACAAGAGCAGAAGATACATGAAGATAACCGGCGCAAGCCATAGGGCATCGTAGGGAAAACCCTATAGAACACACGTGTCAGCCATACTGCCATCCACATACACGTCCAATCACAAACATAACCCGACGCCACAACTGGGGTCGGCCACACTTCGATGCCTTCCGACACCTTACCACGAAATGATGTTGGCTTATGGAAGCTCCTGCGACAAAGATTTCTAACTGAGGACCCTTGAATACCAAATGAGGAATCTTATCTTTTAGGAGGCATCCACAAATTACGTGAGGTGTTTTTCCGGATTTCTGAACCCCCCCTCCCCCCTGGTGAGATTTCGTGAGATCTGGCCGGACCCCCCCCCCCCCTCTGGTGAGATCTGGTCCGTGAGAACCCCCCTCCCTCTTGTGAGATCTGGTCCGTGAGAACCCCCCCCCCTCTAGAGATCGCCCTGGAAACTTTTGTAGAAGCTTTTTTTTTTTTAGGTCACACCCTAACTTTTTTGACGAAATACCCTCCTAAAATCGACTTTGGCGCATTTTTTTTGGCTCTACTGTCCCCAAATTTTTCGCAAAATCTCACGTGAGATTTCCGTACACCCCCTCCCCCCTGGTGAGATTTCGCCGGACCCCCCCCCCTATTTCACCTCACGTAATTAATGGATGTCCCCTTAGCTACCAGGTCCCTGCGTTTAGTAACAAAGCCTGCTTCTGGTCCCGTACTGACCACGCGTTATACTCTTTCAGCCCCGGGGCCATCAGCTCGATCAGTATTGGTGTTGGTCCGGAGTGGAACGCCGCTTCATAACCGGCCTCTCACTTAGCTCACCCCGCGTGCACATTCCGTGCAGTGGTCCGCAATATTGGAGCCCGCCAGCTTTAAATACCGATATGGGCCTCGCCTAGCTAACGCAGTATTGTAGACCGCTAGAGCTTGCGGTCACGGTTGATATTGCTGCCGTCTGTCCAACAGCAAGCAGCCAGAACCAATAAAGTGAACAGTGGCCAGCCGCGCGGAATGCTCGCTTCCTATATGCATCCCGTATGTAGAGCCTCATCTACTGTACGTAATTAACGTCGTAAATGAGATAAATGGCCTTCACCCTAATGGTAGCAGGTGTTGATGTCACCATATTACGCACACTTTCTAGTGACAATTATTAACATTAGTAAGCAATGTAAAGTTTTGTTGTGGCTTTACGATTCGTCGACGTCGAGGCGGTTAACGACGGGACAAGAAACGGGTAGGAATTCGACAATGCCCTTTTAAAGGAAGTATCCCGGCATTCGCCTGGAGTGATTTGGGGAACCATGGAAAACCCAAATCTGGATGACCGTATGGGGAATCGAACCCGCGTCCTCCTGAATTCTCAGACTGTAAAGGTTTGGGCTATTAATCACAGTTACTCATCGAGAGTGCTGAATTTTTACCTACGTCGATAATAGAACTGTCACCAGGGCATTATTTACAAAATTCTTCTGTAAAATGTGTGTTTGTGATATGTACGCGGAATCTAGAGGTTCGCTAAAATTAAACGGGTTTCACTCAAAAGATTAACGGTCGATGCAACAACAGTGAAAGTAGCCATAAATGATCATGATAGCTTTGACAGCGAAAATATATGCTACCGTACATGTTGCAATTCTTTTAAGGTTCTGAGAAACACATAAATGTGCCTTTCAATAGAGTATGGATGATTGCCAAAGTCACACATCCACTAATCACATATACATACCGTCATCTAGCAGCTAGAAGTTAGCTTTTATTGTAATTTCAATAATTACAGCCAATTAGTAGATGGAAACGCCACGACACGTGCCGGCACATACCATAGATTCTGTGTTGAAAAAGATTTCAGAGAACCACACAACGTAAACATCATCTAAATCCTTGAAACTAAACACAGTCTAATATGTAATGAGTAGCAACAATGCTTCCATCATTTTCAGCCTTGAAAGTTAAATAGATAATGATCAGCTGTTACAAACTATAACAAAATAGCGTTCCCTTCAGATGTTGTGCAAAGGGAAGAGAGTAAATGAGCAATTGCTATAGTAGGTGAATACTAGTTAACCAAATCAGAGTTCTGACAAAAATCCCATTAAAATGCACAAATTTTTTTACCTCCGAAACATAAAACTCCCAGTTGAAATATATCCTATTGATCCTGAAATGTATTCCACAAGATCTTTTGTTCTGCCCCCTGTTGTGTATTCTTCAGCTTTAAGACAAACAAGGGATTAACGCTAAATGCTGCACCAACCTTACTTGCAACAAATGTCACATCTAATAGAATGAATCTGGATTTAATTCATATTAAGATTTTCGTAGATCTATAATTTTTACCCGTCGCAATTAATCACTTTGCTTACCTGTGACCAGAATGGTTTTGGGATATCGAGAGACAAAATGAAGAAGGAAAACGTACGGATAATTGTCGGTGAAACGAGAGAGAGGGCATATAGATCCAAGATGTTCCAAGGAGGTATCATCGTTTTGATATTAGAACCACGTTCTTCACCTAAGAAACAGTTAAGTACAATATTCGTTAATAAAAACCACGGGATAGTGTTTTGACAATTAAACATCTGTCAATGACCAGTTCTTAATGGAAAAATAAACACAATCATCATGACGTTTATTCCACTTTTTATGGCCTTATGCTGCGTCGATGTGTAAGTAATTAAAGGGGAAAAGGTACTGGGACAAAATTGGAAGTGAATTCGGCACGACCATTTGAAGGAACCATTTCAACATTCGCCTAGAGTGATCTCAGGAGAACCATTGAAAACCGAAATCTGGATGGCCGGATGGGGATTTGAACACGCGTCCTCCAGAACTTCAGGCCACCAAAGTACAAAGTAAAAGAAGAGATCGTTTGTCACGAAGTAGATATGGTCCATAGATTCGGATCGGCATTGGTACGATTCTTCCATGACCTAGGGATTCATAGGTTTGTTTTATCAGCATCAAACTACTATCGTTCTGCCCATCTTCTTTCCTATTCCAAAGTATTCCTTTAATACTAGGCTAAGAGCACTTAGAAAACAAGGCTCGACGTTCATTTTTGAGAAAAAGTCTTTGAATTCGCTTCACCGTCTGAGTTATGGTCCAAGTCCATTAAGTTAGATTTCGACATGCCTTCACGAACGATATACAGGGTGTTACAAAAATGTACTGCCAAACTTTCAGGAAACATTCCTCACACACAAACAAAGAAAATATGTTATTTGGACATGTGTCCGGAAACGCTTACTTTCCATGTTAGAGCTCATTTTATTATTTCTCTTCAAATCACATTAAACATGGAATGGAAACACACAGCAACAGAACGTAGCAGCGTGACTTCAAACACTTTGTTACAGGAAATGTTCAAAATGTCCTCCGTTAGCGAGGATACATGCATCCACCCTCCGTCGCATGGAATCCCTGATGCGCTGATGCAGCCCTGGAGAATGGCGTATTGTATCACAGCCGTCCACAATATGAGCTCTAACATGGAAAGTAAGCGTTTCCGGACACATGTCCATATAACATATTTTCTTTGTTTGTGTGTGAGGAATGTTTCCTGATAGTTTGGCCGTACCTTTTTGTAACACCCTGTATACCATTCGAACCGAAAATCGAAGATCGTTATAACCTAATCACGTTTTATTTTCTCAGTGCTCGAAAATGTGGGTGTGGCAGAACTGCAGAAGCAGAAATGTTATGGATTTCTGAACTCCATTCGTTTCATTGCTGTTACAGATCTGCAGCATGGACGGCGAAAGATTTGTGGTATCTGAAATTTATTCTTGTGAAACGCGGTTTGAGTGGTTGGTTTCGCTGGAGAGGCAGCAGACTAGTTGCGGTTTGAATCGGCTCTCTCCCGGTGCTGATGGAGAACAAAGGAACCGTTCACTCGACACTGGTCACGGCTATTTCGCACCAAAGCCTTGACATTTCTCACCTGAATGACTCCATCGCTCCGTCCGACATTACCAGGGCGCTGTGAGATATACGGCTCCCAGAGACGTATTCCCCTACCTGCGCTCGATGAGATATATTGCACTTCGAGTCACTACTGAAGTACTGCGTGCTCTGGTATCCGACGATTATAGTTCCCCTTGGCACATGCCTGAAATCATTACACTTTCTCTCTGTTCTGATTGGTCTCTGATCATAATTGCGAGTTGCATATATCAACTGGTGAGAGTTCTGCAGTGAAATTAGAAACCCTTGCTTTGCCAAAGATTTCGAATTTATTGCCAGATTACTCACACCATACTACAGATCACTCTCAAATTCAATTACCTCCACAGAAAACCCAGAAACTGAACCTTGGGTTTGTAACTTTGCTAATGTTTGTTTTAGTGGATTATACAGATTTCTGGGTTAAATATGAGTGTGAAATTTAAGAGTGACAGAAATGCGGGATAATAATTATAGTACTGATAGATAATTAAAATTTTTGTCGTTGTCAATTAAATTTTAAAAAAATTCCACAACGAAATAGAAACAAAAGTATTTTGGCAGCAATTCAATAAATTGAATTCAAATCAGTAGCCATATTCCCAGTATCGAAGGTTTGGAGGTTATTAAAATGCTACGAACTTAAACAAAACTAACGTACGTAAAATATTTGGTATTTTACGAATATTCATCGATTAAGAAATAAAAAATTCTAACTGCCAATCGTTAAGAAGGATTTCACTGTTATTCATGAATATTTAATGCTTCAATTCACCCTAACTAGGTATTTACAAAATTGAAGAAACATTGTTAAAGAAATGGCTGGAACAATAATAAGGATCATGACGGAAGTTAGATTGTAAAATATGTAAGCTGAGGCATCACCACGCCCAAATTGTTATAAATCACAATCACTTGCATATAAATGCAATATGTTCATGTTAGAGGCTGATTGTAGGCCTATAGTGTAAATGGGAGAGTACCAGTCTTCAATTCTTATTTTAAAAAGTTATCCGGTTCTACTTATCATTTATTGATCCATGTGTCAATATTCAGTAGTTTCAAAGGCATTGTGAAGGAAGATCTTAGATAAATAGGACCCGCAATTTCAAAGAAAACTCATTTTTGTCTAGAAATAATTCAAACAATGCTTTAAAAGAACAATAGTAAAATACAACATGTATCAACCGCACAACAAAATACGAAGTCATCATATCACACTTCGCTTCATTTTACTATCTGGGGATGGAAGAGCAAACAATATATAAATATTTATTTATTGTGCCGTAGGTCCAAAACTTCCATAGCTGTCACAACAGACAGCGCATAAAACAAAAAAAATTTAAAAACTTAAAAGAGATATCTTGAATACCAAAATTTAATTGAATAACATTTATTTTTTTTGAAGGTTGTGTTTATTTAACGTTAACTGGAATTATTAAAATATTGTTCGGTGTCATTTGAAAGGTATCTACTAATAACGGAAACGTTTTAGCGTCATAGATCTATAGTGTAGAACAGGATACGTATACTAAAATGAATACGGCAGTCTATACTAGGACTCTTGATAATATATCGATATATCGAAATATCGATATTATTTTTTGAAAATATCGATATTTATGAGTGATATTTTTTAGGACGATATATCGATATTTCGATACTGAAATCTGGGTATCGGATTCGATATTTTTTTAAACTAAGTTATCATTTTACGTTTGCTATGAATGACACTGTGTCCCTCAAATTTATGTTACGCATACAGATCAGCAAGCTTAAATAAATCTTACAACGTTTCCATAAGTAATTTGGAATTTATAGGTACCAAGTTTACTCAGATGATGACAACAGTGTGGGCAAGGAATCGCTCGGCCAGCACGAATCGAACGCGAGCCCATTGTTTCAAATGAGCGTGCGCACTGTCAAGGCAAGTCCAACTGGAAATTAGTATGTTAGCAGGAATACTGGGAAGTGTAATTACCAAATAGTGGCTAATTAGAAAGCAAGGAAAGTAACACAACTAAGAGTAAGCTATCAACATACATGAAATTCCACGAAAAAATTTTATGAAGAAAGTTATGTAATTCGGCCATAATGCTTGCTACAATAGCTAAACTTCTACCTAAATAAATTCGTCAACTGTATTGCATATCAATCTTAAAAATAAACTAAGATTTACGTCGAACCTCTTTCGAGTTTTATAAATTTTACTAATATTTATGAAAATTATGACACGCATAATGGTCAATTTTTTAATAAAAAAATCAACAATCATCATCCCCAAGAGAAACCATTCGAAAGTGAAATACTGATTAAGAACAAAATCACGTCTATTTATCAGTGAACAGCCTTATTTTTACAAGGTTTGATTTTATGAAATTGAATTTATGAAAGTATCGATATATCCATATTTTTTCTGATATATTGACAGCCGATATTGATACTTTTTAAAATATTGATATATCGAAAATCCGATTTTTTTAAAAATATCAACAGCCCTAGTCTATACCATATACCTATAAAAATACAATTAGTTCCACTTTATTATCTAATAAACGATCTAAATTGGAATTATAAAAAATAAAATAAAAAAAAAAACACTATCGGAAGAAACTTGAAACTTTGATTTTCTTGGTGCGTGCCACCTTTATGTCCTATAGAAGGGATGTAATATCTATAGGGCCAAAAGGTGACAAATGTTAGATGTGTCATAAGATATTTATAACAAACTTTGAAAAAATGCCTGCGAGAGACACAAGGCCTGTTGTGTAACTGTTCACAGATGGACCAATATCCTATGGTCTATGTTTGCGCATTACGGAAAAAAATTGACAAATTTTAACGAAGCTGCATATAGTGATAGCTTATGCCTCTGGTTGGTATATAGGATACTTTTTATCACGATCAGTAACATAGTTAGGACAAAACCGTAAAACTTGGTAATTTTTGTAAATCTGTGGCGTGCCTCTCTCAAAAACTAAAGAACGCATTTCAACTTCACATAGCGATACCATATGTCACCATTTCACAAATATAGTAGTTCCTATTTAGATCAGTAGTTTAGTTCTCGATGATAAAGAGGTCAAAACCCCATATCATCTTATCTTTGTCTAGGTACACGCGCCTCACACAAAAAAGAATTATTGGCAATCAGTGATGGTTTATCAGTAACGTATTTCATCCAAGATATAGAGACCAAACAGTTAAATTTTAGAATTTTTGAATGTGTACGCATGTATCAATCAATAACCGATCATTTCAACAAAACTCTACACAGGGTAGCTTACGTAATGTTTGTATGTGACAACGACAAGCTAGGAAATTAAATTATTCAGTAATAGAGTTTACGCATTTATATACAGACATAGCAGGCCCGTGTGCTTGCAGAGAAGCTACGTGATCAATACTTAAGAGTGTCTGTGGGTCCTGCTCAAACATAAAATCCTCCTAGTTGGAGTTTCTAAGGTTGGTAGCAACAAAATGAGCCAATCGTGTTTAAAACCTTTTGTTCAACCTGAATTTAGAAGAGGAGGAGGAAATCCATGAAAGAATAAAGAACAGGGCTAGTCCTCTGCTTTTTAATTCGCATTCATTATTTGGTAATTGACAGCATATATCTCAAATTCCTCGTGGACGAAGTCGCGGGAACAACAACTGATGTATATTATATAGTAATTTTGTATAAAATTTGTATCCGCACATTATTTTTTTTTTAAAGTAATTACAAGATACAACATTGATGATCGAGATGCCAAAAGCGAAAAGTTTATATTTTTGTGTGTGTGTATGTTCGCGTGCTATGCAGAAACAAACGGAAGGTTTTTAACTAAACTGCTAATATTGATAGCTTATGTCATCGGTCGGGAAAAATGATACTTTTATCCCAATACAGAGTTGAAAATAGCAAATTAAGAATTTGTTTCTCAATATCCGCGCAACACGCAGAAACTAATATGTGGATTACAATTACGTCATCTATCAATTCTTATGTCACTGATTAGGATAGTGACCGCTTTTAATGGTGGTTAGACACTATATCTACCTGCTGAATACTGCATGTCTATCTCTGTTTCGGTGGGGAGACCTCTCTATCGGTTTTCTCACGTTAGACAACCCGCGAGGAAGGAGCAGCGAATTCTCACGGTGACGGTGGCTTGGGAAATTTCCCCTTAAGGACAAAGATAAGTTTTTGTTATCTACCACTCATTGCTCGAATTTTCGGATGCTATCATGAACAGACTTCTTGTCGCCGCTGTGATCTCTTAAGGGCTGTTTCTATCCTCTGCAACACTAATGATTTTTCTTGGAGATATCGTTTATTTTTTTTTATATTAGGTGGGTAATTACTGCATACGTCCCAGCGTCACTTATTTTTATAATAGACAGTAATATTACAGGCACCACAATCCGCAATAACCATTTTTCTTGTGTTGTATTTCTACAGTAATCCTAGAATCTTAAGCGCCTTTTTGATATTACGGGTTTCAAAAAGAATCAGCGCATAGTATTAAATAGTCTGAGCATGGATAATAGATTATATTTTATTAGTACTAGTTGAAACCCCTCTTCACGACTAGGTTAGGTGTTATTTATTGTGCTCTCTGTGGATATGAGAGTTGGTAATGGTTAAAAAAAATAATTCAGATTCAATTTGCTATAATTTAGTTTTAGTTGTATCTGCAAGAACTGACAAAATAAAGAAGGCCCAAAAATATTTACATTCTTAACTCATTTAACAACTGAATGGTTACTCAATACTGTATACTTAGTCGATGTGTCGAAGGTATGAAGACCAGATAAATGTGTAATCTGAACTACAGAATTTCAACTACACAAAATAAGATTTACGATTGATGCAGACATCATAAGCGCATGTAATACGATATTCATTTGAAAATTATGCATATAAAGCAAAAATCTAAGAGCACTATGTATCCATGTATCTGATCAAGTTTCTAAATTTTAATCAGCAATTAATACGAATATTTTTTGTTTTAACAACAACATACTGAGCGTGATTGGTGAGTGGTTAACGCTCTGGCCTCGCATTCGGGAGGACACCGGTTCGAATCCCTGTCCGGAAATCCAGATTTTCGATGGTTTCCCCAAGTCACACCAGTCGAATGCCGCGATGCTTACTTAAAAAGGCCATGGCCGAATTCTGTTCCGAGTCCCCAGTCCCATCCCGCCTCTAATGACATCGACGTCGACGAGGCGTAAAGCCATAAGTAAAAAAAAAAAAAAAAAAGGTTACTCACATCCTCTAGAGTAAACTACACCCATGAAGCTGTCACACAAAATAGAAGAGAAAATTAGTATCGTGTTCAAACAAGTCAAATACAGAGCCTGATTTCTAATTTTCTTTCTTTTGAGAGGTCTCGTTGGTACAACGCTCAGTAGTATTATGCCTGTGCCTGCTTCAAGCAGAAAAAGATGTTGGTTGAGTTTAACGTAACGTTATTACACTTTATCGGGACAGGCAATGAGGCATGTTAACTTAATGTGACATACCTCTCATTTACGACAATCCTGTTACTTCCAGAAATAAATCCTGACATTCCTTTACTTCCTTTTCCTGCCCTCTGAGAACATAAACGACTACAAATGTCACCGTGCATCCACACAGCAGTAACTCCGCTGTGCAGAGGCTTTTCAGCATCCGGAATAAGCAGGAGTTGTAGCGAGGCGTTTCCCGACAGCAGCAATTCCGGATCTGGGAGGCACGTTTGAGGCGGAGCCGGGCAGACAGACCGACAGGACACAGCGAGGCGCAAGTCGCATTTAGAGTAGCCCGCCCGTCCGCACGACGGAAAGGAGGAAGAATGGAGGCAAAAGAAGGCAGACACACACATCTCGGGTCCGCCTTAGCTTAAGCACTTTATTGTACAGCCCGAGGAAGAGAAGTTAGTTTCTTGCCGTTTGGTTCCGGCCAGGGATTGCCGGAAAGGCGGCAAACACTTGCTGTCCTCGGACTACTCCCCCCACTCCTTGGTAAACCGAGTTAGGCCTTTATTTAAGAGATCCCGCATCTCTCCGCCTTTGTGCAGTTCTCCTCCCGCGGCTTTCACCTTCATCCTTTCCCCCTTTTGCTTCTTCTGAAATAAAGATTGTCGGGAAGCCCAAGGGACGCGCCTGAGAAGAACGAATCTATCGAGTTTCCGTTTAATGGAATACTGCGAAATGGCACCACTTTGATGAAAATTCCTTTTTCTTTTTTTTTATCTAAGCACAGTTCAGCTCGGTGAGATGCACCTTCCGTTTATTAAGGAGAAGTAGCTAGAACAAATAATCATTACTCCTAATCAATTCGGCAGCATTAAGAAGGGAACTCAACAAAATTAATTTAACCGAGCGCGGTTATTGAGTAGTATCAGGCATCTTATTTGGTTCCTGTTCCGGCCATCTAGACTGTGGTTTCCAATGGTTTCGCAAAATTACTCCAGGCGAATACGTGTATGGTTCCTTCATAAGGTCATGGACAAATTCATTTCCGTTCCTTGCCCGCAGTAGTTTCCGGCCTCTAATCATCTCGGTGCCCAGAACGATCGTGGTGGTGTAATGGTTAGCGTTTTGGCCTCGCATTCTGGAGGACGGGCGTCCAGATTTGGTTTTCCATGGTTTCCCAAATCACTCAACGCATATGCCGGGATGCTTCCTTCAGAAGACCATGGCCGAATTCCTTCCCATTCCTTGCCCACCATCCTTTCTCGTCTCTAATCCTTTCTCGTCTCTAAAAGACCTCGCTGTTAAGAGACATTAAACAGTTAAAAAAAAAAAATCGGTGCTCAGGTGGCGTAAAACCCCATGCGAACAAGATTTTAAATGGTACACGATACCAACGTTAATGAGTATGGTAACTGAAAAACAACGTTAAAACCGTCCTGTTAGCCAAATTTTGGTTACTAGTATTTTTTTTTTTTTACAAGTTACACTAGCGAAGACCAAGTGCTTCTGTAATAACGGTCATTACTAGTTTCCTTCCGTTACGTTGTCAATAACCTTTATCGAGTCTAATGACCGTAAGTTCTAAGTGTCTCAGAATGAGATGAATTCGTGGTATGTTGTGACGTCCCTGAAAACTGAACGTCATCAGCTCAAATTACAGACGCTATGAACTTTCCGTGATTCCGGTTCAATGTTAAACTGTAGGTCCAGTCACGACAGAGGTGGAATGCGTGGCAATTTGAAACTCCGGTTGCAGTTCGTTATCGTTGATCGTACACACATAAAAACATTACAAGAAAGGAGCCTCTAAGCAGACATCAATCCATAGAGCAATCGGGTGCACAGTGGGTAACGGCAATGGTACTTATAAAACTGATGGCAGATCCTGTCACCAACAGACATCAAGACGGACACGAATAGGTAAATTGAATCTGCCGACTCAGAATGTCACAAGAGAAAAAAAAATGTCAAAACAACAAAGAAACTTAAAAAAAAAACACACACACTGAACTCAGAAATTCAGAAGTTGGGGTAGGTTTTGATGTTCTTCAGAAAGGATCAAACTGTAGTTGCAACACGTGTGCTATATTGCAAAAATCAGCTTTAGGCTCAGTTGCAGGAGCAGGTGATTTCACAGCAGCAATATCCGTCGATCGCGGTTTACTGTTGCTTACTCTCTACGCCAGGATGTTTAAACGTTACGTCGATCATTCAGTCGCGAACATATGTCGTCTCACATTCAAGGCAGTATGGCTAACACCGAAATCGTACTGCCCAGGCGCATTATATACTCCACGCGGGATTGAAAAATTTCAAAATTATGCCACGTAAACGCTTTTTAAAATATGAACTAAACTACTGAAATTATGAAGATCTCCTCTCCATACTGTGGTGACATTCATATTACCATTTTTTTTATATATCGTTATGACTCATTATCGTTAGAATTAAAGCATATCAGTTACTCGATTATAACCAGAAACGGCGGTAGTGTAACACTGAGTTTCCCATTTCAAGCATTCTACTCTAGAAGAATGTGTAATAGCTCACGACGAGGCTCATTGAACTGGCATGATTTGGTTGCGTCAACTCTAAATTCCTACACAAAAAAAAACCGACTGCCAAAGATGAATCAACCTTTTTTTAATGAAAGCAGTATCGTACAATTTTGTGCTACAGATTGGAGCAGTCTGGTGAGAGTGGATAACGGCAAATATTAAAATCTATGATGTTTTATCTAATTTCTTGTTTATTTCTATTTAAAAGATCAAAATTTTTGCATTTTACTGCGAGTCAAGTGATACTAGGGCCACAAAATATGAAGCTTCTGCTTTCTTAGAAAGAATAATAGGCGCACAATGTAGCGTTATTAGAAAATTTTGGGACATTGGAGCTTTGAAATGTATGAAGCATTTATTAATTTTCTGCATTATTTGTTTTATCTGCAAACAAGTAAAAAGGGCCAAGAATCATGATTTAACTGTGAGCAACACAATTAAAACGGCAATGATTGGTATCAAAGAATCTTTTTTAATTTTCCTGGACGCATTTTTGGAATGCTTAAGAAAATCAAATATAGATAGTCCGACAGGCTTTTATACTCGCAACTTCTCTAATTTCACATTCTAACATTGGAGCTCTCCCACGACTTTTAGTGAACAGACTATTCTTGACGAGTGTTCGGCAACGTTTAACCAGTGAAGCACCAAAACGAAAAAAAAAAAAAAAAAAAAAAAAAAAAAAAAAAAATGTAAACTCAAGTCAGATATCTAGTAAACGGCTAACATGAGTCTTCGTGTGGATAATTGTTAAGTGTATCTGACGGCCACGTTAATGTCATCGTTCACTATGTGTACTGTAGGTTTCTGTGTAGCAACTGTGGCGGATCAACTGAGGAAGCAAGCGAACAAGGTGGGAATCGTTTGCTTGACCTCTGACTTCACCCGTTTCCAGCAGTTTCGGCCGCCGAGACAGCGTACAAGCTAGCGGACAGGAGCCATCAAGTGACGAGGCAATTGCTGTTAATCGCTTCTGATGAGTCACGGCACGTTTTAAGCCCTCAAGCCACCGTCTGCGCCATTCAGGACTTCAACTCAGTAAGCAATAAGTTTTAATGGTGGGATATACTTCTCTGGGATTCAGGGAAAAGGGGCTGCAGTTACAATCAGATAGTAGGTAACTAAAAAAAAAATCCATATTATTTCACCTTAAACCATTGAACCAATACACACTGTTCATCCACCTACTGTATAATTTGCTAAGCTCACTCACTTACCTCGATAGGTGTCACGTGTCAGCTTTCACTCGCTAAATAACAGCCACCAGAGATATCATCAGAACAAATTATATCCACAATTTAAAAACTTAGCAACTGCTACCAAATTAATTACCATAATACGTTCATTAAGTTTGCTTTTTGTAGCATTTAATAGTTAAAAAAAATATTGTTAAATTTTATGCGTGAAAAAAGTAGAACTGTTTTTCAGCAATATGTTGTTAATGAAAGCAACATAAAAAACCGTTAAAAAAATTAAATTACTCATGGTCTCTTCAGTAATCACGAATGCCAATTGTCGTTCCGGCCTAGGCTAAATTTCAATTAGATTAAAACTTTCGATAATGTTTTTGCTTGACCATAGTTTACACATTACGATTTATTTGCATTTTTAGCTTATTTTACTGACCACTATCGTTAATGGTCTTTGTTCAGGTTCTCTGTACGTGAGTTATTAGGTTGTTTAAAGTGGACAACAGACCAAATATGTTACTGAATCGAGTCATTTCTTTGGAGTTGCTCAACTGTTTAATAATCTGGAATCTGAATTAAGTTTTCTGGCCGTTAAACACTATGACGAAAGATTACATTAAGAATTCCTGTCCTCAATACAAAATAACGTAATGCTTTCGAAGCAAATAGGAATTCTTCACATTTTGCAGAGTGCACTTTAAGTGTCAAATACAAGTCAAGTTTGTATTTCATAAGGTTCGAGTATATGACCTTCTAAAATAATATACGATAACTCTGTAGTCCCTGCCCGTGTTTAATAACTATGTCTATTAATACTTCTTAGTTCTTCAAGCTCAAAAGATTTTATTCCTCCTAAGGGTGAAACACAGTCAATTTCGTATTTGGTCCGATCAGATCAACCTGTCATTATCTTTGACCCTAAATACTGAAACTATTCTAGACCCCCCCCCCCCCCCCCCCGACGTGTAAAAAGCGGTTACGGGGTTACACTAGTCCAGAGTAATCTACTGTTCTGCCCTTACTAGTTCTAAGGATACGGAGTGTATGTTACATACGCTAAATCACTTGAAGATTGCATCGCAACCAAATTGTGAAGTTAGCTTATTATTATTGTGAACGAGCTACCAATCTCATGCCTTTAGCACCCAATGATGCCGCGGGCTACTCCGGGTCCAAACAAATGATTCTCACAGGTTGGACGATTCAAAGCTCTTTCAGAATTCGATTGCATAAGAGCGGAGTCAAATGTTACCATGCAGAATGCTCTGAAGCTCGCATGTTTTGTACTGAAAGTTTTCTGTCCTCGCCCAAACTTTCACAGCAGTATTCAACTTTACAGTTATTCGTCTCTCTCCGTAAATAATGAATTTAAAAAATTGTTAGTCGCGAAATGTGGGTACGTACGATTACAAACTACTATCCTACCTCTTTTTTTTTTTTTTTTTTTAAATAATAATAAAAAAAAACAACAACTTAAGTCACTTATACAGTTCCTTTTAGATAGCGTATCATTACCAAACTATGCACACAAGTTGCACGAAATTTCGGCACAGATTGTGTGCATAGTTGATGAGTTAACAGAGAATTTTTACCGAGGGCGGTGGGTGAACGGTTAAAGTTCTGGCGTCGCATTCGGGAGGACGCGGGTTCGAGTCCCCGTCCGGGCATCCAGATTTGGGTTTTCCATGGTTTCCCCAAATCACTCCAGGCGAATGCCGTGATGCTTCCTTCAAAACGTCCATGGCTAAATTCGTTCCCGTTCATTGTACCCAGTCCCATCCCACCTCTAAAGACCTTAGCCGTCGACGAGGCGTAAAGCAAAAAGTAAAAAAAAGTAAAAACATATAATTTATGTCTTTGTTATGCAATATACGATTCGTTTGCTACTGTAACGTCCCTTGGTGACGGGAAATTTATGCGTGTGAATTCCACGTTTCTTTGGCAGGTGACTCATACCTGCGCTGAAAGACCGAACGATTTATGGCAGGCCGTAAAGTTAAAAGCTTTACGCATTCAATGAAATTCAAAGGACACTATAGGACCTGTACCGAATAGAAGTATTCCTGGAAGAGTAGAAAGTTGAAACTAGAGAAACGATGCTTCGGAGAAAAAGTCAGGTTGCGGAACACCTCTGTTGGGAACCAGCGAATCAAACAGTGTGTTACGAACTTTTAGAAACCATAAGTTTTTTATGTTGCATGAGGAGCACCAATGGAGATCGTGGACGACCCGCCAAAGGCTGCCACTCGCTGGCTAAAACTCCGGAGCCTGCAAGTTTTCAACGGGGCGAACAAGCGGGAGAGAAGACATTCTGTTTCTGGCCAGCAAACAATCCGCACCGGCGCACCCGGGGAGATTGCCGGAGAGGTCACTACCTGCGGGGAGCTACCTCGCCAAGTGAACGACACCAATGACCTTGCGCCCAGCTGATCAACAGGGTCCATGAAACTCTGTTTTATCCGCACCTCATCTTCTACGGTAAAGAACGCCGACGATGTATAGACACTCTTGCGTCCGTCAACACTAGGCAACGCTCTGAGATGTGAATCATGCTCTAAATTGTTCAAAAGAAACTTTTAATATTCAGTTCTGTTCAAAGAAAATAATAGGTGTTGTAAACCCTGCTTTCAATAACTTCCTTTCCAATGTATCAGTATATCATTTGAATAGATGAAGATGTGTTTTTTAATGGTAATTTTAAAAGTACAATTGCTTTTATTAAAAGTATTTCAGAATTGGAATGTCGCTTTTCTCGGATAGAGAACACTTCCATTCTTGGCGCCTACCCGGGATTAATTTTGCAAATTAATTTATTAATTAATGCATCTCATTATTTTAATTTTAATAACGTCTTAAAAAAAACCAGACATTACGAAATTAAAAATGGTATGTTTTATAACAGACACATAAACTTGCACATAAGTTACTGATTAGATAAGCATATAGAATTTACGATTGCAGCGCCTGCGAACCAACGTAATCAGTTTTCAAGTATCCTGTGCCTGCTTGAAAAGTCTCCTTTATATTTAATTGGCCCAGGCAAATAATTATCACCCTTTAAAGTCCATACGCAGCGAACTAAATTGACTGATACGTAAAGACAGTTGAACTAAAAAAAAGTCAATCACATTTGGCCACTCTCGGTAGCTAAGCTGTAGTGTGCTTGAGACCTCCCAACATGCTGGGAACTGACGAAACGAATTAAGGAGAAAATTAGTTCCGCCAGAACTGGCGTTACTAACAGCATACAATTACAACGTCTGTTTAGCAGATAATGCGTTTGGCAGCATGTAAGTTGCTTAATTACACTACTAGAGACAGGCAGAAAACCCCGTCATCATTTCACAGTGGTGGAAAGTGATATTCCCCGCATCCTGTGTAACTGACTGTGGTCACGGAATGCTAGGTAATGTTGTCTTGCGATCAGTGGTGGATTGATGCGAAGTACCTATAGGGACTCCGTAAGCCTGCGACAGCGTTCGAGAGAAAGGGCATCAAACGGCAGATGCTGTAATCATTGTCAGTGTACAGAATAGATTCAGTTCGTGGTCACAGAGTTGAATGAAACATTTTGAGCCGTTTAGGGCAACTGAGAGAACTGATCAGAATGCGGGAGCTAGGGTTTCTCAAAGTGATCCCTAGGGATTTGCAGTTGATCGCAGGGGGTTCGTGGCAGGATTTATATTATGTCGGCTGACTAGCTTTCTATTGTGTGAAACACGCACGATGCTGAATAGAGATTGAAAAATAGCAAATTTGCTCCCAAAATCGACTCAACTTGCTGCAAGACACAAGATCATACATCACATTAATAAATGCCGTATTGATCTATGACTATATTACTATTTTAAAATAAAAATCCATATTTTAATCTTTTTTTATTAAAAGCTAGAATTTTAAGGGGTTCACCATTGTTTGGGAAATATACGGGTTTCGTGATGCTACATATTTGAGAAACTATGAGTTAGAGCCTATTTCCACCAATTCCAGTAATGATACGCGACGGTGTTAGATACAATGGGAACTAGGATGGATCACTAATATTATCTTTGCCTCTTTTTTTTATTAAACTGTTTTACGTCTCTCAACAGCGAGGTCTTTAGAGACGGGAAAGGACGCGAGCAAGGAATGGGAAGGAATTCGGCCATGGCCTTTTTAAGGAAACATCCCGGCATTTGCCTGGAGTGATTTGGGAAACCATGGAAAACCCAAATCTAGATGCCCGGACGGGGATTCGAACCACCGTCCTCCCTAATGCGAGGCCAGAACGCTAACCGTTACACCACCACTCTCGGTCTCTTTGCCTCTTGAAATTAATTATTACTATCAGGGCTAAGCGCTTCGTAAACAGGAAGATACAGAAGAGAACGGTTCACAGGTAAAGTGAAGAAAATCGGACTGAGCGTGGTGGTGTAACGGCTAGCGTTCTGGCCTCGCATTCGGGAGGACGGCGGTTCGAATCCCCGTCCCGGCGTCCAGATTTGGGTTTCCCAAATCACTCCAGGCAAATGCCGGTATGCTTCCTTCTAAAGGCCGCGGTCGAATTCCTTCCCATTCCTTGCCCCCCATCTTTTCCCGTCTCTAAAGACCTCGCTGTTAGAGAGACGTTAAGCAGATTTAAAAAAAAAGAAAAAAAAAATCGGCAATGGTGTTTAAGGAGGAGCCTTCCGGTATTATCTTGAGTAATTTCGGAAAAATCGAGTGACTGGATCAAAATTAAATCCTAGTACTCTTGAAAGCCATGCAAGTACCATTAACGGCGAAATTACTTCCACCAGAACTGGAGTTTACTAACAGCATACAATTAAAACTTCTGTATACAAGATAATGCGTTTGGTCGCGAAGAAGTGCATATAAGTACATTCACCATGCTCGGAATGCAAAATGGCATTGCTTTAAACGTATTATTATAATCATAATTACAAACTCTGATAATCCAGTTTTACATTAAAAAGATTAAAGAATGTCAACAAGTGTCGTGGTACTAACTTACTTGTATTCCATCTGTTTAGATGCAATACGAAATTCTATTCACTAATTGTTTAAAATTATTGACTTTTTACTATCACTCACAGTTAGTTTTATTAGAAGACAGGATCCACACACAATAAAGTGTATTATTAATCACGTGATTAGATAGTGCGTTATATAGTACTTTAGGCATACGTGCGCCACGTATTGCCAGTTCCCAGTTAGATGTTTATAGAGGCCACCTAACTTTGTGTACTTAAATTACGTTGGAACTAACGGGGTCTACCAAATTACTTGCCTAGTTCCGGTATTGTTCTTTTGAACTTCTCCTCATTAATAACTGACTTTTATCCATACGTGAGTTCACGTGGACCGTTAATGGACGGACTTCTCTCTGAAACCAATTACATCAAAGCTAACAGCTCGTCAAAAAAAAAAAAAAAAAAACGTAATACCCGCCACTAGTACGCTGACATCACAATTAACAATTTCGGCTGCTGTAAGTAATTTACCCTTTAATGGATTCTAACTTGTGGACACGTTTATTTTTATATCCGTAACTATGACGCTGTACATTATTTTAAATCTTATCAACCAGTACGTTTTACTTAACTCCCGTTCTTCCAAACCGACAGACAGAGAGACACAGTAACGAATTTTTATCTTCACGTCATTAACAGTGCCCCGAACTATTTTTTTATTTTAGAAATATATTAAATTTACACACCTTACTCCGGTTAGTGTTATTATATTTCTAAACTAGCTGATGCCCACGACTTTTTTCGTGTTTGTCACGAATTTTGAAGATTTTTATGTTTTTGCACGTAACTTTAAATAATTCCATAAAGTAGGGTGTGTTACTCCCTGTCAAAACAGCAACCAGCCAGTGAAAGTCACGTCAAAATCGATTTACACACTGAATATTTTGCATGTAAATTATTTATATTTGTTAAAAAATGAAAAAGAAAATGTGTCTTATTCTATTATGTTCTACAACATATTAGTACGTTCAAGAACATTCTAGAAGGATCCACAGTTTTATTAGAACACTTTGGTCGAAACATGAAAATAGGCTAGGTCAACCATTAGGTCTCCTACACCCCCACTGCTACCGACATGCTACCACCATAGTGCACGATGGCAGACTTGAGGCTACTATCACATATAAACACCAGTCTCCTGCGATAGGGACACACACATCTGGTAGAAATATGAAAATTCCCTAGATCGACCACTTTCAACCACGGTATCTACCACACCCCCGCAGCTACCGACATGCGACCACCATAGTGCACAATGGGAGACTCGAAGCTACTACCACACACAAATCCCAGTGGTCTTCGCTATATAGTTGTGGCTGCAAAGTGAAACACAGGGACACAAACGTATATATACGACGGAGAGTCAAATGAAAACCTTAATTATTTTTTCAAATATTATTTATTGTGCAGAAGTGGTACAAAGCTGTATCACTTTTCAACATAACTAGACGACCTATGCGAAAATTTCGCGAAAAAAAAATTCTGTGAAAAGTGAGGTTGAATATGATGTCACCAAAGCTTAGTCATGACTCTTCATACTCCTACTTCATTTATCGATTTTGGTTGTATATCCAGGGAGATAAATGGCTAGAGACACAAAAAACACATTTTAGAAAAATTGACACTTTTGCCCTTTAAGGTTCGAATTACGAAAAATTCCTATCTTAAGTTATAATGTTACCACGGCGGAGACCTTAATCTTTAGTATGATACCTCATTTATCTATATCGGTTGGATATCAAGTGAGATAAATGGCACGTGACACAAAAATGCGTTATAGAAGCATTTATACTTTTTCCATTTAAGGGTTGAATTCCAAAAACATTCTTTCTTAAAATATGATGTCACCAAATCTGAGACATCACTCCTCATAATCTTACTTGATTTTTCGATTTTGGTTAGATATCCAATGAGATAAATTGCTTAAGACATAAAAAATGAATTTTAGAAAAATTAACATTTTTGCCCTTTAAGGGTCGAATTACGAAAAACTCCTTTCTTAAAATATAATGTTACCATGGCGGAGACCTTATTATTTAATATGATACCTCATTTATCTATATCGGTTAGATAATAAGGGAGATAAATCGCTCGTGACACAAAAATGCGTTATAGAAAAATTTATACTTTTTCCCTTTAATGGTTGAATTCGAAAACAATTATTTCTTAAAATATGATTTCACAAAGCTGAGACATTACTCCTTATAATCCTACTTCATTTATTGATTTTTGTTAGATATCCAGGGAGATAAATGGCTCGAGATACAAAAAACGAATTTTAGAAAAATTAACATTTTTGCCCCTTAAGGGTCGAATTACGAAAAATTCCTCTCTTAAAATATAGTGTTACCACGGCGGAGACCTTATTCTTTAATATGATACCTCATTTATCTATATCGGTTAGATATTAAGGGAGATAAATCGCTCGTGACACAAAAATGCGTTTTAGAAAAATTTATACTTTTTCCCTTTAAGGGCTGAATTCCAAATACATTTCTTCTTAAAATATGATTTCACAAAGCTGAGACATTACTCCTTATAATCCTACTTCATTTATCGATTTTGGTTAGATATCCAGGAAGATAAATGGCTCGAGATACAAAAAACGCACTTTAGAAAATTAACATTTGTGCCCTTGAAGGGTCGAAATACGAAAAATTCCTTTCTTAAAATATAGTGTTACCCCGGCGGAGACCTTAGTCTTTGATATGATGCCTCATTTATCTATATCGGTTAGATATTAAGGGAGATAAATCGCTCGTGACACAATAACGAATTGCAAAAATATTGATCCTTTTGCCCTTTAAGGGTCGAATTCCGAAAAATTTCTGTCTTAATATATGACGTCACTACAGCGGAATCCTTAATCTTTAAAATGATACCTCATTAAACGATTTCGGATCGATATCCAGGGAGATAAATGACTTGCAACACAGAAAACAGCATTTTAGAAATATTGACATTTTTGCCCTTTAAGGGTCGAATTCCGAAAATTCCTTTCTTATAATGTGATGTACCCAAAGTGGGGACCATAAGCTTTAAAATGACACCTCATTCATTGATTTCGGTTAAGTATGAAGGAAGATACAGGCTTGTGACAAAAAATACCTTATAGAAATAATATATATGATCTCCCCCACGCAAGTCCTCCAGCGCTTACAAAGTGCATAAATTCCATTAGAAAAAAATTCTTTTGGTAGTCCGCGCAACCACTCATTCACCGCGTGACGTACCTCTTCATCAGAACGGAACTTCTTTCCTCCCATTGCTTCTTTGAGTGGTCCAAACATATGGAAATCACTTGGGGCAAGGTCTGGTGAGTATGGTGGACGAGGAAGACACTCAAAATGCAGGTCTGTGATTGTTGCAATTGTTGTACGGGCAGTGTGGGACCTTGCATTGTCATGTTGCTAAAGGACACCTGTATGACAGCAATCTACGTCGCTTTGATTTGATTGCAGGCCGAAGATGATTTTTTAGGAGATCCCAAAAGAGAGTCAGCATAACCTTCCCTGCTGATGGTTCTGTTCGAAACTTCTTTGGTTATGGTGATGGGGAATGGCGCCATTCCTTGCTCGCTCTCTTCGTTTCCGGTTGGTGGAAGTGAACCCAGGTTTTGTCCCCAGTAACGATTCTTGCAAGGAAGCCATCACCTTCTCGTTCAAGGCGCCGAAGAAGTTCTTCACAAGCATAAACACGTCGTTCTCTCATTTCAGGAGTCAGCTGCAGTGGCACCCATCTAGCAGACACTTTGTGAAACTGGAGCACATCATGCACAATGTGGTGTGCTGAACCATGACTAATCTTTAAACATGCTGCAATGTCGATCAGTGTCACTCGGCGGTTTTCCATCACTATAGCTTCAACTGCTGCAATGTTCTGTGGAGTCACAACTCGTTGTGCTTGACCTGGACGAGGAGAATCTTCCACTGAAGTCACACCATTTGCGAACTTCCTACTCCATTCGTAGACAAACATGCATCACCGTACTGAACCTTCATTCTTCGATGAATTTCAATAGGTTTCACACCTTCACTACTCAAAAACCGAATAACAGAACCCTGTTCTTCCCTGGTGCAAGTCTCAAGTGGGGCAGCCATCTTTATACTGATACTGCGATGGTATTTGTGCATTTACACTATGCTGCCACCTACAGGCCATTCTGCACGCTGCTTGCAGCACGCTTACCAACTTACAGGATAACGGCGCGAAAATTCGATTTTTTTATTACAAATTTAAAGTTTTCATTTGACTCACCCTCGTATATACCGTTTAATTCTGCAGTGCAGTTGAGGTTACAGTGGATTTTTAGGTGTGTTTCTACCATTCGACAGAAATACACTATGCGGTGTTAATTTACATTCCTGTTGCAACACAGATAACGTGCTAAGTGATGTATTAATTCCCTCGCTTTAAACACACCGTGTATTCCTGCGTAAACCAACTATAATCGTTTGTGATATTCTGCTTATATCCTTTTAGTGTTAGATGTCCATGATAGGCGTATAGACAAAAGAGTGTGAGCAATAGGCTCTGTTTGCCATTGGGTAACTTATCTCAAAAAGAATTTGTCTGAACATGTGGAATAACTTCAAACAAGTGCTTCCCTTTCTGAAACTGATTACTACACTAGATACAAGATTATTACCTACTTGATTGCGAATTTAGGCTGGGACAATTCAAGGGCGAATAATGTGTGATATAGGTAATATGTTTATAGCGCTGAACAAGGTACGGTATCATGCCAAATGAAGTTCTGTATCCTCTTTCTCCGCGCCAGTAACAATCGTTGCTAACATGAGTGACTATTATTTAGAAGCGGTGTGTGAAAAATTACGAGTTTATAATACCGCTATATCTGCTTGTTGCTAATATCTGTAATTTGCGCACGCTCCGGTGCCAATTTCCGAAAACACCCATTCTTCCGGCTTTCTGTACCCGCCCACTATTGCCCTATACAAATTTCAACTTAAAATTCTTACAGTGTTTTTCGTAATTTATTAATTATTTTTCTTGGTGACGTATTCCAAACCCTGAAATCCTTACCAACAAGAGGAAATCTTCCGACACCCTTGTGCCTGAAACCGAGTGCCAGCTTGGGGTCATGATCACCTTTTCCATCCAAAGCACCTGTCCTAATTTTTCCACCAATATCTTACAACGCCTCATCACCAAAGACGCCTTGTACACTCCCATGACCCTCTACTCCCTCTTCCCGTCTACAGTTAATCCCATTTCAACTCCTTTATCATATCAGTTACTGATTGTGTTCTGCGGTAGTTTTCAGACACAAATATATGAGCCCTTCTTTACACCCCTTCCCCCCCCCCTCTCCAACTCCAGTATTTGAAAACCAAAATGTGGGTCCCACACTACACCACCATATTCCAGCAGTGGTCTGACCAAAGTTTTGTAACTCAATTCCCATACTTCTCTGATAAATCCCCTCATCACTCTTTCCAACATGTGAAGGATTTTGAAACCTTTTCCTACTATCTGTCCAACCTGTCTTGACCATTTGAGGTTTATATTAAATGTATGCCAAGGTATTTACATTTCAAGTTTTCAATAAACAATTCTTTCCCCACCTTATAATCATAATAAATCTTTAGGTTTTTTATCTGTGTACCTAATAAACTGAATCTTCTTTGCAACTATTTTCACCCCTTGTTGACCAACTGAGGTTGATATTCTGTCCAGATCATCCTGCAGCTGCTTACAGTCTTATACCGTTTTGATACTATTATATAGCATTAAGTCATATACAAACAATCCAACTTCTGACAGTAAACAATCAGCACAACCATTCATTAGAATAACGAATAGCAATGGTACGAATACACTACCCTGTGGAACCCCCATGTTCACTCCTACTTCTTTTGATACTGCATTTCCTACCCTGACTTTTTGCTTTCTACCTTTTAAGAATTCTTCTACCCAGCTAATCCCTTTTTCATCCACTCTAATGAACTTTTCCTTATTTACCACCATCGTATGGCTCATTCTGCCAAAAGCCTTTGAAAGATCTAGTGCTACACTATCCATTTGGCCTCCCCTGTCTATTTCATCCGAAACACCTTGCTTATAGCCTATTAACTGAGATTAGCTTGAATATCCTTGTTTAAAGCTATGTTGTCGACTTGAAAACCACTTACGCTCCTCTTGTACATATCTGATGTGGTTGCATATTAATCTCTCCATTAATTTACATAATACTGATGAAAAATGATTGGCCTACAATTTTCTACCCTATTTCTCACCCCTCCCTTATGTACCGGTACTACTATCGCACTTTTCCAGTCCTATGGTAAGCAGCAAGTATCCAGACTCAATTGAAACAGCATTTCAAGATAAACTACAATGTCACGTCGTGCTATCTTTGAGACATCCGTAGTAATATTATCTACATCAGCCCCTTTATACTTTGTCAATTTTCTTAGTTCCTTCATGATGTCCTCGAGATGAATTTCTTTTCTTTTTTTTTTTTTTTAGTTTACTCATTTCTAATTGTGTGGATAAGCTCGTTCTCCGATTTACAAGCTCCCATTGCTGAAACAATTGTCCCTAATGGTCTCACTAAACCAATTACTTAAAATCTCTGCCTTTTAAACTCCTCAGTAATTTCCTCTCCATCTTTATCTCAACTTCCTCCCTTTCCTTCAGTTTTCTAACGTAGACATAGAAATTTCTAGATATATCTGTCCGTCGTCCCCTTGTACCAATAATATTCTTCATAATTCCTTTCTTAGCCACCTTATTTGCTATTATCAATTCCACGTTCGGTTATTTCAAGTATTCCCTGCTGCCTTGCTGTTTCTTACCTCTGTTATGTTCTCCTCTCACCAACCATTTTAACCGCCTCACGTTCCTATTATAGCACGTCGGTTCTGTACCTCTCTTTATTCTCTGTTTTGGAATATATTTTTTTATTATTTCCTGCACCCTTCCCACATCTACTCCACTGTAATAGTGCTATCCTTCCTTTGTAGGACACGAGAGTCACTGATAGAGAGGAACCGCGGCTGTGAGTTAGAACTGCTGAAAATGTGCAGTTGCAGAGACTGTTTTCCGGGAAAAGCATCGTAAAGTGGAGGCATTAAAAACAGATTGTTAGTTTCACAATGGCCATACGATAACGACTCGGTACAATGTTAAAATATTTAAGAGAGATAACAACACTTATTTAAATATCTAAACAATATCTCAAATAATCGTTGCATAGTAAAGCTTTGTAATAACATACAATAATACACCAGCTAATATATAAAAATAGACGTATGTTTCCCTAAATTCCACTTTTCAGCCGCCCCTACCTAACACAGATCTTTGGTGTTTGAATGTGGTAGTGGCGTGGAGTTTCCTATCGTGCAAAACGTTGCCCGAATGCCGTTAGCTGTGGAAGATATGACGTATAAAGGTGGTCTATGTAGGGCTTTTTCATATTTCTATCATAGACTTGTGTGCCCCTGTACTTCTCTTTCCTGACACAACTACATAGCTTAGACCAACGGTCGGCAACCTTTTAGCAGGCAAGAGCCACAAGGTGGCAAAACAAAGTAAAGGCGGGGCCGCACATACACAGTAAAAATGCCAAAACTCAGTTTTCAAATTTTATTAATACAAATGAGGATACAAATGAAGGAAAGTTACAAAGTTGATCTTACATACTAAATTCAGTGTGACGTTTGAGGTTGCATGTGACTGGCTATTTTTTGTATGTCAGTTTTCATGTTAGAAGTTGAAATCCGTAATATATCTCTCAAATGCTCATCTGTGAGACGAGAAGCGTATTTATTTTTTTCGATAATTGACGATTGAAAAAGTTTGATCGCATAAATAAGTGCTTCCAAAAATTGAAATAAACTGCTTAGCAAACTTTTTCAATTCGACAAAATCAGACGACAAGCTACCAAAATTTTTTACCAAATCATTCATCTCGTAAAAGGCGTTTTTTTTAGACTCTCATTGGATTGAAGTTCGATCACATTCATTTGTAAATTACTGGGTACATCCTCAACATCTCATGAAAAAGGGTTAGCAAAATTCATCAGTTTTTTCAAAACTTTCTCGAAATCACCAAATCTGTCACTGATTTGACCTTGTAATTCCATTAAATTGTCTTTAATTTTCTCACTATCCCAATTAAAATCAATGCCAGCTTCCTCGACAGCCTTTAGACAATTTGTGAAGTGATCTAACTTTGTTTCACCAAAATGTTATATGAAGAACCAGTTTTTAGTTTGGAATGCCTTGACGTCTATATGCATATCAGATAGTATTAGTTTTTTTTTCCCTTGAAGCTTGACATTCAGCGTATTTAATTCATGAGTTAAATCTGTCAAAAAATCCAAGATCTATTAACCATTGAGGGTATGTTAGCTCTGGAACAGATTTACCTTTCTGATTCATAAAAGTGTTGATTTCTTTTCTGAGGTCGAAAAATCTTTTCAGTACTGCACCTCTACTTAACCATCTTACTTCTTTATAATAAAGGACATTTTGATGACCTGCTTACATTTCGGATAGAAACTCTCGGAATTGATGTGTCAACCCATTATTTCTGATATAGTTTACAGTGGATATCACGATATCCATTACTTTTCTCCATGAAACGACTTAGGAACATAACGCTTCTTGGTGGATAATGCAATGAAAAAGTAACTGGATTTCACATCCTATCTCTGCCAATTTTGTTTTAATTCTACCCACCAGGCCCTTGTTTTGCCCACTCATGTTTCTACCTCCGTCAGTTGTTAGACTTGCCAATTTTTCCCACGCTAATTGCATTGACGTCATTGCCTGTTCTAAGTGACAAAAAAAATCTTCCCCCTTAGTTCATTCCTTCAAACTACATAATTGTAAAAGTTCCTCACACAGTTGATGTAGACTACTTATCAATTCCACGAACAAATATTAGAAGCTGGGCAGTATCATTACTTTCATCGGTAGCTAAGGAGAACCATTCAAATTGTTGTGCCTTTTCCCGAAGTTTTTCACATAAATTAGCGGCCAAAGCTTCAGTGCGCCGGGTACAAGTTCTGGCAGATAAGCTTATATTTTCAAATTTCTTTTTTTTTTTTTTTTTTTTTGATCTAGACATACCTCTTCAGCCAAAGGTAAGGCACATTGTTTTATTAATTCGCTGTCGGTAAACGGTCGCCCAGACTTAGCAAGTATTTCCGCCACCCTTTAACTCGTCCGTATATTTGACTCGTTACTTTGAATTTGCACCTTAAAAACACTTTGTTGGTTCTTGAATGAAGATTTGAGTGAATTGATTTTGTTTTTCCGGGAATCGCCAACTAGGCACGCAAATTTTGCTTTATGCTCGGTATCATAGTGACGTTTGACGTTATATTCTTTTTGTATAGCAAGGGTTTTTTGGCATATTTGGCGGCTTTCCATTGCAATTAATAAAAAAAAGTATAAATCTGTCCATGCATCGTTAAAAACTCTATTTTCTTCAATTAACTTCCTGTTTTTTTTAGTTTTTTTATAGCCATCAGTAAAACTTTTAAACAACAATGCCAAATACACGCTGTAAGAATAAAAGCCGTGTTGAAAACATGTCACTTAATTCGCTATGTAATTGTATGAACTATCAATATCTCACGCTTACCGAACTGTAAACAAAATAGTAGGTACTCGTCGGTCACAGAACAAGTCGTAGGTACAGGACTGCGGCGGCGGCGTGCACATATAAAATAACTTGTTTCACTCAATGACACAGCCAGCGCGGACGGACGGCGGGCGAGCGAGAGAAGATTATTGCCAACGCTGACCTATTGTTTCAATCATAGGAGAGAATGGGGGAATCGTTCCCGCTCGCACCGAGCGTGGTGGTGTAACGGATAGCGTTCTGGCCTCGCATTCGGGAGGACGGCGGTTCGAATCCCCGTCCGGGCATCCAGATTTGGGTTTTCCATGGTTTCCCCAAATCACTCCAGGTGAATACCGGGATGCTTCCTTCAAAAGGCCATGGCCGAATTCCTTCCCATTCCTTGCCCCCATCCTTTCCCGTCTCTAAAGACCACGTTGTTAAAAAGGGACGTTAAACTGTAAAAAAAAAAAAAAAAAAAAAAAAAAGTTCCCGCTCGCACATGTCCTGCTCTGTTCGCGTAGTTCATTCGCTGCGCTGTTAGATCGCGTTCACTCTTTCATGCATTTATATTTTATAATATGAGCTTTCGATATGGTTTTTATAAGACGGACACGGGCCGGAAATGGAGAGGTCACGGGCCACGTGCGGCCCGCGGGCCGCACGTTGCCGGCCGCTGGCTTAAACCCTTGGTGTCTATGTGTAGTATTAGCATCGATTCTGCTATTGTGCACTATGGTGGTTGCATCTCGGTTGCTATGGGGGAGTTGGAGATATGGTGATTGAAAGTGGTCGACGTGGGCCACTTTCGCATTTCGACTAAATAGGTATGTCTCCCTATGTATCACTTTTTAGCCAAAACTATGCAGCGCAGTTCACTGCTGTTTGTGTGTAGTAGTAGCATACATTCACCGATCGTGCACAACGTTGGCCGAATTTCAATAACTGTGGGGGTGTGGGAGATATGGTAGCTGAAAGTTGTCGATCAGTGACATTTCCATATTTCGCCCAAAGACATGTGTGTCCGTATATTTCACATTGCGGCCACAACTTCATATTGCAGATCACTGTTGTTTGTGTGTGGCAGTAGGATCAAGCCTCCCATCGTGCGCTAAGGTGGTTAGTTGTCGGTAGCTATGAGGATGTGGCAGATATGGTGATTAATAATGGTCGACCTGGGGCACTTTCATATTTCGACCAAAGATGTATTTGTCACTATGTCTCATTTTTTAGCCAAAACTATCTAGCGCAGATAATTGGGCTTTTGCGTGGTAGAACCATACATTCACCAATAGTGCACAATGTTGGCCGAATTTCAGTAACTGTGGAGATGTGGGTGATATGGCGGTTGAAACTGGTCGATCAAGGATATTTTCGTATTTCGGCCAAAGGCATATGAGTCCGTATGTTTCATTTTGCTGCCACAACTATATCGCGAAAACCACTGGTATTTGTGTGTGGTAGTAGCATCAAGTCTCCCATCGTGCACTATGGTTGTTAGATGTTGGCAGGTATGGGGACGTGGGATATATGCTGTCTGATAGTGGTCGACGTAGGACATTTTCCTTTTCTACCAAAGATGTGTTAGTTCCTATATTTGAACTTGCAGCCAGAACTACCAAGTGCGTTGGCGTGTGGTAGTAACCTCAAGTCTCCTAACGAGCACCATGGTGGTGTCATGTTGGTAGCTATGGGGTGTGGGAGATACAATGGTTTAAATTGGTCTGCGTTTTCACATTTCAACCAAAGACATGTGTGTCCCTTTGCAGCCAGAAATACCCTGCGCAGATCACTGATGTTGGTTTGTGGTATTAGCTTCGAGTCTCCCATCGTGCACTATTGTGGTTACATGTCAGTAGCTGTCAATCAAAATCCTTTACAAACACGATCGTGGTTGTGGGCACCAGCTGGCAACTAGTATTAGGATATTACAAAAAATCTAATCCGAATAAAAAGTTACGTATGCTACACGGAGCACAGAAATCTGGAAAATGAATCTAACAGTAACCAGCATCGTCGTCGCTCAGCAATTAGTGCCTATCTGAAGTTCCAGGCAGGTTGTGGTGAAGGTTGTTGTCCGAAGACATTTCCTTCAAACTTCATAAGTCTCAGTCACTTTTCTTGCGGTATGTCTTCTCTGGTGCTGCTTTTTTTATTTTATTTTTTTATTCTTGTTCGAAAATGGAGAGTGGTCTTCTGTGGCGGTCGAAGTATGTGCAGTACGTGCCCAGTGGTGCTATCAATGGGTTCTGCGATCTTTGGGCTGTCCTATAGAAGGATGTGGCCAACTGTCGTATCCTATCTCGCAGTAGTGGTATTCCTGCGGCTGCGTGCAGGTCTCCAACTGCGAATCTTTTTGTTACATGGAGAGCTCTTCGAAGGGCTCTATTCTGCAAAGTTTGTTGTCTTGCAATGTTTGTCTTGGCCGCGTACCCCCACACTGGGCACGCGTACTCAAGCAGTGGACGTACCAGACTGCAGTAAATAGTCACTCCTGTTGTCGCAGCCAGTGAACTAGTCATGTTAAGTAGTGGGTACAGTTCCTGTAACCGTAGGTCCTCAATATGTCTCTTCCAGGTTAGCCGTCTGTCTAACGTCACTCCTAAATATTTAACTGTGGATTTCCACGGAATGTCTTTACCGAAGAGGCGCAATTTTGGTGCAGGTGTTTCACGCTCCCGGCGTTTTCCGAGTTTCCGGGATAGCATCACGGCTTGGGTTTTTGTAGTGCTGATGGTGATACGCCACTTTCTTACCCACTGCTCAGTCTCTTGCAGTACTTCTTGCAGCTTTCTTGTTGCTACTGCCCTGTTCCGGTGATGGGCGAAGAATGCCGTATCGTCGGCATACAGAGCAGTGTGTACGCTGGCTGGTGCTGGAATGTCCGCTGTGTACAAGCTGTACAATACAGGCCCCAGCACCGAACCTTGAGGAACTCCGGCATGTATTCGGCGGCGAGAAGATAGAGCGTTGCCGACTCGTACGCAAAAAGTTCTGCCGACCAGATAGCTTCGAATTATCTTCACCATCTGGCTGGGAATCCCATGATGATATAACTTTAGTAGAAGACCGTTGTGCCATACAGAGTCGAAGGCTCTTGCAACATCCAAGAGAACCACTGGACAGTATTCTTTCCTGTTAAAGGAGGCGGTAACAGTTTCTACCACACGCATTATCTGCTGTGTGGCAGAGTGACCGCTTCTAAAACCCAGCTGGAAATGTGGTATGATTCCATTTTCTCTGATGTAGGTTTCAAGCCTCTGTAATAGCAGTCTCTCAAATACCTTGCTCAGTGAGGGGAGTAGACTGATTGGCCTATAATGTTGCGGGAATATTGGATCTTTTCCCGGCTTCCTTACTGCAACAACAATGGCGTGTTTCCAGCTTCGTGAGTAACCAGCAATGACATCGTTTTCTCTTATATATTGAGCGTTAAACACATCGACTGCGGGAAGAAACTTTCGTTTCGTTGGCGCTACTTTTTGGATGAACAGAATTCACGTAAAAACTACAACTCGCATTTCAATGGTATTTCAAGCAGTGTACATTCCAAAGTCCCGGGTGTAAAGCAAGATATGTTTCATTTCGATGAAAAGTTGGAAATCTGAGAAGTTTATGATAAAGCTTCCACAAATTAGTACCAATTTTTTGTCGAAGGAGACTCATGTAAACAATAATGATCGGATTCACTTAATTGTTTCAATCCAAATGTTTATCCTGATTGTAGGGTACGAGCAACGTCGTATTAACTCTTTTTTTCTTCCTGGGGATGTATCAATTGCGACACAGGGTCATACTTTAACCCTCCACGTAATTGGAGTTACGGGAACAGCTAGTAATATATACTTGCATATAATGGCAAAAAAAATATCTTATTTTGGAACTGAGTGGATTATAAGAGTACTGAGGCTCCCTTTAGCCGCTTTCGCTATTCTATTAATTATTATTATTATTATTATTATTTGCAGTCATAAGTCTTTTCACTTGTTTGATGCAATCCTCCATCCATCCCTTCCTTCCTTGGGTTAACCTCTTCATTTCAACATACCCCTTACAACCCACGTCATGAATTATCGGCTTCATTTATTCTAATCTCTGTATTTCTCTACAGTTCTTACCTTCGACTGTTTCCTCCACTAATAAATTCCCCAATCCCACATGTCTCAAAATTTGACCTACCATCCTGTTTCTTTTTTCTGTAAAGTTCTTTTACACACGTCTTTCCTCTCCCATCATTTAAAAAAACTCGTTCAATTGTTTTTATGTTACAGATATATTACCACACCATAATTCATATTTAAACTACAAAATTTAAAATAAACATGATTTCATTATGAAGTTTATATGCCTATTTCAACCTCATATCTAACTTGCAGACCAACACGCACGTTAAGAACAGATTTAGATGTACTGCATACATGTTGAAGGGTACACATCATACATGCCTGTGGTACCGTCATTTCTTCTAACGGGCCCTTGTTTTTGAGATTTGTCCTGTAATTATTAAAATTATTGCCATGTATTTTAATTGGCAGCGTGGTCTATCTAATAGGATGTTGGCTTTATAATTTTCTTACGTGGGTTCAGATCCCCGCAGTATCAAATAATTTATTTATTTTTTTCTTCAGAAATTGTTAAACATGATATTTTTAATATTTAAAATAAATTACATTTCTTATAACAGAAACAGCGAACGCAATTTCGGCCTATATATCAACAATGGATTCGTATGCTTCACCCAGACCCAATGAAATTTGGTCAGGAGGCGAATCTGTTAAAAAACTGATATCTGACAAATAATTTTGCAATATTTATAATCATTTGTCACTTGTTCTTCCGTTTCTTTGTTGAGCTCCATTTTTTCTTCAAGGACATTATTTCATTTTCTGTTATTTACACGCTACCAGTCTTGTAATTAAAAGTGTAGATTGTAAAAAAAAAAATTCTCGATGCTACGCATTAAGTTCAAAATAGTTCTTGAGGGAATACTAGTACAAAAACGACGAAGATGAAACAAATAAAACAATAATACCTATTTCAATCGAAAACGCACCATAACAATAAACATATTAACAAAAAGTGAAAACATATTATAAGATTGACGACATCCCTGAGCTACTTATAATTGCGAGTGTACAAACGGCGGATTGTGTTGTGAAACAGACAATCCGGCGGTAGACCAGTGAAGACTTCATTTCGAAAAAAAAAAAAAAAAAAACTGTTTTCAGGATAAAACTGACGCTGTATTGTAGGTAATATGATTTGTTTTAAACATTATTTCATGCAATAGAAGTGTTAATGTAGCTCAGATTGGAATAACAATAACCATGCTTGACAATTTATTAAAAAGGGCGGGGGGGGGGGGGAATTTAAAAAGAAAATGATGCTGTGTGGATATGAACCAGAGTCAGAATATTATAAAAGCAACAGCTTATCGCATAGGATACACTGCAATTTTATAACATGTGGCAATAATTCAAGTGTTCACAGTGTCGAATGTTTGTGGCCGGCAGAAAAAAAGTTTCGCTTGGACATCATCGACGAACCTCTCTACAGCCTTGAAATCGCACCAAGCGGTTTCCACCTTTTTCATCACTTGTAGGGTCACCTAGGAGGCCGACGATTGACTTCAAACGAGTCTGAATACACAGCGACAAGTATTTTATTAGGATAGAATATTCAAAATCCCATGAAGCGACAAGTGCCTAAACAGATATGGAGGCTCTGTCGAAAAATAAGCTGATGTATGTACTATCAGCTGGCTGTATTGGTTGCATGAAATTAAATGTAGGCCTACACGTCTCATCGCAGACTAGAACCTTTGTTTCTGATCACCCCTCGTAGATTGTGCAGAGGAGAGAAAACAGTTCCCGCTACATCTGTCACGTTTTTAGTCCTATGTTGTTGTCAACGTTCAACAGGAAGATGATGCGCTGATTCGCGAGAAATACGTTTTCACATGTGGCTGCTGCAAAGCAACGCGCACTTCGTCTTTTTGGCAACTTCTGGAAAGAATCCATACATCTTCCCATTGAGCTGGTATGGAGCATGATGGGGCATGAAGTAATTCTGTCTCCACAGCCACCACAACTACTTCCGAATTGAAACAGGTGCAAGAACCTTTCGAAAATTTATCGCAACGTGCCATTAACTATCTGTATGATAGTCGGAATGCAAAAAGATAAGCCTCTTTGCTTCCTAGGGGCAGTAAACTGTACGTGACTGTAGAAACACCTCGATTTGCGCTTGCTGTTAACATGTAATTCCACGGTGGTTTATTACCCCTCGCTTCAGTCTTCATTTCATTCAAATATTTACACATTTTTGAGCAGTGTATAATTACATAGTCTTTTTTATGTCGGTAAGGTTACACACATCAAGAACATGCGATTAGATTTGTTTGCATAAGTAAGATAAGTTTTCAGGAATCTGTGATCTCTCAACAATAAGTAAGAGGCAGAAAGGTTTTGGGTGTGAAAGGTAAGGCAACGTGAAAGGTTTTCTCACAGGCACAAAGATACAAATTGAATTAAGAAAGAGGCCTGTCAAATGTGGAGTGTGAAGTCACAAGATGAGCCTTGGGAAAGATTGAAGTAAGGTTTGGAAACTTTTGGAATACGGCTGTCGTTAAAAATTGTTATAGTGAAATAGGCGAACAGAATAAGATTTATACGTTACGAAAGGAAAGAAACATAATGAGTGTTTAAAGAAAATCAATAGGATACATATCACTTAGAAAGTGGGCATACATTAATTACGTGAGGTGAAATAGGGACCGGGGCAGGGGGGGGGGGGGTCGGGGGGTCATGCGAAATCTCACAAAAAGATGAGGAGGGGTGGACAGAAAGCTTTTTAAGTTATTTAAGAACAGTAGAGCCAAAAATGTCCAAAAACTACTTCCGACGTCGTACATAGTTAGGTTGGGGGGGAGGGGGATGGATGGAGAGGGGAAGGTGTCTAAGGGTATCGGCACCCTTGAACTGTAGGAGAGCTAAAAATAAAAGGTCTCTCCAAAATTACGAGTTCGTCAGCAAGGGGATTGAGACCATCGAGATCTCACGTCACAGTGGGCATGTGGGAGAGGGGGGGGGGGTCACGCCATATCTCACCAGAGGGGGGAGGGAGTCCGGATTTCCGGAAAAACACCACACGTAATTAATGAAAGCCCCCAAACTGGAAATAGGATCACCCCAGGAAAAAGACGAGGAGAAAGGATTAGAATAATGAGACATCGAGGATTATAATCTACAAACAATACAAGGAATACGCTCGGAACAATAAGAAATTCAGAAAAACCAGGTAATAACTGTTGAACAGCAGATTTTCTAAAGATGAAGATCCCTCAAATGTTTGAAAGTGATATAAAACCAAAGTGTTTGTCCACTTATAATCTAAAATAATGTTCCTTCATTCGTTTCCATGTTTATCGTAGTATATATTATATTATTAAAGAAGAAACCAGATTTAGTACACTATCAGAATATTTTTGAATTTTATAATAAGGAGGAAGTCTTAGAATATTTTTTTTTTAAAGTCCTTTTAGACCAAGGAAGATTATACGAAAGAAAGTACAAGAGTACGATGGAAATAATATTTAAAATTCATTGTTATCCAGTGAACTAACACTTAGAATTAGTAGTACATGATCCCAATAACAGTCTTCCTTTGTTTGAGAGCTTGGAGTCACAAGAAAACTGGTGCCTGCAAGAAGTACAGCCGTGACCCCATTGCCAAATAGTTCCCACTGAGGCAACTTCTTCGCGTATAATAATCATGAATTGCATATATTTTGATCGTAATCTCAGACATTGTTACGGAGGAGCTAAACATCAAGGACGAGCTCACGGAAACGAGTAACGAGGCCAACAAGTGGGCGCAATATGACATTTACTGTTTGGAACGCATAACTTTGCTACTTTTTGTTTCTTATTACTTGCTGTAACTAGTGTGAATCCTAGACTGCAATTAGCTTGCATTAAATTGTACCTAATGTGATTCGGAAGCTACATATGCTATATGAAGTTAGTATTACTTAGGCGTACAGTTCCGGTGATTTGTTCTCGAAATAAAATGCTGAAAACATATGTAAAATCGTTTCGAACTGATGTGTTCTGTTTACTAAAGAACACTAAAAACTAAAGTTTATAATTAGTGATTTCCAGAAAGCCTTTGACTCTGTGCCACACAACCGCCTTTTAGCGAAGCTACGAGCGTACGGTATATCGGATCAGTTTTGTGAATGGATAAAGGATTTTCTAACTGGTCGGTCGCAGTATGTCGTCGTTGAAGGTGAAAGTTCTTCTAATCTAGATGTTACATCGGGGGTACCTCAAGGAAGTGTAATAGGACCACTTCTTTTCTTAATTTTTATAAACGATCTCGGAGACAAAGTGAAAAGCCTTTTTAGATTGTTTGCTGATGATGCGGTTATTTATAGGGATGTAAGGAATTTGGCCGATTGCTTAGAAATTCAGCGTGATCTGGATATTATTTTGGCATGGCGTGCTGAGTGGCAACTTACGCTAAATTGTAAAAAGTGCAAGACAATGAGCATAACTAACAAAAAGAATCCAATTGTTCAGAAATACGAGTTAAACAATTCAGTTATTGATATGGTCGATTCTATGAAATATTTGGGAGTAACAGTACAAAGGAACATGAATTGGGTCTTACACATTAATTCGTTAGTAGGTAGAGCTAATTCTAGACTGCGATTCATAGGTTGAATATTGAAAAATTGTAATGAACAAACAAAGGAGATAGCGTACAAATCTCTTGTGCGTCCACATTTGGACTATTGTTGTGCCATTTGGGATCCGTTTCGTAAGGGGTTGATCGAAAGTATAGAGAAAGTACAGAGAAGAGCCGCTCGATTCGTGACCGCTTGCTACAGTCCTTATGAAAACGTCACAGAACTGATTAGTATACTAGGCTGGGAGTCTCTGGTAGATAGACGACGCACGTTTCGTTTAAACTTATTGGTAAACATGTGTACTCCCACTTTCACTCACGAGTGTAGTGAAATACTTCATCCACCAACCCATTTGAGCCGGAATGACAGGAAAGATAAGATTAGAGAAATAAGGTGCCGCAATGATTCTTATATGAATTCTTTTTTCCCTCGTACCATTAGGGATTGGAATGCACAACAAAGCGATTAGCTTTGGTGCTGAGCACCCTCTGCCACCCACAATTTTGTGAATTGCAGAGTATATATGTAGATGTAGACGTAGATGTAGATATAACTTAAAGTCTATTTAGCCAAGTTTGCCAACTTTTTTTCAAATTCAAACGAGATTAGCATAGGCCGAAAACAGCCCTTAGGAGTATATGGTTCTGTTTGGGAATGATTAAATCTGATTACAGTGGCTCCTACGATTCAAATTGTGCAGCTGTATCGCCAATCTTCTCAATTATTCTACACTTATCTGAAAAAAAAAACCATGTCCTACAGTTGTCATCTTTATGTTGATCCACAAATATTTCCGTGGTATAAAAATGAGTGTCTCTTTTTAGCATGCTTCAGAGAAAGTGAAGTATTTGAGGAGTTTTAGATATTAGATTTCAGTGCTTCTTCGCTATTTTTACTCATCTGTTGATATTTATACTGCTGCGGATATGATTAGTTTGTTGTAACTCTGTGGGTCCATCAATTAGTCACCAATATTCCGTATCTTGTTGACTCCCGTAGTAATAAAATGGTTAAAATGAAACATTACAAAACGGACACACTCAAGAGTTACCTTACCGTTGAAATTCAGTATTACCCTTCTTTTTTTCTGTTTACTCTTCGCTAAATTAAGAATCAGTTTATCGATTTGAACAATATATTTGCAAAAGACGTAAGTGAATGTTTAATAGCACGTACTACTAGTCGGTGTGATAGTTAACTGTTCATGATGACCCTTTGTGAAAACAATAACTAGGAAAATAATAACTTGTATTTTCTGACAATTCATATTTATCATTTTCTAATTGTTTTTTTTCGACATAATTATTAATTTTAATTTACCCGACAGACGCTTTCCTGTCCAAATTTCAACAAAATGATTTGCAATCGTTTTTTGAATTTGTGGAAAGCTGTTGAAAATGTGAAAAACTGAGAAAAATACATAGTTCTAAGTGATCTTTGTATTAATTAACGATTGTGTCTATGGTTATTCAATTTGAGCAGGAGTACATTCAGAAGTATGCCAATGGTTAATTTTCAATTTGAGATGAATCCTATCGGCAGTACACCACTGACACGCTGGAAATGTGTGATGTGCTTGGAACCATGCGGTTTTGTTCCCAAATGTGAGTCAAAATTTCATGTTAACAAAATTATTTATTTATTTTCTTCCATTACATTTGAAATCTCAAGGTGTCTCATTTACGTTTCGATCATCGCACCACCTTACTGGTTTTGACTGTTTCGTAGATCTTGAATCGTTCAATCCGATGCCTCCAAAGACTTTTTATGCGCCATTGTACATTAATCCCAAACAATCAATCTGCAATGGTCCAGACCTTTGGCAAGCACACAGTTCTTCTAAAGGTTGCGTATTGTAGTTTCATTGATTTGCATATTTAACGGCAATTTGAATGTTGAATGAAGTGTTTGACAGCCTTCCAACAATACAGCTGCAATTCGTGATGAAGCAAGTGCAAGTGCAATTTCTTGTTGTAAATGAGTCATTGTCAAAATCAATGGAATCAAAGAAGTATTTTCAGTTCCATCTGGAGCGTCCATGAAGAAGTTCCCTCTAGTTCCAGCGTTCACATCTTTCATGACCATATCTTTTTTTGCTGATTCAACAGTGGGTCATTCGTTCGAACTGATTCTCTCAATGCATCACAATCACATTGTTTTTCGCGTTTCAACTCTTTATTAAATGTGCCGTGCATTGGACGGTTGGGAGCAGTCATGACTAATTGAGGTAATACCTTGTTCGATATCAAGCACATGTCTTCAATTAATATCAATGAAGTAAATATCAAATAACTGTATTTGTTGGATACATCTGATACAACACAAAAATAAAATAAAATGTATTTTTATTTTAGTTTAAAATGAAATGCGTTTTTTTTTTTCCTTTAGATTTTTCTCCAGATCTTGTAGTCTTTTTTTCAGTAGAAAACATATAATTCAGTTATTTACATCCCGGGGGCATAACGAACAAAACAAAAAATGAATAAATAATTAGGCGTATCCATCGTTGGAATCATGTTACGGTCATGAGTTCGTACAAAATCCAATAAAAAAACACTTTTAGTTTTTTCAGGATTTTCCAATTTTCCCGTAAATATTCCGGTTTTTCTTTTCCTAAAAATCTTATTTGAACTATTATAAACATTTTAAAACATTGTTCCATAGGGAAAAACACTTTCAGTTTTTCCAGAATTTTCAGGCCAACGTCTTATGTTTTTCCTTTTTTAATAACCTTATACGTACCATCACGATCATTTAAAAGAAATAGCCAGGTCCTTACATACAAAAAATTATTTTCAGTTTTTCCAGAATTTTTCAATTTTCCAGACTACTTTCCTAATTTATCTTTACCTAAAAACCATTTTCGGACTATTATGAACATTTAAAAAAATAACAAAATCGATCCATAGAAAAGAATACTTTCCTTTTTCCGAAATTTCTAATTCTCCGGGCAAGTTTTCCAATTTTTCTTTCTCTAAACACCTTATTTGGGAGTATTACGAATATTTTTTTTAAGAATTAGGCAAATCAGTCCTTAAACACAAATACTTTCATTTTTTCCTAAATTCTCCAATATTCCCGTGACTTTTCCAATTTTTCTTTCTCTAGAAACCTTATTCTGTCTAATACAACATCATTAAAAAAAAAAAAAATAGTCAAATTGGTCCATAGAGAAAAGCACTTTCAGTTTTTCCGAGCAACTTTTCCAGTTTTTCTTTCTCTAGAAACTTTATTTGGACTATTACGAAAATTATTTAAAAAAATAAATAAAAAATAGCCCAATCGGTGCATAAAAAAGTACTTTAAGTTTTACCGAATTTTCCAATTATCCGGTCAATTTTACCATAATTTATTTTTTTAAACACCTTATTTGGTCTGCTCCGAATATTTTTTTAAAAAATAGACAAATCGGTCCTTAGAAATGGTTCAAGTTTTTCAGGAATTTTTTAATTTTCCGGCCTACTTTTCCATTTTCTCTCTCGCTTAGTACCTCATTCCGACTATTAAATTTTTTTAAAAATAAAATAGTTAGCCAAATTTGTACATAGGAAAAATTAATTTTATTTTTGCCTAAATTTTCCAATTTTCTGGGAAACATTACCAATTTTTATTTCTCAAAAACTATTTTCGGGATATTGCGAAGATTTTTTAAAAAAATATACAAATAGGTCAGTAAAAATGTAATTTCTGTTTTCCTGAATTTTCTAATTTTCTGGGAAACCTTTCCAATTTTTTATCTCTAAAACCTTATTCGTACCATTACGAACATTTTTAAATTTTTTTTTAGCAAAATTGATCCAGCCATTCTAACGTGATGGGATTACCAACGAACTACATTTCAATTTTATTGATATAGACAGGCAGGAATACCATCGCCTAGCATTACCATGGAAGTAATTAAGATAAAAATTATCCGAGTGGATGAAAAAGTGATATACTGGTAGGAGAATTGTTAAAAGGTAGAAATCAAAAATTATGGTAGGAAATGCTGTATCAAAAGACGATGAAGTAAAAATGGTAGTGCCACAGCGTATTGGGACCATTGTTATTCGTCGTTTCTTTAAATGATTGTGTTGGTGGATTACTATCATACATAAGGTTTTTTGCATATGACATAATGCTGTATAAAATGAACAAAACATTAGAGGACTGTAAATAGCTGCAGGGTGATCTGAACAGGACATCTAGGTGGGTTGGTAATCATGGGATGAAGATAAATGCAAATAAGAGTCAGCTTATCAGGTACTCTAATAAAAAATTTATGATTGATTATGTTTATAAAGAATTGCTTGTTGAAGACTTGAAACGTAAATAACTTGACATAAGATTTGATAGCAAACTCAACACTGGGCTGGACACATTAGTCAGCTAGTAGGAAAAGCTGCTCCTCGTCGACTACTAATGCCATTAGAAGCGGGATGGAACTGGGGACAGGGAACGGGAAGGAATTAGGCCATGGCCTTTCTGAAGGAAGCATCCCGGCATTCGCCTGGAGTGATTTGGGGAAACTACGGAAAACCCAAATCTGGATTTTGGTTTTCAATTGTTTCCCCAAATCACTCTAGGCGAATGCAGAGTTACTATGGCCGAATTCCTTCTCGTTCCTTGTCACCGTCCTTTCCCGCCTTTAACAATCTTGACGTCGACGTGGCGTAATGCCATAAGCAAAAAAAAAAAAAGGAGAAGAAGTTACTTATAAGTGAACTAATTTTACACCAAGCTGCGAAATGAACTGGTGAGTTCCATTAGATAAAGTGAATTCACGTATTTTAGATAGATAGTAATTAGCCCTGGAGTCGAGACTAACGATACACGTTTTGTTTCTGCGCACCCAGCATTAAATTGTAGAAGAGAGCTTGAACTGAAGTTGTGGCCTCGCCGTGGCCTTGCCGAGGTGATCATTAACGTCTGCCGGACGTGCATCCACCTCAGCGCACAGAGGTGAAGACATGTCTTCCGCTCAAGGTGAAGAGTCCTCAACACAGAGCTTCCAACGAGCCGACATTCACTCGACAGTAATATAATATCAGGACGTAATGGTAACTGTGATCAATTACACAGCAAATACTCAACATACTTTACAGTTGGTACGGACATTATTTACACCATCTGTTCAAGACCTTACATTAAAATAACTATAAATATATTTTTTTCTTGAAGGTGATGAAATTTTCCCTGGGTGAGTAAAGAGATCGGAACGAGATGCCAGCCACAACTCCATTCCAGTGCCGGCGTCATATTAGGGAATCGAACACTCCGCCTCCGCAATTGTCCCAGTCTTTTCAATCCTTCCCCACGCATTTTATGCCAGTTTTATGATAATAAACTTAATGAGGAACAACCTTAACTTCTCTTTCAAGAAAAAATCCCGAATCTGGTAACAATAGTGTTAAGGTGACTTGCGAAGAATTTTGCTGTCCTATGGTAGCAATGGAATGATCATCAATGGACATGAACGATATTTCTTTGCTTTGTTTTTGTTGTTTCATTAGGGCCTTAGTGATCAGCTGGAAGTAAAAGTGTGAGAAAATTGTAGTGAACTAATCGCTCTGATTAAATACTAATATATATGAAAGTCTGCGGCAAGTTTTCCACATAATGAGTCAGAAAATGGAAATAAAATTGAAAATATTAAAAGTTTCATTAAAATGTGCCATTCCAATCGTTCGTCGGTGGTTCAAAATTTCCCTGCTTTTTTTTTATCTGCTTAACGTCTCTCTAACAGCGAGGTCTTTAGAGACGGGAAAGGATGGGAGGCAAGGAATGGGAAGGAATTCGGCCATGGCCTTTTGAAGGAAGCATCCCGGCAATTGCCTGGAGTGTTTTGGGAAACCATGGAAAGCCCAAATCTGGATGCCCAGACGGGGATTCAAACCGCCGTCCTCCCGAATGCGAGGCCAGAACGCTAGCCGTTACACCACCACGTTCGGTGCTTCATTTCTATGTTTATTGTTTGCTGTTATAACAAATTTTCAGAATATGTCCAAAAAACTTCTGGTTACGTTTAGAGAGATATGAGAATTAAGTTTTTCCCGGCGTATGGCTGACAAAAATTCTTCTCGGGTATTCTGTCGGATAAGTTCTTCTATCCACAACGTTTCGGCAGCAACCTCCACTGCCTTCATCAGGTGATATATGATAGCGAAGCTATCACTATGACGACACAGCACCGACCGTCGCATTGGTGGACAGAAGAACCTATCCGGCAGAATACCCGAGAAGTATAGAGAGATACTTTGGCCAATTTTTGTAGGATTTAATTACCAAGATAGAGAAACAAATTTGACAGGTAATGAGATAATTACCGTAGGCTACTACACACTTTCAGAAAATTGGTTCATCCTCTGTCGATAGGAAAGACAGCGGCAATATTTTCTTTCTTCAGGAAAAACTAGGTTTCCGTACTGCTCGGAAAGACTCGGTATTTTAAAAATCACGCCAAGTAACAATAATTTTAATGGTGAAACATGTCCCATTACCCACTAGGTCGGGAATGGGAAATTGGCTACCCCTAATATTCCGTAAATGACTTTCCGCAATCTACTGGAAGAGAGCTATTTCCTTAGAACATACTTCCCATGTGATTAAGCTAATTTTAGGTAAGTGGGTAAACGTCCGTTTCAGGACGGGCAGGAATTATACCAACCGAGTTTTGGAATTGAAATAACCACAGGCTGTATTCCTCTTATTATCTTCCATTTCTTAATTCCCCAGAGTGCTTGATTCCGGACTCTGAAGCGAGGAAGTGTTACGAACTGTCGGCTGAACTATGTCAGGCACGCGTGTTATTGCGTTTCTGAGGCGGACGCGGTTAGGCACTCCAGATGGGCGCAGATAACCGCTACCGCATAAGCGTTTGAGGACAGTCGGTGTCTGCAAAAAGCAAGACCTCATTCTTGCTATGCGGTATCAGAGATGTTGGACATGTATAGCAGTTAACAATTATTAGCTGGTTTCAACATGAATTGGGAACGGAAGTGAGTATCCAAAAACGAACTCGTCATTAACACGCCATAGTGGGCTTGAATCAATTATAAACAATATTAAAACCAGTTTCCCTGAATAGTAATAAAATCCATTTAACAAAGAGAGAGACCATTCATAAGCAACTACACTGTTCTTTAGGAGGAAGGACGAATTTCACACCAAGCGTAATGGATGAGCGGCAACTCTCTGCCCTCGCATTCGGTAGGACGAGGGTTGGAGGGTTGGAATCATTATTACTAGGGAGCTTCCCTTGAATCCCCCTTCCACCCATCCCCCCCTTCCACTCCAGGTAGACTGATGTGTCTTTTGCTTCAACACCCTACTACCCCTCCCCCCCTCGCGTGGCACGTAGATTTTTTTCCTATTGATTTCAGAAGATATTTCGCATCGGTTTTTCTTGTAAGATTATTTATCGTAGATTACATTCGGAGATAATTAAATAACGGAAATAAATATTCACATGCCATTGTGTGTTCTGTACCTTATTTTAACCGTAACAAATAATATGAATATAAGCTACGGTGGTTAGGCTCCGAACTTCCCTCCCCCCCTGTTACCCAGCGTAGATTTCTACCCCCTCCCTCCCCGTGCCTCTTCCCCCACCTAGCCCGAGCCACGTAGGTTATGGACGCTCCCTTAGCTATGAATCCAAATAATGTAATTTGCTGCAGTTACAATGACTGATGATGCCCAACACCGTAAGGGGAAGACTTGTATAGCACTGAAGAAGTGTTCATTATTAGACGGCGTTTAATTTCAAAAAGAAAATCTTTCTCAGACCAATCTGTTGAGGTAGGACTGGCGAAGACAGTTCTCATATTCCACGGCGTATAAGCAAGCAGGTTTCTTCGTAATTACAACACAATTATTGGGTAATGTCACTTGCGTTCCCGCACTTGGTGTTCCCCTTTGCGAGATAGTAATACTGGTCGTTTCCAAGATATCACTGTATAAAAAGCGAGCCACTGCAGAATATCTCTTTGCCCGTAGGCGGACAAATGAGACGGAAACTGCTGCGAGCAGCATTTCGGCCAGCACTTGGCGCTGTGATAAACTGCCTCAAAAAGAAAGTAATGACCGCGATCACTGGGAAACAATATAATGGATGTCCCGGGGAGAGGGATTATTTGGGCTGCCGGATGTCTCCCAGCCGAGGGACCGCTGTGGAGTGACAAATTCGGCTTCGGGACAGAGCTTCGGTGGAGCACGGGAAGACCGGTCTATCTTAAAGCGCCCAGCTTAGAGCTTAGTCTCTGCTACTCAAACCACAACAAATCACCGCCTTCAATCGGATAAACTAACTACAGACGTTATCAGTTTTATAAAATTGACCAGACAACAAGATTTACAGAATATTTTGCAATAGGATGTCAACATTCTCTCCCATCTGAAATTACTGATGATTACTGATGTTATATAACAGCAGCACTGAACACAAATGAAAGAATTGTGACGGATTTATTTGTTAGATATTAGATGGGAAATTACGGACAGCGAAAAAGTTATAATTAACATCGGTAACAAGTTGGATTGAAAAGTCTGTTGTTAAGGCTGTACCAACAAGTGAATCCACCTTTTTCACCGAGCCTGCTGGGTGAGCGATGACTCTGCAGACTGGCTTTTAGGAGGACGTGGGATCTGTCTCAGACGAGTCATTTACGTTTCCCGAAATCATTCCGGGCGAATTTTTTATTTATTTTTTATTTAATGGCATTTGGCAACGGAGGCCATACAGCCAGCTAAATGTAATTATTATAGCTTTCAGTGTATAAGTCGTCATCCAATATATATATATTGTATTTTTCCAATGTATGGACGCCACAGGACGGACAGGACATTCACACAGACACACAACACTTAAACATCCACGCCCGCGGCCGGATTCGAACCGGCGGCCTTCGGCACGCGGAGGTAGCACTCTAGCCCCTACGCTACCGAGGCCGGCAGCCGGGCGAATTATCGGATGGTGAAGTCAGAAAGGCCATGGCCAATATCCTTGCTATTTTTCGGTATGGAATCGGCCTTGTGGCTTTGGTTAAGGCATCCGACTGAAGATCTAAACATAGTCAGTTCCAATACCTGTCTCGGTTGGAATTTTCGTAGGCCCTTAAACCTAAGTTTACATCTGACACAGCTTCCAGTATAATGTGAACTACGCCAGAAAGCTTCCATCTTCAAGATTCCATATTAAACTGGAGGTTCCTTGTAAGAAGAGAAGGAAGTGGACACCCTAACTACAATACCACGCTAAGTATATCTCCTTAGGGAGGGTCCAATCCACCTTGGGTTGAATACGAAGCTTAGATTTTTCTTCCCCCATTATCCTTTCCCGGCTATAAAGGTCCAGTCTCCTACGAACCGCAAAGCAATAATTAAAAAAGACCTGCTTCTTTCGTCGCCGATTGACCCTTCACGGTTATCCAGCAGAGTAAAAAGCAATCACATTTTTCTTTGAAGTCACAAACTCTGAAATTTACTTGCTACAGAACATAGAAAAAAAAAGAAAGCTTAGCTAGAACTTAAGAACAGATTATTAGCTCGTAGAAATCTCTGTCGAAACCCAGATGCAAAGCAGAGACGGTTCTCTTTCCTCCACATCAATGAAAAATAAAATATATACGTTGGAAAATATCAGTCGAATCCCGCGCATCTAGGGCTGAATCTAAGAGAGAACAGACGGCAGACAGTACGCGTAAAAAATCAATGCTGGAGATATTTTCTGATTTTTAATGGCAACCAGTCCATACCTCACCAATGCGAGGGCGAGCTGCCACTCGTGGTACTAGAACAGTCACTCAATTCGAATCCAATACTGTATATTGCCCACAGGTCATGTCCCATACCTCGTGGTGGACTCTGAATTATTATTATTATTACTCCGCGATTCACTAAAAGTGTGTGGCAGAATGTGCATTGCACCTATCCGAAAGTGTGATAGTTTGAAAGTGATATACGGGATGTGGCAGGAGGCGCCCATGGGCTATTGTGAGGAACCATCCCAGCATTCGCTTGGAGTGATCTGGGGAAACCATGGAATTAAGAACACCTACAAATGAAACAGAATTAATATACAGCAAAGTGACTGTAAAATACAAGCATTTGTTAGTTTTTCTTGTAACTCACAAACTATATTGGATGTAAGTATTTTTAGTATTTGATGGATGTATGTAGGATATGGTTAATGTTGAAGACAAATTTCAAATTCCTAGGTAGCAGTGTTTTTCGGACAGATCTAAAAACAAAAATGGCCATTTATCTTTTTATTGTCCAGTGAAAAAGTTTTAAAAAATATATACTATCGCTAAACAATGACACCCCACATGTTGGAGTAGAAAAGATTTTTTTATCCTCTTTATTTCAATCCATCTCCACAACATTTGTTTAAAAATTTTAAACGCGATATTGGATTTCGTCTCAACGAACTACATAACCTGTCTAAATCTGAAGTCTGCAACTTACTGGGTTTACAAGCTAGAAGTAAGTAACAGACGGAGAGATAATGGGGATCACTTTCATTTCGGGTACAGAAATCTAAAGGGAAGCGAAATAAATGATGTTGACATCCATCCGCAGCTCATGAAATCTTTGAGCTAACAACATGTGTTCTCTTCTATGTATCTAAGATGATAATTGGGTACTAACCCAGCAGTAGCCTAGATGAATACAGAAAACTTTCTACCGATCCCTGTGGATAAGCGGTAATGTTCGAGACTGTGATTCGTGTGGACGCGGGTTCAAATCCTCGTCCGGCCGTCCAGACTTCGGTTTTCCATTTTTTCCCGAAAACACTTCAGGTGAATGCCGGGCCATTGCCAAATTCAATCCCTTCCTTGCCCTCCAATTTTTTTCCCCTTGTTACGACTTCGGCGTTAAACCAGACATATAGCTCTAAAAAATTACAAGAAACAAATCTGCCTGTAAGCTTACTGAGGATAAGAAACATATGTACAGTACAATAATGGGATTTGCTATCGTGGTGGTAGTACGTTACTGACAGAGAGCAAACGATAACATAGCAGAAGTAAATTTTTTAAAATTAAACTGTCAACTGATAACCAAACTAGTTATCCGGAAAGTGCTGTATGTATTCTTTCCCAAGCCTTGCAGGTAGTGATGTTCCGATGCCATCAAAGTATCGATACCTACTTAAATGACTAGTACTCAAATTGTCTTACGATACTTACTCATATGAGTACTGCAAAAGTATCGATACTTACTCATATCGATACTTTTCTTAAATTAATGATGAAATATAAAAATATTCCTCACATGTTGCCAAATTATTTATTTTATTTGCCTAGTGTAATAAAATCAAATAACACTCAGTAAACATTTTTATTAATTTATTAAAATCATAATAAAGCTCACGTTGTAAGCAAATTTTGAAGGTTTTGTATTATCTTTAAATATTTATTTATTATAGTTTTAAACACTTTTAAACAATAAAAGTCTGCTTTTGGAAGGTTTCCCAAAAAAGCAATTGCTCCAAAAATTTTGGGACAGCTTGTTTCTTTTGTTTTTCATTGTTTCACCCGCATTAGAAAACAAACATTCACTCAATATAAGTTTCATTTCTTCCCATTCTGTAAATGGATTGCTTTTTAGAGACGTTACAGTATTTGACAAGTAGAGAGAGACTTTGTCACTATGGTGCGTTTTCTTTTTCTTTGTGATGTTTCCAGAAGTGATATTCCTTTGAAACGCTAGCTGAAGCAGCTTCTTCTTCCGATTCAGATGGGCTACTTAGTTCCTTATGAACCATATCTTTTAGTTTTTGTGTGGGGCTGTGCGGGAGCGACCATTGTCGAGGTATATATAGCGAAATGCGCGCCAAGTACAACTTTATTACAATGAAATAGGGACCTAAAACAAACTCTTTGAGATTAGATTGCCTATTCTAAGACTGATTTTGTTTGATTTTCAATGCTACCAACTTGACGTCAGCGGGAAATTAATTTCGTAGGAGCGACTGAGTGGCGCAGCAGGGTTGATGCATTTAGAATTTAACAGCGGTTGCGTTTCGATACTTTCGATTCGATACAAGTACTTTTCTTCCGATACCGAGTAAGTATCGAATGAATTAATTCGAATACGAAAAGTACTCGGTATCGAAACAAAGTATCGAGTACTTACTCGTATTTACTTGTATCGGATCATCACTATTTGCAGGCAGTGTTTTTCAAAGACAATTTTTATATGAGTGTAGGTATCGGTTATGCAACGTAAAAACTTATATACCAATATCAAGTTTCTCAGTACCAACATTATATTTTCTGTGAGAAAAATTACACGGAATATGAAATTCTGAACGTTTTATACTTGAGTTACAAATTTAATAAGGAGAAACGAATATTTATTCAAAATCTCGTGTAATTGCCGTTATAAAACAACCGTTGGACAGTTCAAACTGAATGTGTAAGGAGCAATAACAGCTTAACTTCTGGTAATACTGATTCAGAATACCTGAACTGTAAACTGAACCCGAATTTCTTTATGCCTGTTTTCTTGGTTAAATGATACCACTATTAAATTGAAAAACATTACAGTTCCGTTGGAAAGAACGTCTAACACTGACCTTTTCTCTAGCCCTAATCACGCAGATGTAAGTGACCACCAAAAACTTTGTTATAAGCAACATTGTATTCACCCACGTCTCTCCGAAAAATCAACGATTGAGTGTTAAAAAGTTATCAGAATCAAGTCTGTAATAAAAGTAGAGAACCACAAGAGACATGCATCAGTTGAAATGGGTGTGAGACAAGGTTGTAGTCTATCCCCGTTAATATTCAACTTGTATGTAGAAGAAGCAATGAAGAAAGTCAAAGAAAAATTTCCATGTGGCATAAGTTTTCAGGGAGAAAAAGTCAGTATGCTACGATTTGCTGACGACATTGTCTTATTAACAGAGGGGCTGAGGATATTGAGAAGTTATTGAATGGCATGAACAAAATACTGAAGGAAGATTTTGGACTGAATATAAATCAAAGTAAAACAAAAGTGATGAAATGTAGCAGCAATGACACCAATACTAGCAGATTAAATATAAAAATAGGATCTGATGTAATAGGAGAAGTGAGTGAGTTCTGTTACTTGGGAAGCAAAATTACAACCGATGGCCGAAGCAGGAATGATGTTAAAAGCAGAATAGCACTAGCAAAAAGAGCCTTCATGAAAAAAAGAAACCTTTTAGTTTCAAATATTGATCTAGGAATTAGAAAGAACTTCTTAAAACTCTATGTGTGGAGCATAGCACTTTACGGCAGCGAAACATGGACTTTAGGAATACCGGAAAGAAAGAAACTTGAAGCAATTGAAATGTGGTGCTACAGAAGAATGCTGAAAATTAGGTGGACAGACAAAGTAAGAAATGAACGAGTTTTGGAAATGATGGGTGAGAAAAGAAGTTTATGGAAGAAGCTTACAGGAAGAAGAGACAGGCTGGTTGGTCATATTTTGAGACATGCTGGATTGGTTAATTTGTTAGTGGAGGGAACAGTTGAAAGTAAGAACTGTAGAGGTAGACAAAGATTAGAATATATGAAGCAGATAATTGAGGACGTGGGTTGTAAGGGGTATGCAGAAATGAAGAGGTTAGCACAGGATAGGAAGGGATGGAGGATTGCATCAAACCAGTCTAAAGACTGACGACAGCAAAAAAAAAACAAAAAAAGTTATCAAAGCGTATAATTGAAATCTGTTTTACTAAAGATCAGAAAAATGAAATTACATTTCGAATTTATGCTTTTGAGGAAAGTGAATAATGCAATTAAGTAGTTATTAGTGCTTGTTCAGAGACAGTAGCTTCAACATGCTCGAATGTAATGTATTAAAACGGATCGCGTGGATAATACACAAAATTGAAAAAGGCGCTAGTGTTTTCGGTGCCAGAGGTTCGAATTCCATATGGTGTTAGTAGACAAAGCTTTATGAGCTGACTCGCGTTTGTGGCAGACAAGGATGGATTTGCGGGCTAAAGCTTCCAAACAATCTGTCAGAAGCATCAATTAATCTCTGCCTGACAAATTATGTTTCTCTCTGATTATTTACCATCATTCAATGAATTCTGTTACCTCAACAGAGAAAACATCTGCTCTACGAGTAATATCGACACAAATGTAACAAATATTTGCTAGTTGAAATATATGCGTCTGAGTATGTGTTTAGTTTGATTCATATTAATTTAATAAACAGTAAGTACTATACTTAACGATATTCTGTGACGAATAATATATTAAAAATAAGCGAGAGAGAAATGTGGGTGAAAGAATAAAAAACACGTTCAGTCTACTTTGCTTTTCGGAAACGGAGCACGAGAATTGAACTGCGATATGTATAATTGAGAGGTTGTTAATGGACGGGAAAATAATAGGAGACTAATATAAAATTTATACCTGAAACAACACCCAGAGAAAAACTAAAATATGACTACAAACTTTATTACTGCAAGGAAATTGCTAAATTAATAAATAAGTTATCATGTTACTGAAAATGTTTCACGGATATACACAGATAACGTGAGCTGTGGATGAAAATTTGGAAATTTTTATGGTAAACCACTACAACTACCGGTAAATACGTTAAGGACTCGATTAATTTTCAACGAGGTATTCGCATCATAAATTTCTGTTGGAAAGTACCATCGAATTGCAACATCTTGCAACATAAATCTATAAAAAAAAGCATAAAACATTAGAGTATACAAATTGTATCTACCACAGTTTTCTCTAAACATATATTTTTTTTTCTTATGTCTTTATTTCATTCGTCGATGTCGAGGACATTAGAGACGGAAAAGACTAGGAGGAAAGGCACGGAAAGGAATTCGGCCATGGCCATTTGGAGGAGTCATTCCGGGATACGCCAGGAGTGATTTTGCGAAATCATGGAAAACCGAAATCTTGATGGAAAAATGGTGATTTCAACTCGCGTCTTCCTGAACGCGAGGCCAGCTTTTACTGGTACACTCGGTGACATAAAAATTCTCTTGTTATCCAATATATTCCAACTGCTGGATTTAGCATACAGTTAAATAATTCTCTTCCATATTCTGTTTGAGATTACAGGAAGAAAAACGATTTAGAGGTGCCGAGCGAGGTGGGTGAGTGGATAACGTTCGCCTCGCATTCGGGAGGATGACGGTTCGAATCCCCGTCCGGGATTCCAGATTTGGGTTTTCCATAGTTTCCCCAAATCACTCCAGGTAAATGGCGAGTTGCTTCCTTCAAAAATCCATTGCCAAATTCCTTCCCGTTCCTTGTCCTCAGTCCCATCATGACTCTAATGACCTCGACAACGTCGACGACGCGTAAAGCCATAAGTAAAAGAAAAAAGTAAAATTAATACATAAAAATGTTTTTAAAACACTCTAAAAAGTATTGTACCCTGGAAGGAAGAAAATTACATTGATCACAACTGTAGCTACGAAACCAATGTTGTCTTCAAATTATTCATTATGAGTCTGAATGCCATAGCCTCACCGTCTCCCTAATGCGGAAGCCTGCTCCAGAAATGTAGCAAGCCTGAGAATTGTCTTTCGGCTGTGAAAGAAATCAAATATGCTTCTACATCGTCATTTCCAATAAAATTGCAAATAACCATTCGAATGAATATGAATCTGTGATACACCAGAAGATGTTGTTTTTACGTACAGAAGTAATGTGGTAAAACGCGATATTTATATTTATGAAGTATCTCATTGTAACGAGGTAATCCCATTTGGAGGATGGAAGGAGTTGTTTTGATATATGAAGGATGTATTGATAATATTTATATCTGTATATTTGGTAGGTAAATAGCATATCGTGTAGTACAGTTATAATTGTGTATTTAACGATCAGAACGGTTTAGCTTAAGAAGTTCATATATTTATATTTTCTTTGCTGCAGTTGGCATCAGTGCAAGAATTATTAAGTTTGCTAGACTGCAAATTTGTGTGTGTATGGCAGTAACATTGCTGTGTATGTGAGTAGTTATATATATATATATATATATATAAACCATTGTGCAGCAAGCAGGCATGATGGCGAATTGAAGTGAATTTGACAGCGAAAATTGCTGAAGAGTTGGTAAATAGTGCTCAAATCTCAGTAATGAGCTACTAATAATTCTTGTGAGTGGCTATAGAAGAAGAAGCAAAATTAAATTACTGAGTGAGACTAACTACTGGAAGAATTTTAACAGTTGGATTAATTAATAGCAATGAAAGCCAGCCCAATTTAAATTATAATATAAATATGTGCTTAACTGTGTTCAGTAAATGTTTGTAGTGAAACAGAATTCGTTTTTATCCAGCGAGTGAGTGGTATTCAGTCAAATGTTTGCTTTGTGAAATGCACATTCATTTTCAGATTCAACAAGTAATTAGCAGAATTCATAGTTACTGAAGTCCGTAAATGGCTCGATATATAACTTACAAGTACTCCTATTTTCCCGGAAAAACTATTATTTATTCACACAATAATCCATAAATAGAGTCATCAACCGCATTCACATAACATTAATTTATAACACTTTTCAAAACATAGTAAAAAAAGACATGGCAGTCATGAAGCACGTTTTAAAGATGATATTTCACACAAAACGTCGAGGAAAAGTAGCAGCATCCAAGTCTAGCCCAAAAGTTTCTTTATGTTTGATTTTGTTTTTTTTTTCGCACTATCCAGACCTTTATTTTCAAAGATGACAAGAAGTTCGTAAAACTCGTATAAATTTTTTTATGGCTTTACGCCTCGTCGACGTCGAGGTCATTAGATGCTGGAAAGGACTGAGAACAAGGATCGGGAAGGTATTCGGCGATGGCCTTTTGAAGGAAGCATCCCGGCATTCACCTGGAGTGATTTGGAGAAACCGTGGAAAATCCAAATCTGAATGCACGGAAGGCGATTCGAACCCGCGTCCTCCCGGATGAGAGGCCAGAGCGTTACCGTTCACCCACCACGCTAATCTTATTGTGTGGTAAATCATCTTTTGACCTAACAACCAGATTACTGTGTTGTGTTAATAAACGGAATATTTCTTGAAGTTTGGTCGCACTATTAGCGTTGCGGATACATACATGATGAACGACTTATCAATGGAAACAATACTCTGAAGTTTCTCGCTTATTTGGTATTAAGTCATTCAATACTTTATAGCGGGTTGGAAAAACTTATAAAATTATTTCTATATATTTTAATTCGATTTTGTTACGGTCATCATTTTTTGTTAATATCTCGTAAAATTCGTATATCGTTCACAGAATTCTTATTGGGTGGAGGCAGTGGAATAACTCTTATAAAGTGAAGAAATAGTCCACTTGTCGAGTTTTGGAAAGATCAGCACTGATTAATCGTCCTTGGATGAATGAGAAAAACGAGAGACGTTAATCTTAAAAACAGAACTGCGTTTCTGAAACAATTTCGTGGAAGGTCTAGGTCATTCAAGAAGGTTCAATGTCAATGTCGCAAGTTGTGTCTGCTTAAAAAAACGTAATAATTACGTGGGTATACGTACAACACTTACTATCGTCAGTATTATCCTGGTTTTCAAGGAGACAATTTCAATTATGCTACAAGCATCTGGGAATTTCTCACAGAGCCCTTACGATATACAACTGTGACATTACATAATAAACCATTCCGTTCTACTTCTGTATTACCGAATGACACACATATCTCGCAAGGGCAGGAAATCGAGATGTTTATCTTTGAATCGTTAATTTTTTCAGAGAGCTACAGTGCTGTTGATGAATTGTAAACCTCACCAAATCGTGCCGTCCCGGTTCCACAGATTAGCTGGTTCACATTACAACTGCAGCTAGCGTGAAATCAGCAACTCCGAAATTATAGTTTTTTTGACGTTCGACGTACGCAGCGTATGATTATCTCGCTTGGTAAGCGGAAAAGTAGCGCTTTCGAGTGCCAGATGATAGCAACATATGACGGGAAGTTCCATCATTTGGGTTGACCTTGTGCGGACGTTGTCGCTAATAAGAGAGCTGGCGAGATTGCCGGGAGATGAGGTAGCATCTGGGCGCAACAGAAAACGGCTTCGTCATCCGCCACAAACAGGCGCCCCGAGTATGAACAAACACAAGTCCTACCTCAGTCTCTACATCGTTAAGTAGATTTCCAAGCTGTTTAATCTGACGGACGAGTAACAAGACTGTGGAAGTTTTTGTCATTACGGCATTCACGGAATTACGTGTGAAGTAAGCTCGCTGAGATCATAAACAATTATATGTGCTTACAGTGCCCCCCTCAGTAAATACGTCACTTCCGTAACCCGTGGCTGACTATTCTGAACATTGGAATTTCAGTGGTGGATTCTACTGTCATTGTACTAGTGATGTCAATGAATAATATAACTCACCCTTAATCCCACAGAGAGTAATGAACTTTTCTGGTTTTTAACTTCCAAATTCTTAGCGAAACTTTACAGTTTTAGTCGAAATAAATAGTTCTTTGAACTTTAAAAAAAAAAAATTTTGAGATCATGTTTCGCTACGTGTGCTTAAAGAGTTATTGGCTGTTGGGAACTGAAAAAGGGAGGTGAACATCTTCTTTCATTTACGAGGGCGATGCAATACTTCTTCCACCAACCTATTTAAGTCGCATTGACAGGATAGATAAGATTGAAGAAATATGGTACCGTACTGATTCTTATATGTAATCTTTTTTTCTCTCATGCTATGCGAGATTGAAATGTACAAAGCTAATATTAGTTTTAGTGCAAAGCACGTTCTGTCATCCATGTGTTTGTGAATTGCAGAATATGGAGGTAGATGTAGAAGAGGACTGGACGTATTTTTGACAACAGAAAAAAGTGTGACCAATAACTAGTTTATTCGATTCTTGAGGAAAAGTGTATATAACATAGCACTTACCACTAATAGTTTATGTATGTTTCATGTGGGTTTACGCCTCGTCGACATCGGGGTCATTAGAGGCGGGATGGTACTGGGAACAAGGAACGGGAAGGAATTCTGCCGTAGCTTTTTGAAGGAAGCATCCCGGCATTCGCCTGGAGTGATTTGGGGTTATTATGTAAAACCCAAATGGATGCTTGGATGGGGATTCGAACCGGCGTCCTCCCGAATGCGAAGGCAGATCGTTAACCACTCACCCACCATGCTCGGTCACAAATAGTTGAAATTTGTATCCAATCACAGAATACATTTATAGTCAGTCATAAGCAATTGAATATCATTGTTATGCTGCCGAAATATTTTTGTATTAAAAAAAATCGTGCCACTGTGCCAATTTAAACTACAATTTAGTGATTAGGCGAAACATTTATTGCAATTATAATAATAGTAAGAATTAGAGTATGAAAATGATAATTATTGGTAGTAAGAGCAATGTTAGTAAATATGATTTGTTCTTTTTTTGTAAAAAAATTGGGTGCTTTTAGAATTCCGCAAGCTACAAGTATTATTATTGTACATACAACTGTCTGTGATTATTGTTGGTCACAATAAATACAATTCTAGATGGACACATCAGAAAATTAAAACGAAGAAGGCCTTAGAACGGATACACTTTCAAAGCAGACTTGTAAGTATATTGGTGCGTGAGGACATTCTCGCCTTCTTTGACTGAAAGCGTAAAGTTGGAAGGTTGGTTCGTATATCACCGCGGAGGGTTGGCAGGCCTGGCGCGCAAGTGGCGGGCCATCTGTTGGCGGGTGGCAGTTTGCTGCCATCAGTCATCAAGGGTGGCGGCCTTGATTAACGACGCTGGCGGCAAGTTGGGCCATTAACTGGACTGGACGGAGGCGGACAGGCGTCTCGGCTCTGGCCACTCAGCAAGCAAGCAGTCACCCACGGTCAAGCTTACGTCGCCTCCCACGCAGCTCCGACCCCATCGTGCAACTTGTCCTGCTATACCAGAGGTGCCTCCAAACCCATGACGACACAACCTACATTATGCTGAAATCATTTGTTTTTTGTACATTATAAAGCGACCACCAAAATGGCAAGGGTACGCATATACATCATAAGGATGTCACCGATCTCGATCGATAGAACGAATGGTAAGGAAATAAACGTCGTGGTTTCAAATTTCAACGTATTTTTTTAATTTATTTTTTTATTTTTTTGCTAGAAGTGAGATGAAATTTCTAAGAGGTATAATGGATTTTACCAGGATGGACCTTTTTTTTTAAACCGGATTAGCCACGTAGCAAGAGTTTGCAAATGCTACAGGCCCCGCGCTTCTGGAGGGGAGGGGGGGGGGGGGAGGAGAAGGGGGACCTCCCCGTCAGGCGAGATGGGCATTTTTTTTTTTTTTTTGCGGCTAAACTAAGGCCCCCTTCTTCACATTTGCTACTGGCCCCGTGCTATTTTAATCCGGCTCTGCGTTCTCGCCTCGCATTCGGGAGGACGGCGGTTCGAATCCCCGTCCGGGCATCCAGATTTGGGTTTTCCATGGTTTCCCAAATCACTCCAGGCAAATGCCGGGATGCTTCCTTCAAAAGGCCATGGCCGAATTCCTTCCCATTCTTTGCCCCCCCCCATCCTAGCCCCCCATCCTTTCCCGTCTCTAAAGACGTAGATGTTAAAGAGACGTAAAGCAGTAAAAAAAAAAAAAAATCCTGCTCTGGGACAGGATAAGGATCGAAACGACTAGACACGTATAAAAGTGGAATCCCTACAGGAAATGGTAGATAAAGGCAGACGAAGATGGAATGAACATGTAAAGAGAATGAAGGACGAAACAATTCCAAGAAAATCCATTAATTTAAGATGCATTGTAAGCGGAAGACCACTGGATGGGTAGCTGAGAGGAGTGGGCTGTATCAAAGTGTTGTTAGAGAGGTGATTCGAAGAAAGGAGGAATTGGAGAGGCTTGTATACAAAGAAGACTCAGTCAATAGCTGGAAAGTATTTACTATGATGTTAGAAATATGCAATAGCTCCCGAGCACCATTCAGTTTGCTGCGAAAGTTATAAAGAGAAGATTTGTCAGGATTGAATTGGTTGGAGCCTTGCATTATTATGCCTCCAGAAATTTGGTCCCGAGCGTTCGAAGGATAATACGGTTCTGGATCTTCCCCTGTGTCATGGTATGGGCTCCGTAGTTCTGTAATCTCAATACGGTTACCTGAAATTCTTCATAAATAAATACGCAGCAGTTGAGGTTTGATCCGTATAATACTCTACACTAGGTAACAAGTAGTGAGGATGGAGTCAGAAGATTTCAGTCACCTTGCGTACTATTAGAATTTGTATTTCTTACCAATGCTGGGTGAGAAAATATGTGGAAGAGTCTTACAAAAAAAAAGAGACAGGACAGTTAGTCACATCTTAAGACATGTGTGATTGGTTACTTTGTTAGTGGGGGGAACAGTTGAAAGTAAGAGCTGTAGAGGAAGACAGAGATTAGAATACATTCTTCTTCTTCTGGTCCCTATCCGTTCCGGATGTCGGCAACCAATTTGGCTGTCTCTGCTGGTCGATGCTCGGATTAACTCCGTAGTTGTCTTGGAGGTCCATGTTTTCAGATTTTTTAACCAAGAAATTCCTCTTCTACCAGCACTTCTCTTTCCTGATATTTTCCCCTGGAGAACAGACTGCAGGAGTTCATAACGGCTATTATTCCTCATGTTGTGTCCAAGGTAGTGAAGCTTTCGTGTTTTTCCAGTGGTGAATATTTCTATATCTTTTTCATTTTGTGGAGCACTTCAGCATTTTTGGTGTGGTATGTCCATGGTATTCTCAACATTCTTCGATACAGCCACATTTCACAACCTTCTAACCTTTTACTGATAGTTTTTGTTAATTTCCACGTTTCAACGCCATACAGGAGGACAGAGAACACATATTAGCGCAGGAGTTTCGTTTTCGTGTTAATCGATAAATTACGACCTTTAAAAAGGTTATTCATTTTATTGAAAGTAGCCCCGGCTTTAACAATACGTGACTTTAATCCATCAGATGGATACCATTGGTTATTAGAATACATAAAGCTGATAATTGAGGACGTGGGTTGTAAGGGTTTTGTTGACACGAACAGATGAAGGATTTGACGTGTGGAACGAAAACTACTTTTACTGAAACACGTAGGAAATACTCATAGGAAAATCATTTTAATTCAAGATTGAGCCGGTAATTGAAAGCTGATCCTTATTCATATGGTGACGATCCATATTTTATGCCTTTTTGTTAAACAGCATGTGATGGTATCGATAATTTTTCAGTCTTGTAAATAACTTGCCCTGCCCATTCCTTCAGAAATAGGAGCGGACTATTTTACCAAAAGTACTAGATGCTATAGGTTTCTCCAGCTATTCCGTGTATGAGGTTGTAATTGAATAACTTTCGATTTTCGTATGAATTTTGGATTTCATTAACGATGAAGATATGCACTGTACTCAGAGCAAGAAAACTTTTTAAACATGTCACAACAAACTTTCTCTTTCTCGTGGCCTTTATAACCATATGAAATTTATATCATTAGAGAAAGAAAAATTCTTTTATATTTTGAAAATGTTAAGAAACAATATGGGCAGTGATCTGAAAAAGAATTGTGATAGACGAAGTTTTTTTTTTTTTACACTTATGGCTTTATTCCTCTTCGACGCCAAGATCATTAGAGGCGGGATGGGACTGGGGACAACGAACGGGAAGGAATTCGGCCATGGCCTTCCGAAGGACGCATCCTGGCATTCGCGTGAAGTGAACTGGGGAAACCATGGAAAACCTAAATGTGGATGCCCAGACGAGGATTCGATGTGGAGTCCTCCCGAATGCGAGGCCATTGCGCTAGCCTCCAGCTAACCACACGAGGTACGGACGAAAGGACCTGCGACAATCCCCTCTAACGCAAAGTTAATGTAGAATGCCAAGCGTATAAAAGATGTTTTTGAAGCCACTATTTCTTCATAGTACAGAACTTGAAAACTTAATTTCGTGCTCTACCCGAGAGTTTGTTGGTTCATCCGGAAGGAGGCCTACTAGCCAGTGTGTCGGAGGTAGAACGGCTAGTTCATTTCCTCTGAGACTTACAGCTCAACGTGGAATCGAAACCATTGATCTACCTGCCTGCCTCATATGGGAAAAGTAAAGCCTGTAAAAGTCCCTGGCCACAACGGGGTTCGAACTCGGGACATTGTTTGTGGGCGAGCGCCTTTCCGGTGAACAACCAGATCTCTCTTACGATACTTATCGGAATTCAGTGTTTCGTTTCAAAATATTTTATTTTTCTCGTCATGCATGCCACCAGTGCACGGGCTCTTTCCTACATTTTACATTTCAATCAGGGCACTTACGAGTCACCACCTGTCTACCTATGCTAGATGTAGCGAGGCCACTGTACCGCCTGTGCGGATGAAACCGAGGCGTATTTAATACCGGCCGCTCGGCCGTACGTTCTGTCTGTCCGCTGAGCAATTCCAGAGCCAGCCAGCTCCATTCAGCCGACGGCCGCAGGCATTTCTCGTTCCACATAACTGCCAGTTATTATCTTCACCGCACGAACTGCTGCCCCTTTTCCTGACACGCATTCTTTGCCCTGATTGGCAGAATAGAGAGCTTTTCCGCTTTAAACAACGTGTTTTTTGTCATTACTACCTATTCTGCAGCCATTGTAAACACTAACACGACTTACAGATCGTCTATTCGTTTTTTGTTAAAAGAGGAGTTAGTCAGATGTTTCGAATGCGGTGTGGTTGTTTACCATTTTTTTATAAAGTAACATAAAACGTTTTTCTTTCTCGTCACCTCGAATAAACAGGCCCCAGCCTCACCAGTTTTCGTTTGGTTCTATTCATCGTATTTATATATATATATATATATATATATATATTATATGTGTATTTAACTGCTTAACGTCTCTTAACAGTGAGGTCTTTAGAGACGGGAAAGGATGGGGGCAATGAATGAGAAGGAATTCGGCCTTGACCTTTTAAAGGAAGCATCCCGGCATTTGCCAGGAGTGATTTGGGAAACCATGGAAAATCCAAATCTGGATGCCCGGACGGGGATTCGTATTTACAGATGATTTATTCAGATTTCTGCTTACGGGTAAATGTGTGTGTGACACAGTGTTGTCATTAGTTCTTCCTTTAGTTCTTGTATTGAGATATCAGAAGTAACGTTATTAAATGAAATGTATGCTTCATGCATACTCCTAATAAGAATGTTTAGCTCGAGAGCATAGACTTATACCCTGTTCATACTGAAGCGGCGGCTCAAGGTCATCTTCCCCTGGCCCCGCTCCTCATCTCACCACCAACTACCTTCCTACCTCTCCGAGCTGAACCCGGGTCTAAGGAGTCGAGTGGTAAATCTGTCCTTCGGATGTAGGGATAAGAGCACACTCCCTTGAGCCGCCTTTGTTAAATGAACACGCTATTACGCAGACAGTGTTGTTAGGGGCAAAACTAAACATGCCAAAACTAGAGTCTTGAACTGCGACTATAAATGGATCTAAAACAACATTTGTGCACGTAGGTCATTGGTAATTCTATTGTTTTCTTCATTAATGGTAAGTAGGATGCATAGCAATTATGTATCGTTCCTGTAAGTGTACGTACAATGAAGCACTCCCTGCTTGTTGTGGGCAAAAAAAATCTTACAGAAGAGCATTTACATATCCGCAGATAGAGAAAAACTATCACTACTACTGACAACACTTATCAGAGAACGATGAAAAGACCTAAATACCGCAATCTGTTTTTGTTGAAAAAGTCCAACGATACAATAATTTACAAATTGTATGAAAATCTGCTTATAATTACTCCAGTTATTGATATTGGAAGGGAAAAAACATGCAATTTTTACTGTTCGAATTACCATTCCTAGAAGAATCTAAGTCAGAGTTTTAAGTGACACATGCTTTCAGGTAAACGAGAAACGTGAATATTGAAACATGAGTACCTCTTCCCGTTATTTTCGTGGACTATATGGGATACTTGCAATTTATATTGACCAATGTTATAAAGTCTTGACATGCTACGGCGTTATTTAATAAAAACCTAGATATTTTTTAATTAATTAAGAGAAACTCATTAGTAACGGATCACATCCAGATTCATCGAAGAAATTCATATATAGTGATATCTATTACTGTATCCTAAAAATTAATTAATATCCCTGACGTGACAATAAAATTATGATATTGTTACTGAAGAATAAAAAAATCTCTTTTATTTGTATATATCACCTTGGTAGGTCAAAATTGAAGAATTTGGATCCAGAGGAACTGAGAAATTCTTAACGGATAAGTGTAAAAGGGTTTGCTAGGCTGGATCTCGTGAAACACAAAGCAATCAGAATGACGTTTTGGTGAATTTTACCACTGCTAGTTGACTGCAGACTGCACCGTTGACGGTATGACAATAACACCAAGCATTGTGAAGCTACGATCGACTCACAATGGTCTCCTCATAAAACTTCTATCAGTCATAGATACTTAGTTAGCGTATCGACATTTATCACTCTTTGACATCTGTCGCAATTCCCGGCCGCAAGTGCTATACCTCGTTCACTCCGAACTCAAGATCCTGTTCACCCTGACTTGCTCCTCACCTTACTATCTCCTCCCGTTCCTAGATCCCGAGCTGACCGCTATGTCCAGGTATGCGTAGAAAGAAGAAGAGAAGAGGGGTAAAGGCAGCGGAGTGGATAACAGTCTGACCTTGATCCGCCTCTTTTAACTGAGTGGACGATAACCCCAAGTCCTTGACCAGCTAGTCCCAGTTTCAGCCACAAGTACTTTCTTGCGCGACGTCTTGTACCACCTTCGTGCTTATCCTCTTCGTAAGTTGACACAGCATCATTGGCGGGAACAGGAAAAAAATTTTAGTGGCCAGCCACTTTCTGTAAATTGCTTGTTGGAAAAGTTAGTTCCTACCTCTCGTATATTCTCCGTGATTCATATCATTGTTATAACCCTCGTACTTTAAGCTTCTTCATCCACTCACTTCGCTTTGCAAGGTCTTCATGTCATGCAACAATTCTTTTCCGAAGTTATTTACTTCCTAATCTCTTCGAGTTATTACATCACACGCTCGCTTTCAAATTCAGCCGAGCTCTCGCCCTTCTCCAGGTCGAGTCACAGGTTATGCGGATTCCTGCCTTGATGCGCCGTCTCTCGTCTTGCCTCCGTTCACCTCAATCCACCTTCATCATCCACACCCCTCTGCTTTCAGTTGTCTGTAGACTGCTTTAGTTAATCCAACACAACGTTTTGCCTTTGTACCGTTTCTTGTTGTTAAAACACGTAATGAATCAAGTGACCATTACTATATCAATAATGAAATTTCATTCGGATACAATATGTTTCAACATTTTGGAATATTTAGGCCGCTTTACTTAGCTGCTATACTAATACCCAATATAAATATATTTCTGTATCAATACATACACGCGGTAAGTAATATTCAGCAAACTTTGAAAGGAGAATCAAACGAAACGCGATGATGTTAGGATCTGAGGTAAGTTCGTTCCACATACAGATTAAAGGTTCCACCACAAAATATTTGAAATGTTATGTTACTGAGGGATGTTGGAATCATATGAATCAATGCGGAATAAACATTTGATTAAAACTATAGGTGAGTAAACTGTATTATTTTCCGGAAAGAAGATATAATATATTGGGTGAAGAGAAGGAAAGTTACAGAGATTTATTTATGAATAATATGGTTGATGAGCATAATCTTTGGACATGAAGAGGATTATAGTTTGTGAAGAAGATAATTTAGGATGCAGACTTTATTGGGTATGACATATGAGCAGATTTGTCGAAGATTAAATAAGTGGGAGTGCTATGTCGAATCATCCTTGAGACTATTTCTTCTTTAAAGATAATGAATTAAGCTTCGTATACCATTCAGCAAAAGCTTTATGTAATAATCATGATAAAAGCAATAACATAAGTAAAATACTTTAGAGACTTGTTGCTTCATAGCTGCGTGGATTAATATTCGTAGTTGCTCGAATTATTGTCTGTGACAGACTGTGAAATAAAAATTTTTCCCGTTAATGTCACTTTAATTACTTGTGTTTCCTAAAACAGATCATTTCTAGGAGAGACTCAACAAATACATAAATATCTCCCTAAGCACAAGTTGTAGGTGTTCATTGTATCGTCATAGGATAATTACAGTTTGGCTAGCTAATTAATAATGTAAATAATGTGAACTTATAACTTTCAACATTAATTTTACAGGATACAACACAACACGAAGTTACGGTATCTATTTTAACATTGTACAGAACGGATATTCTGTACTGTGTTAAAATGGACTTCGACAAATACTGCCATATTTCCAAACAATTACAGGTCCTCAAAAACTTTGTATGTCTCAAACATCCCGTACACTGTTAAAATAGATACCGTAATTTTGTGTTGTGTTATAAGCTTGAACAAACACTGCCATATTTCCAAACGACTACAGGTCTAACAAAAATTTTGTATGTCTCAAGCTTAGTTTCACTCATTGTTTCAGTGTGATCGTCACTACCATCCAATGATGACAGGAATGTCAAATTTTTTATTGATTTGGGTCAAAATTACACCAAGTAAAATCCTTAGAGAATCTTAACTAGTAAAACTACCTCAGACAGATGATTTAAAATAACAAATGATTTGCCTACATTTTGTTTAAATAAAATCTTCCGTGAAATCTGAAACATTAATCTTTACTGAACGTTTTAAAAAAATATTGCATGGAGATAGCACAGACCAGGCATATCCGCGTCTTGGTGTAAAAACTTGGGAGATCCTTTATACCGAAGATTCATATCTTCGGAAAACTCTTCTTGATTCGGTAATATTTGCTGTTCCTTAACGTATTTCACTGTCAACGGAATAGAGAAAATCTATAAATTTTACATACAAGTTTGTGTGAATGTTTTTAGTGTGTTAACATGAGTGAGTTTTTAAAATATGATGTCTTCACATTAAGACTCTATGAAAACAGCTGTTTACTAGACCATAGCGTCTCACTAGTATGAAATACATAAGCTGAATGATGCTTTTTGTTTGTTAAAAAGTAATGTCATGAATTTTTACTACCACTAAAATGATGTTTAACAACCAGTTCCTTTAAAAAAACATAGATCACCTCTTACATTTAGTTCGTACGAGTTGTTCTGAATGTACGAAAATTTCATCATTGAAGGAATCTTTTCAGTGTTTAAACTTAAAAAAATATATTATTCTTTGGCGAATGTAATTGATTCGGTTCACACAGTCAAATACCGCTCTTTTTCATCACTCTCTAGAATTTCAAACAATGTCGTAGCGTGGATTAAATTCGGTTTACTCGTGAAAATAGTGTAGCCCAGTTAAAAATAGAGTATAAGCAAATTTACAAAATATTTCTCTCAGTCAACAAAGTTAATAGTCAATTTATACGTTAGTAGCATTTACAAATAAAAAGCGAAGAGGAATACACTTTTCGATTAGGGTTATGTTTGCAGTGAAATTTAAACTTGCCAGATCCTAAATTACATAGCGAAAAATGTCGTTCGCACTGTCAAATAGTGAATCATAAAGGGAGATCGACATGGCTAACATTATGTTAGGTTACCAATTAATAATATTAGCTAAGCGTCACTTGTATTTGGACAGTGTCGGATCAATAGTGGTCATTAAAATCGTTCATCCATTCATTATTTGGCGACATTAAACAAATTCGAACAGACACAGATTTTTTTTCTCTTCGTTTAACTAACCAAACGAAAAGTATCCCACTAAAGGAACATTCAGTTGTTTATACTTCCATTGTTAAAGTTTTAAGTTAATGGAACAACACTTTATAAAAATTTATTTATTTATTGCTTCGCTATTTATTGACGTCTATGTCATTAGAGACGGGAAATACTGGGAACCATGTACAAGAAGGAATTCGATCACGCCCGAGACTTCTGAAGGAGAGATTTTAGAAAAATACGGAAAACCGAAATCTGGGTGATTTCAAATGAAATTTATAGCATCAAACGTTTATTATTGGGAAGGCTACGTGCGTTAGGTAAAAAAAAAAATATTAAAAAAACACATTTTTGCTTTAAATTTATTGAATTAAGTGTAATTTTATTACGCAGCAATTTAAATTTATTAACTAACTGAAGCTTTTAACTAGAAACGTGGATACAATTCTTGGATGAAAATTTAGTAAAATCAGCAATTCACAGTCTCATAATATTGTGATTAACTTTTTCGTATCATAACAGTGAAATATAAACAAAGCACAAAAATACAAGATTCTAGTTTTCAAGCAATCATATAATTACTGCATTGTTAGATATAGTGTAACAGAACGTCATTATGCCATTACTTACATTAACGTACGAGATTGCTAAACTTTGTCTCAGTGATTGATAGCTTGGAATCTTTTATGATGTTTTTATGTAAAGTATTTTTCTTTCCTTGTGAAAAACATTTATTCTAAATTATAATTTTTGAAATATATATTTTTAAATATAAAGCTATCGTTTACAGTAACAATATTTCTCAATTTTTTTCGCTTGACTCGTTCGAAATTTACAGCAAATAATATGCTGAAAGAAGTCTTTAGATTATTAGTATTTGTTTTTCTTTCAGTATTAATACTTTTATATGACTTGTTTTGGTTACAGAGTTAGTGTCGTCACGTCACTGCAACATTACGCATTGAAACGCACCGTGTCGTTGCGCGCAGTGTAAACAACGAAACAACATGAAACAAAGAAACCATGAATTGGGCGTTCTTGATGCATAGGGATTGAACTTTTGGTTAATCATCCCAATATCGTGTTAATGGGATCAGACCCGAAAGCTTTCTTCCCGTACAGTTCCCAAAAGCTTCTGCGAGCTCATGAAATATTCCGCCAATTTGGCTGTACACCGGTACCAGCCACAGAAAGCTAATCCTCTGTTTCACGAGCTGCAGGCCTTAGCCGGCGAGTCGAGCAGATGGGTCCATTTGGTAATCGATTAGCACAATCGATTTCGAATCCGCCGGAGCGACACACAGACACACGGCCGCAACGAACACACAGTCTGACTGGCTTAACGCAGTCGATCTGCTCCGTTCAGCCACCTGCTACGCGATGCGGATCACAAAACTATCCAACCAGCAGCAATACGAGATAATGAAACGGAAAATAATATGCTTCTGTCTTGGCAAGTATCTAAATTTGCTTTGATATTCCCCAAAACATCCATTGATAACAAATTATGAAGATGTAGGTTAAACTTATGGATACTTTTATGTGTCATATCATGGTTACGAAAGCAGAAGGTAAGACGACAGACACTAAAGTAGTATCTTATATCATATGATCCAATATCCAGTCACATTCAAAGCGGAGGAGAAGAAGGCGTGAATGGGAAAGAGAGTAAATGTTTAGTATTGTAATGTCTGTTGGGTACTTTAAAGAGATTATTAGCTTACGACAGTGATGTATTTGAAGTTTCGGGTACTTGTGATTTTATAAGTTGCTTATCGTTGCGTGACATTAATCACGTCTGGTTAAAGGACGTGTATAACGCAGCGCGGTAAAGTTCGGGTCGGTTTTCTGGGAGGACGCTGGTTCAAATCCTACTTTCCAAATTTTGTTTTTCTATGGTTCTCCGAAATCACTCCTGGCGAATGCTCGGATGATTTCTGCAAAAGGCTATGGCCGAATTATTTCTCGTTCCTTCTCCCCATTCTCTGCCGACTCTAATGATCCCGACAAGATGTACAGACACGAAAAAAAAACTGGTGTAATAACGAATTCTATTACTATGAAAAATAAGTAAATAATGAAACTGATATCTTTGTTAAACTACAAGAAATATATAATTAAACGCGGTGTGTTGTTTGTAACTCACTGCAGCGCGACTGAACTTGGTTTATTCTTTTACTCCTGAGATACTTCATTAAAGCATATCATTGCATGTAGTCGGTTTTATAACTGTATAGAGAAGATCAGAGTGACCTGCTTCGTAAAATACTGTATGCTGCGATTAATTAGACTAGAATATATATATAATATTTTATCCATGCTGGATTAGTGGAATTCAGCGACTGTAGTTTCAAATATCTTGATATTAAAAAACAGCAACCAGTCATAGTTTGTTTGATGTTTTATATTTAATAAACCATTACCGGTTTCGAACACAAATTGTTCATCATCAGATGGTTTTTCATTTATTTATTTTTTGTATGTAATAAATTATGCATTTGCAAAATGCAAGCGTGCATCCTATAATAATAATAGAAGTAGCATTTGTTGAATGATAGAAAATTTAATTTTGGGTTGATAAAGACAATTTCTATTTTATTACTTACGTTAAAAGTTGAATGTTCTAAACTGAATTTTTCTTGAATGATGTGATGTATTGATAAAAAATTATAATTTACAACTATCAGTCATTTTATTCAAATACCTAGTTCACATTGCTGTATTCTTTCATAAAACTTAATATTATCTTTAGTATTATGCAAAACTCCTTGTACATAAACATCTTTGCTAACATTCGTAAATGCATAGCAAATTTTTAGCGTGCTATTCAGATGCTTATATTGGTGAAATATTTATAATTATTTATCAATAAATCACATCATTCAAGAAAAATTCAGTTTAGAACATTCAACTTTTAATGTAAGTAATTAAATAGACATTGTCTTTATCAACCCAAAATTAAATTTTCTATCATTCAACAAATGCTACTTCTATTATTATTATAGGATGCACGCTTGCATTTTGCAAATGCATAATTTATTACATACATAAAAATAAATGAAAAACCATCTGATGATGAAAAATTTGTGTTCGAAACCGGTAATGGTTTATTAAATATATATATATTGTTAAATATCAAACAAACTGTGACTGGTTGCTGTTTTTTAATATCAAGATAATATATATATATTTCAGCAAACATGAAATTGAGAGTTGTAATGTAAGTATATTTTGTCTACGTGAATTTTAACTTAACTTTGCATTCTTGTTACATGTAGCGTTGATAAATAAAGTTAATAAATTTACCGGGAAAACTGTGGAGTTACAAAGTGGTATATACAAAATTATCTTGAAAGTTAATATTTCAATTCTTAATGAAAAAATGACGAGAATGGTTTAATCATTTCGAAATTTTAATGTGGTCAAAACATTTCCATTAGAAACGCGTAGAGAATATTGTGTAGTTCAAATAGCATTACAGAAGGTGTTAATAACACATTTTATCTAAAAAGATATACAACAAGAATGGCAGGAAAAACTAGGTAAAAATGGTGTTTATAAATTAGAGTCAAATAACAAAATCGAATCGTGGTCAATATCTGCGTCTAATCTCTAAAACGAAAAATGTGTGATTCTGACTATTAGGATGTTTGTATTTATTAAGACGAAAGTTAATCTTACGAGTGTAATTAATTTTTTTTTATTTAAAGAGTATCTAATTGCCCGAATGTAATGAGAATTTATAAGCCCTCAAACGACGCCTAAGTTCAATCTTATGTAATTTTCTCCTTCAAATTATTAGGTAAAATGAAATAACAGCAATTTTGAGAGAAACCGTGAGTTAGAGATTTTAATATTTTAATAAAAGTTTTAAATATAAATGAAAATTTAAGCGATAAACTATCACACTTCGGTTAATTTCATTCCTACTTTTCCATCCTGGAGATATATTTTTTAGAATGCTGGTAATTGCAACATTCAGATACTGAAAAGTCGATTTTTGGGAAAAAGAAGGTAATAATATAGAGAAAACGTGTAAACTATAACTATTTGCATTGTCTAAACAAGTTATTTGGGGCACAACACGTTCCGTATTCGTATTAGAATCCTTACTTGATGAAGAGAAACAGCACTGGAAGTGTAAGTTGTTTTTACGCTGCAAGAATGGCATTTAAATGTCTCCTGCAGACTACTGTTGAATGAGAGCCTATTCACACATTAATTTCATGCAAATCCGAAGTTTATAAAAACAAATCTGAAATTAGTTCTGATTTATTCTCTAAAAAATTCTTCGGCTTTTCAAAATGGTTCAGATAAGAAAAACTCTCCTCTCTATTTCTTGGAAGTCAAGCCAATAGAATGAAGTTTACTGAACAATTTCTACCAGTTTTCACCGCAGGTAAGCAAATTACATTGTGTTTCGCCGTCTATAACATTAAGCTAATAATCCTAAACATTTGCGATTGATGACGATGCTCCGAGTTAATCTGAGTTTATCGGGAGGGATACATGAGCTTTCTAATGATTTATTGCTGAACCGATACACTTAATGCCTACCAACAATATCAGTGTAACATTTTTTAAAGCATCCTAGTGTTCGCGGTGGCTGTCGCGGAAAACCAGAAGTGTGATTTTTAAAAAAATAAAAAAAAAAAAAAAAATAAAAAAAAAATTAGCGATTTCTGTTCTTGATCAACAAAAAATTCTTCTGTGACTACTTAAATGTTAATGATCACAGCGTGTAATAACGAAAGGAAAAATCGAGGGTGAGATAATTTAGGCCATAGCCTTGTAGTAAATTATTGCTCAATTTGTATATGTTCTGTTAGTACGTCTAATTCTAATCCTGCTCTTAGCTGTTGAGGCGCTAATGGTGCATTTCTAGAACTAAATCTATTATCTTGAATTCCGGCACAAATCGTTTAATATGTAAAAGGTGAGTATGGTTGCTTCGATTTAAATTGAAAATTGATTTACAAGTTGTTTTAACAGGCAACAGCGGCAGTATACGAAGGTTCTAGAAGTATTTCACCAGCCGAAAGAGATAATTTTAGAAGTAATTTTTTAAATAAAAAATTCACAAATAATATTTCAAAGAAGCAGAACAAAAAGAAACAAAAAAAGATTAAAAACCTGAAAATAAACACTTTACCGTTGTCTATATTATTGACGTTTCTGTCTTCAGGCTACGATCTTCTGCGGGTGTTACAGAAGGAGTGGCCCGCAGTTAGACCCAAAAAGTTTCATAGTGAACATATTATTGGCGTACTCACCAAATTCAAATAATATATGTTTTTTAATCATCTGGGTAACTGAGCCCAAATTTGCTACCATAATTGAATTTTTGACGATCGAAATAAAATAGCTGTAATTAATAGACACCTCATGATTTTCATGTACAGATTCCTTCTCTTAGCGTAAAACATTATTAGGGGAAAGCTTGATAGTTTCTCAGCTGGATACAATAGTAGTTTATTTATATTAGACCCAACAACTACCGATCAGATTGTAATGTATTGCACTTTAAATGTATTATTCTGAGTTGTTTGCAGTACTAAACAATTAATAAATCGGAAAATAAACTTAATTATAATCTTTAATCCCTAGATAATCCTCACATCAATTCCTGGTCACTTCACAAGTGAGAAATACTGGCTTAAGTATCTCCCGATTACCTTGTTACACTTATGTTTGTTAATTAAGTTGACTAAACTAAAATCGTTGAACGAGTGAAAGAAATTGTTAATTAGAATTATACATGTTAGAGTGAGCTTGAAAGTATATGAATATCTAAAGGCGACTTATTGTAATAGCATAAAAATTATTAGCTGAAGTCAAATTTTTACTAAATAAATGTTCGAGATTAATTACTAAAAAAAATCGGTCGTTTCAGATACGGTTACAAAAAATATATATTTATTTCAATTAATTAAAAAAAGATGGAATTTACCATTCAGGTACGTTTATTTTTCCTTTTGGAATATTCCATGTATTTCCTCCAATAAAAAGTACAAACACAAGAGAACATTTCGAATCAGAAGCCTGAGTAAATCGCCAAAGCACTCTGCAACACATAATGGACACAGCAATTATTAACTGCAGATTTGCTCGTTATTTATTCTCTGGAAGTGGTTTCCAATACAGAAAAAAAACATCAAAAAGAAGGAAAGGTGCGCTGGAGCCAGTGTGACAGTGCGAGAATTACTTCCCCTGCCATTCAGGGTACACTGCCTGTGAAATTCATTTCACTTCTGTTTGAGAACGAAATAGTTCTAACAGTTAATCAATGTAACATACGCACACACGCTTTCCTCTGACCGCTTTCTCGTTTTAATAGCACTTTTTTTCTCTCTCTCTTTTGTGCCTCTGCACCGCAAATTGAGACAGAACAGTACCGTGGGCCAACGCTGCTGCGACATTTCATTTTAATTAAAATTTTCGCAGAATTAAAAAAGCCAGGTGCAGCTAATAGAAGCGACAGAGCAAGGATGTGTATAAATCATATTTCCTGTTTGCTGATGAATGGGTTTCTTTCTTTTTATTTTGTCCTGTTTGATAAAAGAGGAAAAATAAGATCACTCAAACTCTACAACACTCAGTTAAATTGATTCTTCAATCTATTGTCAGGAGCACTGGCAAAATTTGAGCGTATTACGGAGTTGCTTCAGTCAGTACAAGTTCTAAAACCATAATAGAAAATATTTCCTCCCGGAATGAGATGTTCTTCATGAATCCTGCTTGTAGTAAACTATGTAGTCGTCCATTTATTAATAAAATAAGTGCTCTCAAATTATTGCGCATATCCATTAATTATCATGATAAATACAGTATATAGAAGATGGGGGTTACTGGAAAAATTGTAAAATATTTATGAATATTAAATTTTGATTTAACACATATTTATATTAATGATACCAAGCGAAAGGAATAGGCTGAAACAATATTATTACAATTAATTAAATCGCATAAATTAATTAAAGAAAGCATAATAATAATTTATTTACGTATACCAATAGCTAAAGAAAAGTGACCTATTTATTGAAAATTGAATTATACGGGTCGTAACACTCAGACAAGGTCTAAGCTGATCACAATAAATGACTCTTCAGTTCGCATGAGACGTATCCATAAGACGTAAGACATATAAGTTCGTTACTGGGTATTACGTTTCTTTCCGACGTATTACAGACATTCTTCTTCCTTGCAGTTATCTTACTATTGAAGGATGTGACGTGTTGAGGTTTGGCCAGCTTCTCGCTGAGCCTGACGCCTTCCGGAGAGGAAAGATATGTTGCCATTATCAGCGAATCGTATAACTATGTTCTGTGTACGCTAAGTGTATTTTTGTTTGTGTAATGTGTAATTGAAGAGACAGGGGCTCGCCTTGGTGATTGCGATCGCAATCATGACGACTGGTATGCGGGGACCCCGACTTGATCATGCCCCGCTATGCCTCTCCGATCCAGTGCACGGCGCCTTAGCGTACTGACAAGTGGAGGCTGCCAACTGTAAAATTCAGATTCGCTTCATACTTTGTGTAATAAAAGCAAATGGCCAGAGGTGTAATGTGTCAAAGCAGAAACATACGCTTTTTCTACGTTGTCGAGGAAATCACCATTGAAATATTGCGTTGCGTTCAGATACTTTCTAGAGGTAAAGGCAGTGGGTTTTCACAGCTTTCAACTCGTATTCCCGTAGGATTAGCGAAGGTAGAGCTTCGCATTCCAATTTCCTGACAGTAGGAACTGAAGTGGACGAGTCTTTTTTTTTTTTTTTTTTTTTTTTTTGTCGACGCCTAAGGTCATTAGAGGCAGGATGGGATTGGGGACAAGGAACGGGAAAGAATTCGGTCATGGCCTTTCTGAAGGTAGCATCCCGCATTCGCCTGGAGTGATTTGGGAAAACCATGGAAAACCCAAATCTGGATGCTCGGACGGGGATTCGAACCCGCGTCCTCCAGAATGCGAGGACGGAACGTTAACCGTTCACCCACCACGCTCGGTGACGTGTCGTGGTCAGCGATACGGTCTGGCTGTTTTACTTTACCTTCCCGCGAGTTTTTCCACGGTACTCATTTAAGGCTGTGAGGAGGGAGGAGGGTCTGGTAGGAGGGGGCGTCCCGGACGTTCAGTTTCGAAGGAAAATCCTCGGCTTCGTCTGGGATCGAACCCCGGTCGACCGGGTCGTAATCAGACGCTCTTCCAACTGTGCTACGCGGCCATCCTCATATACTTTTTACGATACGAGAATTTTAAGGAGCGCAGCGAGCAAGATCTCTGACTTACTAACCCTTCGTCGCCGGATCTATTCTCGCTGTTGGCAAGTTTTTTTTATTTTTTTTTATTGAAACATGTATACGGAAATTTCTAGCAAAGAGTTTCAACAATTTTTCGAATGCCGTTTGTTGTACAAAAACCATCGCTTTCGAACTTCTTTACATTGTTCACAAACAATTTCAAAAATAAAAATATGGTTACTTGACCATTACAGTTGGACAGATCTTCCTACATGAACTAGGGTACGGAAGGGTCGAAACGAGACGCCGTCGGTTTTCCAAAACAAAAGGCATTTAAGAAACTTATTACATGCATAATTGTTTAAACTGATTGACGGGTATTATCTGTATACCTGTTTGATGAAATAAATAAACAAAAAAGTTGCTTCCAGCGAGATTAGATTCGGTGACGAGGGGCTTTTGAGGGAGATAGCAAGTTCGCTGCACCAAGTACCGTTTCAAACTCCGTAACGTAGAAAGTATTTGAACCCAAAGAAATATTTCAAAGCCTATTTTTTCGACAACGTCGAAGAAGCGTATTTTACTGGTTTATCACATTACACCTATGGCCATTAGCTTTTGTTATACCATGTATTGAATTTTACAATAGGTGACCTCCCCTTGTGAGTCACACTGGCGGGTTGGAGTATTATACACATTTCAGTGGTACAACCGTGATTACCGTTTGGCGGATGTTATCTATGACTGCGGTGTCGGTTTACCACCATTGCGGGAAGTGACGATCTGGCTTTCGAATCTAGCTCTTTACCGCAACTGGTATGTGGCGTCGGACGTCGGCACGTCGGAAACGTGTGATCTCTTGCCACCTTGGTTTTTCTCTCGATGCATCTCTCACACGTGAGTCTGAGCCAGTCGCGATCAGCTAGATCTGGTAATGAAAACGCACATTTAAAAATTAATAATAAATACCAATAGTATTGCTTGTTAGTTGTGTAAAGTACATCCGTCACTAGCCGTTGCCTTAGCTATAATCCTTATTAGACGAAACCTCAGTCGCAGGCTAGTAATTCTACGAAAAGTCACATTTCCCGGGTTGCTAGTACTTTCTGCTACCGGTACCAAGCTATGAATCTATCCACGTGGATATTCCTACCATGCCCTGTATTTTGCAGTAAATACTCCGCGTAGTAGTTGCCTCTTCGCCACTACCTCGTTCGGTGTCCGTCATGTACCACCCGCCTTTATTCATACTGTTTTTCCATTGTTGAAGCGTTTCAATCAGATAAGCTACACCTCTTCCAGGTCAGTGCATTGTTTCTTCTGGTGAAATGCTTTACAACCTGTTCCTCTCGCATGCTTGACTTTCCACTATTGCTCAAATATTTTTTACTGTGCTGGAGTTATACCTCAGTCTTTTGACAAACAATTTGTAACGTATTCGCGCTTGGAATTAACATACACGTTTTCCACTGCATTTTCACTACAAACTTTGCTGTTCACTTTTCCAAACGTGAACAGATCAGGGTATCATAGAATGCTAAGCCATGTTTACGAGAATATGCGGAATCATTTACTGGTAAATATTAACCTAATGGCGAGAGATTAATAAAGTTACTATGAGTTTATCAAGGCATCTATATATCGTTGAAATCAACGTAATTAATATCAAAGTCATTTGTGAACTGTGAGAGACTTTCTGGTCTTCTAAAGTCGTGTCAAAAATAACGGGATTTTTCAGTGAAGCGCACACTTTGCTGTAATCAGAGAATCCTTTACATATCAGTACCACTCTGTGTCTTTTCAGGACTAGTTGTATGCTGTGAATGGATGTTTTTTTAGTAAATTAAATTAATATTTTTAGAATTAACTGCTTCCTGCTTATTGTAAAAAAAACGAAAAGTCACAATCCTAAGTAGAATTATCTGGTAAAAATCAACGCTACCCTGACAGATTCAAACAATGGTTTAGTTCTGACTTGCAGTTTTTCTTTGAGTATATAACTTTCGTTTACATACTCATGAGCTAAGATGACGAACGAGTGCTCAGCTTTGGTTACATTAAAGGAGAAAGTAACGTTATAAATTCTTATCTTCGTTAAAGATTTAAGCCAAATGAGTCTATTCTTTCTAGCTGCAATTGAGTTTCTCCTGAGCCTCAGAGCAATTTAAAATTTCCAGTATCTATCAAATATCTTGTACAGCTCAAATTCATCCTATGTATGTTTTACCAGAAAAATAATTTTCCTCTCGCTCTGTCTCTCCTCTTCTTCCCTCTATCTGTATGTATATGTTTGTTTGTGTGTGCATGGAAGTGCATATCTCAGATTTACTTCAAAACTGGAACCAATCGCATTGGTTTTAAATTATGAATAAATAGATACTCCTTTATCAACGAATACTAAGGCCAGATACGCCTTGAATAGGTCTTTAAAAGTCTTGCAGTGTCTGGATGTTTTAAGGAACTTCAGTTATAACTTAAATACTTTATTTACTTGAAACTTAACATACACAAATAATTTAGTTATGCTTTTGTCCATGTAGCTGTCTATTTTAATAAACCCGGAAATTGTGTATTTATTTGGAAAATATTTCTTTCATTTTTTGAGTATTTATCGGAGTAAATGATGCTTCATGCTAGAGACGATATTGAAAGCTTTACTTCACGTATAGACACAGAAGAAAATTTTTACACAGGAATTTGTTTCTAATTCTTCGGAAATTAATGAATAATTTTGTGTTTCTTTGAAACAAAGCATTGAAAATGCTTCTTTTTGTGTTTAGATTCACTTCAACTTCAACAAGTTTGTTAGTACCTGCCCTCGTGATCCATTATTTGCTAGGAAGTAAGTAAACTAGCCAAAAAGGACTCAAAGTTTTATGGCACAGACTAAATGATCGTATAATGTGTAGTAACTTTATTTCAAATTCAAAAAGGAACTAAAATAGGTAGGGGAACCTGGTATTTTACATATATATGGACGTAATTATTGTAAGAATTTCTCAAGTTTCCATTTACGATCATGATACGACAACTTCGAAGTTCCAAGGAACTTTACTGCAGTCATGTCTCATTTAAAGTTCAGTCGTGGCTGCTACAGGAAACAGCTGTACAGGAAAAATTTAATGACTTCCCCCTCACTGTGAATGTGGCTACCCAGATGATAAAGGTCACCTACTTTTCGGCTGCCCAAGACGACACCACAAATCCACACGGCTGCTGAAGACTGAATCGTGACTCGCTCTACTAACCAAGAGACCCTTAATATAAAGATATATAGTGTGATGTTGAAATTTCTGTGTAAGTGTCATATCAACGTTTTGCACCGTTAAATATGCGGATATTTAACAATGTTATACGAACCATGGATCACTCATGCGCTCGTATATGAGATTCCATTTTCTTTGCTTGTTGTTCTAAGACAGAAACTGGGTGTATAGATCTTATCAAAATGACAAATAAGTAAATTAAAATTTTATATTTGTTATTGCGATAAAATGAGATAAATTTTTCGGGATAACGATATGTGCCTGTTTAGATACGGAAATCGCACCACACGCCTGATTGTCACACCACCCGCGCTGCATCCTGTGGTGACGTCACAGACGTGAGGGGAGCCACACACTGTCCATTAACGGCGCTAGGCTGCTGACAGTTTGCCATAAATAGCAGCAACAGACACCAGCCTGCACTGCCACCTGTAATTGCGTTTGTCGCAATCAAATAACGCCTGCCATGACGGCAGAAAATAATATTTTTCAAATGGGGACTAATTGGATCTCTGAGTAAATAGTTTATAACGGTTTCAGATACGTATCATCGCTCGGTACTAGGTTTAACCAGATGCATTCTATTACATTACTGCGTTAGCAGCATAAATTTAATTTCCGCACGATAATCCCAATGCGAACAAACTGTAGAAAATAACTAACTTGTACCAAAGCTATATGAAGTAAAGATAATATCTGTAAATTAAATGTCAAATTTGGACACGTGTAAGATGAATTTTATTTTTCAAACAATATCATTTCATAAGTAAGGATGATATCGAATTTGTAATAGGGCTTACCTAGACTTGACACCCTTTTGTCTGAAACACTGAACTAGCACAAAGAAAATTTTTGAAAATATATTTTAGGAATAGTATCATATGAAACCAAAATGTAATGTTGGTGAAGCCAAAAAAAAAAAAAAGCATTGTGCTCCAAAAATCAGGATGCTGAAAATTTAGAGTATTGATAAATTGCAAAATAATTACCTTTTGGAAATGATGTATGAAGAAAGAAATTTGAGAACGGTGTCATCGTTGGTGTGTTATTAAACAAAAGTCACTATTTTTCAGTCCCCTATATGTTCATTTAAACATTCTCAATTCTAATACTTGTTACTTAGACGGATGCTCAATAATCTCCTATTTTTTTAACATTTCTTCCGAAAAGAGGGAGCCTTAGCGTAAGGTATTTCGTTATTTTAAGCTGTACACTCCTTTATGTGAACTGAATAACTTTTAAAAACTACATTAATTGGACAAAAATGACCATACATTAAAAACTCGTGTAAAATCAGTTGTGAATTCATCACTTGAAATCACTCACATTCCACAAAACAATATACATACATGCTTTATAGCTATACGAGCTATGCCGCGTAGTTTAATGGATAATTTATCTAAGCTTTCGGCTGTTATACTCCAGCCTTCGTCAGAGATACTGTTTATATTTATGTTCACATAGCAACCGTCACCAAGCATCGCAGAGGAAGAGGCCGCTATCTTCGTTGATTTTGTTGGAATTTCTTAAGATTTCTGCTTCCTCTTTCACACGTCGAGGCAACGAAGATAGCGGCCTTTTCCTCTGCGATGCTAGGTGACGGTTGCTATGTGAACATAAATATAAACTGTATCTCTGACGAAGGCTGGAGTATAACAGCCGAAAGCGTAGATAAATTATCCATTAAAAGACGCGGCATAGCCCGTAAAGCTATAAATCATGTACAAAGATGGCCGCGGAAATCTTAAGCATCAATATATACAGGGTGTTACAAAAAGGTACGGCCAAACTTTCAGGATAAATTCCTCACACACAAACAAAGAAAATATGTTATGTGGACATGTGTCCGGAAACGCTTACTTTCCATGTTAGAGCTCATTTTATTACTTCTCTTCAAATCACATTAAACATGGAATGGAAACACACAGCAACCGAACGTACCAGCGTGACTTCAAACACTTTGTTACAGGAAATGTTCAAAATGTCCTCCGTTAGCGAGGATACATGCATCCACCCTCCGTCGCATGGGATCCCTGATGCAGCCCTGGAGAATGGCGTATTGTATCACAGCCGTCCACAATACGAGCACGAAGAGTCTCTACATTTGGTACCGGGGTTGCGTAGACAAGGGCTTTCAAATGCCCCCATAAATGGAAGTCAAGAGGGTTGAGGTCAGGAGAGCGTGGGGGCCATGGAATGAGCTCTAACATGGAAAGTAAGCGTTTCCGGACACATGTCCACATAACATATTTTCTTTGTTTGTGTGTGAGGAATGTTTGCTGAAAGTTTGGCCGTACCTTTTTGTAACACCCTGTATATACACATTGTTTTTTTTTTTTTTACTTATGGCTTTACGCCTCGTCGATGTTGATGTCGATGTCGACGTTGAGATCGTAGAGACGGCAAAGGACCATGGACAAGGAACGGGAAGATATTCAGCCATGGCTTTTTTAAGGAAGCATCCCGGCAGTCACCTGGAGTGATGATGGGAAATTATGGAAAACACAAATCTGGATGCCCTGACGGGAATTCGAGGCCAGAGAGTTAACCGCTCACCCTCCACGTTCGGTACGACTGTCTCTTCTAGCATGGAAAAGGGGGGGGGGGGGTGAAGAGGGAAGTGTTGTGTTCAGATGAAGACACGAGCAAGTAAGACTGTTCCTGGCACGTTAAAACTAACATCCACGAAAACAATTGAAATTTCGTATACAGCTCAAAAGAACCCGATGTTAACTCTTGATACTTTTCCAAATTATATCGATAATTTCTCAGTTTTCTACATTTCCAATAAACGAATAAAACTGCGTTGGGTTAGCTTAAAACTAGATCCGTTACATCATTTGCAAAGGTCGCTGCGTGTCCGAAATGTATTCCGTGCGCACTTTCTTTGTTTTGAGGACGCTGCAGACCGGTTTCAGCGAGTGCTGATAGCGGAAAGCGATCTCGCTGTATGTTTGTTCCCAGCCACTGGTCGCTTAGTGGCCACGAACCGGTCTGACCGCTATCGCGATACAAATTGAACGCTGCGACAAGGCCGAGGCTGGCTGCATTAAGTCAGCCCGCGTGGGTGGCAACAGCTATGGTCACCTGCGGAGACCTCTAGCTCATATCCCGCAAACACTTACTGGTATCGTATTGAGATGCAGTGTAGTAAATAAGAAAGTTCCATTATGACACACCATGAAAGCGACCTTGAGGATGTAGAATAAACAACAACCAACACTACACCATTTCCATACAATGTCTATTGGGGTTATGACGCTCCGAAGTAAATAAATAAATGACACTTCATCGACGTCCATCGTGATAAAAAATTCTTCATATCTAAATTAGAAAAAATGTCGATTTTTCGTATGGCAACGTTTAATAGTAGTTTCTGAAAGATTATAAGAGATTTTGTTGTTTTCGCATTCATCATGATGTTGTAAATAACTTCAAGCTTTGTCTTGCAGCTAAGTACTGCTCACCTGTCTGGGTGAATAGCACCCACACCAAATAGATCGACATAGACATACTTTTGAACCAGACAATGCAGATAATTAGTGGATGTATCAAGTCCACTCCCCTTTACTGACTACCCGTTTTGACTAACATCGAACCGTCTACGATAAGACGACGCTATCACATAATTGTTCAATATAATAAGATATGCCATAACTTGGATCTCCCTATCTAGGACGACATGGAAACCCAATTACAGAGACTTAAATCAAGAATTCCAAGCATAAAAACTGCAAAACAGATTATATCTAACCATTTTAACGGGATATAGACATGGAGATTGGAGTGGATAGCCTCGGCCTCACCAGAATGTCACTCCATGTTTGACAATCAACAGGCACTAAGGGGACTCGATCTTCTCTGCAAGGCCTGGGCAGCTCTTAACAGAGTTAGGTCTGGTCATGGCAGATCTGCTTTATATCTTTACACATGGGAAATGAGAAATTCACAGACTTGCGACTGTGGTGAGAAAGAACAAGCTATCCGTCACGTGACCTTTGACTGCCCACCTCGAGTCTTCAGGGGATCGCCTAAAGACTTCATAGATATCTCAAATAAAGATATAGATTGGCTGCACTAAGTCGATTTTGAATTTTAAATGTAATTTAATGTTACATTTTATTAGTGTGAAACAATTGTATATAACTTCGAGCGACTTACGCTGCGTTAAACACAACTCCTTTTCCCGACTTTTCCACCAAATCCAAAAGTTTTCTAAAGGGAAACCCCCTGAAGAAACTTTGGCCAAAAAGTCAGGAAAAGAAGGAATGTTTAACTCAGCGTTAATCTCGTGAAGGTATTTATAAAATTATGCCGGCTGCGAAAACTGCAAAATCTTTTGTAATTGACCAGTACGAGGAGAAAACTTCCAATTTTGTAGGAAATTTAACAACCTCTTCCCAAAACAGATCCGGTTATAGGTAAGCCTTACCTTTCTGAACAGTGCAGGACAAAAGGCAAATTCTCTGAAGAACGCCATAGGCATTAATCGAAATGTCGGGAAAAGAAGGAATGTTTGGATGCAGCATAAATCTCGGGTAGTTATTTGAAACATCCTGAAGGATTGTTCCGCCACCGGTTGACAGATTTTTCGATTCGTCCCGCAATGCGTCTCTTTTGTAGGTACCTATCTTAACCTCGTAATCCTACGGAATATAGGAGACCTACAGTTTAACTTTAAATCCTAACCACGGAAGCTTTCTGGAGTACCTCATATTACACAGAAAACTGCTGTCACAGTTTTCTGAAGGTCGGTTTAAGGTAATTGTAGCTATTTAAATGCTATTTGTCTGGATAATGTATATTTAAAGTATCGAAGAAGAAGTAAATTGATTGAATTACTTTCAGAGTTATGAATATTACAAATTAAACTAGATCACAGTCGCCAGTCTGGTTAGCTTCATTAGCATGGATAAGTTGCACACAAGAAACTAGTTCACATTTGCAACCTTTTTATTTCATCGCCAAATTTATCCTTCACATCAGAAGCAAACTGCCAAACACTTAAACTAAGGTTCGACTCCCAAAATTGAAGGTTCATGTACTTTATAAAGGTAAGGAAACAGTGAATAATTACAATACACTTAACCGAAAAGTTCGTGCAGCACAAACATACGCAGCATCCAACTGACTGTCATATGCACATATACAGTAATTTCACCATACAGAAAATAGCGATCATAGTTCTCGTCAATGCTCACTTATGTTCTCAATATTCTAAAATATTCAATCTTAATGCTAAAGAAATAACTCGCTGTCTGCCGATCAACATTTCAATACAATATACACGCCATAACCCGTCAGCGATACCTCCGCGACAATGCCTCTACTTCAGAGAGCTTATACATTACCAACTTATCGATATGTGTACGTTCTGTTACCTTAAATAAAGTTACATTAAATGCCTTATGCCTGTTCTATTACAGCATCTTAAAATCCCAACCTTTACCGGGATTCGAAATGGAAGCCTTTCGATGTCCAGTCAGACGCGTCAACCACTGAATCCCCAGACTGCTCTAAATTATCATCCGTATATAACTCATCAGTACGTTTTATATGTAATATACACCACAAGATAAACGGAACAATCGAATAAAACCTCCAAAGGTTAGGACTATAGTTGAAACAGTCATCCATGCAATGTTATATTAACGCTTTTTAATGACATCATAGAATGTACCCTCTACTGATGCTGAACTTGTCTCTAGACTGTTTATACTTTTCAAACATAAGTGGATAAGTCGGATTATAACTAGAATGAGTGCAAAAATTTGAGAACACAGTAATGTACAGAAGGAAACTATATCAGCATACAGGCAATTACGCTTGCGATTCATTTGGTACTGTCTCACCAACGGTGTACTACTGTATTTGTAAGCAAATTAAGATTGTTAACATTATTCAGCGATCGGAACTTACAAGACGAATGTTAAACCAACAGGCAGAAGTTACAAGATGAACATATACGATGTCGGAATCGCACTGACGACCATTGTAACGGCTACAAGGTTAACCGTCTAAAAACACTACCTACCAAAAAGTAATTGGACACCTATAAAGGTAGGTAATTCAGTGCCTCAGCTATCTTTTGTGACCGTCACATGCTACTGGCCGGTGTAGAACCAGTTGACAAGAAGATGGCACGACATACAGATATATCGAACTTCCGTAAGGCCATTTTTGTGGGCTGCCATTTCAGTGCGTTTTCTATTCGGGCGATTGCAGTGAAAGTTAACTGCCCCAAATCAACGATCGCATTCGTCCTGTGTAAGTGAAACATTGATGTGGATTGTGTCAATTCTGCACCTCCTTGGCGACCTTCAATTTTTATCGACAGACATCGCAGAATAATGAAACATAAAACTGTTAAAAAAAGCACGACCCATGGCTATCATTAGGAAGGAGTATTATGCACCAACAGGGAAATCGGTTTCCATTGGAACGTTGTGTACAGAGGCCACCGACATGAATATTTGTGAAGAGCATCTGCACATAAGCGCCAAATCACGACAACCAATAATGCTCTGTGAATCGGGTAGTGTTTGGACCTCCGTAACTGGCCATTGGAGCAGTGGAAATCGTTTCAATGGAGTGATGTGTCGATGTTTTTCATTATTCCGATCCAATGGATATATATGGTTCTGGCGTCTACCCGGGAACGACTTCTGCCGACGTGTATGATACCTACTGAGAAACTCGGTGGTGATGGAGTGACGGTTTGGCGCCGTTTCACGGTCTTTGTCTATGGTAGCATGAAAACAGAGTCCTACTGTAACATTCTGGATAGAGAAATTATCCCAATACTGTAGCGTCTTTACGGAGCCTTGTTACTTCCAGGATGACAATGCCAGGTGCCATGTGTCAAGCGCTACTATGCTGTGATACGCTGACAAGAATGTTGACCGATTGGACTGGCCGACCCGGAGCCCCCACCCCCAACCTCAAACCTGTAGAACATCTTTCGGGTGAATTTTATCCCCGGGTGAGGGCTCGTCAGGAGCGGCTAAAATCTAAAGCTTACCTCATGGAATGGTTGCAAGAGCAATAGCGACGAATCCCATTCGAAGTCCTGGAAACACTCGCAGAGAGCAAGACAGACAGGTTGGTTGCTGTTATAATCGCCAGAGGTGGCAGTCCGAGATTCTAACGGGGTAACAAACGCAGATCAAACATTGCGGACAGGTGTCAGATTGCTTTTTGTAGATAAGCTGACGTTCGTTTTCCTTTGGATACTTTTTCTTGAGAAATTTTGAAATTGGTGTGACTTCCCCTTGCCTTCTTCCAGTTATTAAAGTAAATTTACGTAATTAGTGTTTTGTGTAGATGACTGTGATGTGTGTATGTTAGGTTTAGTTTGTAATGAATGAATCAAAGATGGAAGAAAGGAATGGGTGAAACCCGGTGCCGGTACATTCAGTCCTACTTTACCGAATGACAAGAAAAATCTTGGGTTTTGACTGAGTATGAATCAGATAAAAAGAATGGGCTGATGCATCACTAAGCATCAAATTTAAATTCTACGTTCACTAAGTCTTAAGCTTACTGTTCGTGTCTGATGACCTGTGTGGCTGGGAAAAACGTTCATGTATTTTAACGACATGCTACATATCCTTTTTGGAGGATATAGTTCGCGAGTCATTCGTTGCCGGGTAAAAATATTGCGGGATAATAGTTTTATATTTCAAACGCTAGAGAAGAGATGTCGTCTAGGTTACAGTGGAAACTTCCGTATTGCATTAGCCGTACTCTACTGCTGTCTGTCACTTGACTCGCTTTCAACACTGCAGGCGGCGGGAAGTCTGAATGGCGAACATTAGTCTTTGTTCCTGAAACAAACGACGTACCTGCGACAAGGCGACGAGAGCAGCATTTTGACGACTGGAAGTGCTTCCTCATTTACATTAGTCGAGGCACACTTTTGAAGGATCATTAAGGAAGACGGAGGGGACACTTTAAACAAGGCCATCAGTTTTCTTTTGTTACTGTTGTGTTTGTCCCAAAAAATTGACAGCTAACCCGTTTCTGTAGTACAGTCGAAACTGCAAAGTACTGAACCGTCCCGACTACAGAAAGATGTGCGCTGTAATCCTTTGTTAGGAGTTCGACTTACGTTGATTTGCAGAGAGCGACAATTCCATGTATGAATTGTCCAAGTTAACTGAAATTTATTTAGTAGTATTTAACGAGGCTGAAAATTTATTCTCTGTTACTGGTTGTTATGTCATATGTTATATATGGTCTGCTGACAGAGATCCTTACTTGCTGTCTAATTGGCCAGTATCATAGTCACCTATCATACGCCATTCATTCTGTTTGGTATACGGGGCAGAACCACGGGTGCGCTCTGGCATACTTCACATACGCAAAGGACTTTTGTCAGGGGTGGAGGACGAATCAAGGGCGCTTTTAAGGTCCCAGCCGAGACCGATATTTGAACGGGAGACCGATCAATCTCCAGTCAGCTGTCTTAACCATAGAGATACCAAACAGCACGGTGATAACAATGATGGTATGCACGTAGAAATTACAGATGTTATTAATATTACTGTTCAATGCTTTTTGCTTGCTTACGTCCTTTTTTTTTTTGCTGTCGTCAGTCTTTAGACTGGTTTGATGCAATCCTCCATCCCTTCCTATCCAGTGCTAACCTCTTCATTTCTACATACCCCTTACAACCCACGTCCTCAATTATCTGCTTCATATATTCTAATCTTTGTCTACCTCTACAGTTCTTACCTTCAACTGTTCCCTCCACTAACAAAATAACCAATCCAGCATGTCTCAAAATATGACCTACCAGCCTGTCTCTTCTTCCTGTAAGCTTCTTCCATAAACTTCTTTTCTCACCCATCATTTCCAAAACTCGTTCATTTCTTACTTTGTCTGTCCACCTAATTTTCAGCATTCTTCTGTAGCACCACATTTCAAATGCTTCAAGTTTCTTTATTTCCGGTATTCCTAAAGTCCATGTTTCGCTACCGTAAAGTGCTGTGCTTCCACACATAAGAGTTTTAAAAAGTTCTTTCTAATTCCTAGATCAATATTTGAAACTAAAAGGTTTCTTTTTTTCATGAAGGCTCTTTTTGCTAGTGCTATTCTGCTTTTAACATCATTCCTGCTTCGGCCATCGGTTGTAATTTTGCTTCCCAAGTAACAGAACTCACTCACTTCTCCTATTGCATCAGATCCTATTTTTACTATTTAATCTGCTAGTATTGGTATCATTTCTGCTACATTTCATCACTTTTGTTTTACTTTGATTTATATTCAGTCCAAAATCTTCCTTCAGTATTTTGTTCATGTCATTCAATAACTTCTCAATATCCTCAGCCCTCTCTGCTAATAAGACAATGTCGTCAGCAAATCGTAGCATACTGATTTTTTCTCCCTGAAAACTTATGCCACATGAAATTTTTCTTTGACTTTCTTCATTGCTTCTTCTACATACAAGTTGAATATTAACGGGGATAGACTACAACCTTGTCTCACACCCTTTTTAACTGATGCATGTCTCTCGTGATTCTCTACTTTTATTACAGCCACTTGATTCTTATATAGTTTATAGAGTATTCTTCTATCTCGATACTTTAGACCTGACTTCTTTAAAATTTTGAACATCTTGTCCCACCTAACATTATCAAAAGCTTTTTCTAAATCAACAAATGCCATAAAAGTATCTTTGTTTTTCTTTATCCGCCCTTCAAGTATTAATCTTAAAGACAGAATTGCTTCCCTTGTACCGCGATTTTTCCTAAACCCAAACTGATCTTCACCTACTATCTCTTCCACTACCTTTTCCATCCTTCTGTATATTATTCTGGTCAGTAATTTTGAAGCATGTGATGTTAGACTAATGGTGCGATAATTCTCACATTTGTCGGCTTGTGATTTGTTTGGAAGTGTGAAGATGATATTTTTATTAAAATCAGTTGGAATTTCTCCTGTTCCATAACTTTTTGATATCAGCTTGAATAATCTTTCGATTCCTTCCTCTCCTAGAGATTTAAGAAGTTCTGCAGGGATCTCATCAATTCCAACTGCCTTATTTGCTTTCAAGTCATTCAGAACTATATTAAATTCTGTCCTTATGCTCCGTCAAAGTCGAGGTCTATAGAGACGGAAAAGAACTGATTGTTAGGAACCGGAAGGAATTTTACCATGGCCTTTTAAAGGAACCATCCTGGTATTCGGCTGGAGTGGTTTCCGGAAACCATGGAAAACCTAAATCTGGATGGCTGAAGGCGATTCGAACCTTCATCCTCCCTAACACATGGTCAGAACGTTACCGCTCAATCATCACACTCGGTAGTGCTGTTCAAGATTGCGAGGAAACGTCTACATAGATTACCTACTGTCGGGAATTCCGTCAGTAGTTATGTCATCGCCTAGCGCAAGTCCACTTTTAACAGTAGAGATGATGAGGCAACTGTACGTGCCAGTCGTCTTGTGAGAGAATATGTAGCAGACGTGAGGAGGAAGCTTAATGCTACAATACCTGTATGTGTATGAAATATGTAATCGACTGAGCCGTGGTTGGTAAACAGTAGCACTCTGGCCTCGCATTCGGAGGACGCCGGTTCGAATCCCCGTCCGGGCATCCGAATTTGGGTTTTCCATGGTTTCTGTAGATCATTCCAGACGAATGCCGGGATGGTTCCTTCAAAATACCATTGCCGAATTCCTTCCCTTCCTAGCTTGTAATAACCTCGACGAGGAGTAAAACCGGAAGGGAAAAAAATTGTAAAATTTAGAGTCTGTTTGTAAAATGTGCAATATATGAGGCGAAAACAGGAGACTACGACTTGTTACGTATGTTTTCTTGACTGTGATAGTGTTACGTATCATATGTTGTTTGTGTTGACACATTGTGCAATAGAGGCAACGGTAGCTTCGAAGGAGAGAAGGATTCACAGGTTATATTCTTGAGAAAACAATGGTTTTAGCTGCGGTTGGTACATGTGTACTGTATCATCTTTATATTAGTAGCATTCTGGATGACAACTAGCTGAACTGTATTATGCATCAATCATATATATTATTTCTATAAGGTATTTTTTTGTCACAAGCCTGTATCTTCCTTCATACTTAACCGAAATCAATGAATGTGGTGTCATTTTAAAGCTTATGGTCCCCACTTTGGCTACATCACATTATAAGAAAGGAATTTTCGGAATTTGACCCTTAAAGGGCAAAAATGTCAATATTTCTAAAATGCTGTTTTCTGTGTTACAAGTCATTTATCTCCCTGGATATCGATCTGAAATCGTTTAATGAAGTATCATTTTAAAGATTAAGATTTCCGCTTTAGTGACGTCATATATTAACACAGAAATTTTCGGAATTCGACCCTTAAAGGGCAAAAGGATCAATATTTTTGCAATTCGTTATTGTGTCACGAGCGATTTATCTCCCTTAATATCTAACCGATATATATAAATGAGGCATCATATTAAAGACTAAGGTCTCCGCCGTGGTAACACTATATTTTAAGAAAGGAATTTTTCGTAATTCGACCCTTAAAGGGCAAAAATGTTAATTTTTCTAAAGTGCGTATTTTGTATATCGAGCCATTTATCTCCCTGGATATCTAACCAAAATCGATAAATGAAGTAGGATTATAAGGAGTAATGTCTCAGCTTAGTGAAATCATATTTTAAGAAATAATGTATTTGGAATTCAGCCCTTAAAGGGAAAAAGTATAAATTTTTCTACAACTCATTTTTGTGTCACGAGCGATTTATCTCCCTTAATATCTAAACGATATAGATAAATGAGGTATCATATTAAAGAATAAGGCCTCTTCCATGGTAACATTATATTTTAAGAGAGGAATTTTTCGTAATTCGACCCTTAAAGGGTAAAAATGTTAATTTTTCTAAAATTCGTTTTTTGTATCTCGAGCCATTTATCTCCCTGGATATCTAACAAAAATCTATAAATGAAGTAGGATTATAAGGAGTAATGTCTCAGCTTTGTGAAATCATATTTTAAGAAATAATTGTTTTGGAATTCAGCAATTAAAGGGAAAAAGTATAAATTTTTCTATAACGCATTTTTGTGTCACGAGCGATTTATCTCCCTTATTATATAACCGATATAGCTAAATGAGGTATCATATTAAATAATAAGGTCTCCGCCATGGTAACATTATACTTTAAGAAAGGAGTTTTTCGTAATTCAACCCTTAAAGGGCAAAAATGTTAATTTTTCTAAAATTAATTTTTGTGTCTTAAGCAATTTATCTCATTGGATATCTAACCAAAATCGAAAAATCAAGTAAGAATATGAGGAGTAATGTCTCAGATTTGGTGACATCATGTTTTAAGAAAGAATGTTTTTGGAATTCAACCCTTAAATGGAAAAAGTATAAATGCTTCTATAACACATTTTTGTGTCACGTGCCATTTATCTCACTTGATATCCAACCGATATAGATAAATGAGGTATCATACTAAAGATTAAGGTCTCCGCCGTGGTACCATTATAATTTAAGATAGGAATTTTTCGAAATTCGACCATTAAAGGACAAAAATGTCAATTTTTCTAAAATGTGTTTTTGTGTCTCTAGACATTTATCTCCCTGGATATACAACCAAAATCGATAAATGAAGTAGGAGTATGAAGAGTAATGACTCAGCTTTGATGACATCATATTCAACCTCACTTTTCACCGATTTTTTAATCGCGAAATTTTCGCATGGGTCGTCTAGTTTCCTAAAATTCTAGTTGTCATCTAATGCGTGTCACTTCATGATGTGTAATGCGTATACTGTATGAGACGGTGATGTTAGAAAACGTATGGCAAATCAAAGATACCACTCAATAAGTTTGTGGCTAGATTCAAACGAAAAGAGAGTTTTTTGAGCCAGTTATTGTAAAAGAAAATTCTATTATGAAAGATGCCACCCACAATTTTGTGAATTGCAGAGTATATATGTAGATTTAGATGGAGATGTAGATAACTTGGTTCTGAAATTGATACTATTTTGGGTCAGAAATACTTTCGCAGGACAAGTAAATTGTACAATAACCTATTTTCAGTTCAATATTTCGTGAATATTCATTGGACCTTAAATACATCGAATGGACTGCACAATTCACTAATTAAAACAATTCCTGAAAGAATTTGTTCATAAATATAGAGTTTTATTGCAGAAAAAAATGTTTACACGCACTACTGATGTCAACCGTGAAACTTAAATATGCCTATTAGAGCAGCTGATCCTTTCTAGTAAATTACACTACCATTTATACAATCATTCTTATCAACACGTAACAAACCTTCAAAACCACCTGTAGAGGCTACTACCACTTCCCGCAAAATTTGCGTAGGTAAAGCTCCGCATTCCCATTCCAACCTTTTCGTCAATAGAAGTGACGGGTTTAGAGTCACACTCCTGCCATTCTCTTCCTTCCCCTGGTGTTTCCTCTATGGTAGGGACTAATTGGATAGCAGGCTGAATGGAGATGGGGAGCCATTTTTTCACGTTCAGTTTGAATAAAAATCTTCGGTTGCGTCAGGGATCGAACCGCGACCGTCCGGGTCGTAGTCGGATGCTCTATCGTTTGACCTACGCGCTCACCCACATACTCGCATCTACTTGACCTTTGCTTTTGTTAGTGTTTTCCCGACGCTTCACAGCATCCATTTGTACTGCACAATAGTGAAAACTCTGTTTTATCGATCGCTGCTACTTTGGTAAACGGTGTTATTTACGTTCTGTGCGATTAGCATTAATTTATTTCTCAATCACGTACTTAATGAGGTATATGATAATCACGTGTGGTCGTAATGACCCGGTAACAGGGTTTCAATTACTTACGCATTCCACCCCTGTATTAGCCTCCTTAACCTAACCCGGTAACCCTACCGGGTAAAGTGGACCTTCGAACCACGGAATCGTTCTGGTGTATTTCACATTACACAGCAAGCTGTGCCAGAGGTGAAGGTCGGCTTAAGAGCCTATGAAAATTCCAGCCAGGACAGGGATTCGAACCGTTAACCTTTCGATCTCCAGTCAGACGCCTTAACCACTGAGCCACCAGAGCGCTCTATTAGGGAGGTATTAATTGAGGACCACCCCAGCATTCTCCTATTTGACAACGCAAAACTGTCCAAAACCGTTATCAGCAAGACAGGTACGACAGGCGAAAGATTTGATCTTGTCCTCGTTGTAACACCACAGTAGAATATTTCCGCGTTTTACCGTATACTGGTAAATGGCGTGTCACATTAATAACACTTCTCCTTCTTAAAAGAAGAGTCTATCGTACGTTGAAATTGAACCGCCTATTACATTCCGGTGGATTGTGGTTTTTCTGCATATATCTAATAGCAGCTATGTGAGCGATGACTTTCGGGTCTTGTGTTCTGGACGACACCAGTTCAGATCCCTGTCGAATCATCCATATTTCTGTTTTACATGATTCCCTGAAATTAACTCATGTGATTGCCGGAATACTTCCGTCAAAAGAACATGACCTCATTATTTCATGTTCCTTGATCTCATCCTCTTTCTGTTACAAGTATGTCCAGAGCCTACGAGCCGACGCACCGACGAGCCGACGAACCGACTAGTCGACGAACCGACTAGTCGACGAACCGACGAGCCGACGAACCGACGAGCCAACGTACCGACGAACCGACGTACCGACGAGCCGACGAACCGACGAGCCGACGAACCGACGATCCAACGTACCAACGAGCCGACGAACCGACGAGCCAACGTACCAACGAGCTCCAAATAAAAGAAAATGATGATTTGTCCAAAACACTCAAGAAATTTTAAAAAATAATAATGTTTCTGTGACTTATCCGTCTAGTTCAGCTAAATAAAAAACTTCGTTTTTGGCAGACGGGTTTCCATTTATTCAATCATCTTCGGTGTCCTAGAACAGTTTTATTTACATTCTTTGACGTTGTTTAAAGTATATTTATAATTTTAATCTGTTAATAAGTGCTATGAATGTTACATTCTACTTACAGTTTTTGTTTCCTGTATATAAAAGCAACAGAAAAAGTACTTAAATGGAACTTCCTCAGACTTAAATGTAAAAACAGGAAACAAAAACTGTAAGTAGCATGTAATATTTATAGCACTTATTAACATATTAAAATTATAAACATACTTTAAACAACGTCAAAGTATCTAAATAAAACTGTTCTAGGACACCGAAGATGATTGAATAAATCGAAACGCGTCTGCCAAAAAACGAAGTTTTTTATTTAGCTGCTGTAGATGGATAATTCACAGAAACTTTATTATTAAAGCAGCTAAGGGAAAAAAAGCCTGAATCTTAACACGAAAAAAAAAATAGTGTTTCATATATACAGTTACTTGAGTCGCTTGCAGATAGTGACTTTTTCTTTCTTAGAATAAATTGTTTTAATACTTCAGCTGTTGACAAAATATTAAAACTCACTAATACACAGTAAACACAAAACAGTCACCTAATATCTATGCCATTACGGTTGAGACAAGGAATTGGTATGAGCGCTGTAACTCGAATATTAAACATATAAACGTGCACGCGAGAATTCTGTACACTCAAAAGTGTTGTTGCATTATATTAGATGATGGAACATGCGATCTGTATATTAGAGAATGAGAGGATTGGTTGTTCTCACTGCTCCCTGTCTTGCCTCAATTGACCCTTCATTAACGTTGCTGTGAATGGGAGGTGAAGACTTAACAACGTGGCCAGCAATCAAGTATCGCTTTAAAACCTATTAGGGGCGGCTAATTGCTGGCTGGCTGCTTCCAACCCCAAGGTCGAAGGGGCAGCGGTCGACCCATATCGGAAGCCAATATTCATTAACGCGAGTTCTGTATCCGCACTGGCAAGGATCCCCATCGATAATCGGGACATTAACTGCAGAAAAACTGGAATAAGGGCTATAAACCAATAGGGACTTAAGCCTTCTGAATTATAAATGCCCGAAACAGGCACACTAAGTCTGTCGTAGTTGTGATCAGAAGATTCTTTCCACAGCATCTAAGATCGAGTAGTAACGTTCTCGCATTCGGGAGGATGCAGGTTAGAATTCTGTTCCGGCCATCAAGGTTTCGATTTTTCGTGGTTTGCCGAAATATCACTTCAGACGAACGCCTGGATGGTTCCTTCAAAAGATCGTGGTTGAATTCCTTCCCATTCCTTGCCATCTCCTGCAGACATTTAAACGACATTTTGAGGAATTGTAATGCTCAAACAAAGGAGATAGCGTATAAAATACTAGTGCATACGCATCTGGATTACTGTTGTGGGGTTTGGGATCCGTATCGCAAGGTTCTGATTGACTCAGTTGAGAGGGTGCATAGGAGAGCCGCTCGATTCGTGACTTGTTGTTACAGCCCTTATGAAAGCGTCACAGAATTGATACATAGATTGGGCTGGGATAGTTTGGAAGACAGACGACGTAGCTTGCGTTCGGATTTATTGGAGAATATGCGAAAAAAATTTAAATTTCGAGTGCAATGAAATACTCCTTCAGCCAACCTATTTAGGTCGCAATGACCGGAGGGATAAGATTAGAGAAATAAAATGCCGTACTGATACTTATATGTATTCCTTCTTTCCTCGCACTATTCGGGATTGGAATGGGCGGGTTTAGGATTGGTGCTTAGCACCCTCTGCCACCCACAATGTTTGTGATTTGCAGAGTATGAATCTAGATGTAGATGTAGATGTAGACACCGATTTCGGTGTCGTTAAAAGAAGTCGATGAGGCCTAAAGCCATAAGCAAGGAAACCAGTAGCTATTTCGAATAGGAGGTGATCACAGCGTGGTTTATAAAATACACACACACAGGGATACTTCATCCGAGGTAAGAATTCTGGGCCGCACCAGCACCTTTAATAATTTGTTTTTTGTTTCTAAAATGGTTTTTGGCTGGTTACAAAATGCAGCCAGCATCAAAGTAAAAATTTTAAAAAAATCATTATTCCACGGTTGTATTTATCGTTAATCTCATGCGTTTTATTATTTTCAACAGACAACCAACACAACAATTCATTGAAACCATCCCAGTCCCAGGTCGAACCGACAACCTCCAGCACACGAAATTACAAGTTAGCTCCAACACTGCTAGAAAATGGTTAATTTTAAAATTAATTAAATTAGCAGTTAGTTACTACACAGTTCCGTTTAAAGTGCACACTCCAAACTACTGCTGGGACGGTTTTATCACAAAGCTACTGCCAAATCCTTCCCGGTTTCCCGCTCCTTGCCCACAGTCCTTTTCCGGCTCCAGTGCCCTCAACGTCATCGAGGCGTTAAGGAAAAAAAATAGAGTTATACATCACACAATTACAACAAAGTTTGCGAGCAAGAAGCTGAACCTTATACAAAGAATACACGTAAAAAAATTAAATTCACATATACAAATAGACATCTAATTTAAAAGAAAATATTTATACTTTCTTAATCTACTTGATAGATTGGCCTACCGGCTCCAGGAAAGTTATTTTTTTTTTATCCCGCGTATATGCCATCGGCTTAAAGTGTGCTGTTAAGATGATTTATGTGCAGTATTTGAGCATAGTACTATCCAACAAAATACACAATCGGCAGACAGACAGTCTGTTGATTTCATAGCAATCTTCACATTGCAACCAATAATCACAATGACTAAACAAAACCGAGAGTGGTGGTGTAACGGCTAGCGTTCTGGCCTCGCATTCGGGAGGATGGCGGTTCGAATCCCCGTCCGGGCATCCAGATTTGGGTTTTCCATGGTTTCCCAAATCACTCCAGGCAAATGCCGGGATGCTTCCTTCAAAAGGCCATGGCCGAATTCCTTCCCATTCCTTGCCCCCCATCCTTCCCCGTCTCTAAAGACCTCGCTGTTAGAGGGACGTTAAGCAGATTTAAAAAAAAAAGACTAAACAAAATTTTTCAGCCGAATATAATGCCGAACACATTTTTGCCCTATTGACTGCAAAAGTACTATCACTAACAGGTAGAACTCAACCTAGTCATTACGCTAGTGGATGCACAAACAGACATACAATTTCTCACTATTTCGACGAATGTCTGAAAAAAAAAAAGCCATGTCTGATGAATCAGCAAGGCGCTCTGTTTGGGTTCGGATGCAAAGATTATATAATTTCCATTCACAACTGTGTGAAATCATGTTATCTTCAGTATATTAATTACTTCAAAACATCCTCACAAACAGTTGCTTGGAGTTGGTGCAAAACCTCATATACGTGTTTCATAAGTTTTCTGAACCAGTGTTTAAGCCCTACGTCGCTCCCACCGATACTGACCACATATTTTTTTACGTGTTCATGTCGTATAGGAACCTCCATGAAAATATGTAGTTTTGATTAAAAACAATGTAGATTCATGTCAATGTTAGTAGTTGCGTTAAAAAGGCATGACGCTGTCATGATGCTATGCTCATCTAGTTTCGAGCAAGCAGACTATTATTCATAATATATAGCTATATATATAAAAAAAATCTAGCAAATTTATTATATCTGTCCTGATCTCACTTTAACCTTCAATCATTCAACATTTAGTAAATTTTAAAGTTCATTTCTATTGGTGTACTTTATAAACCTAACAGCAAGATACTAATCTTCAGTTCATCGCGCCGACGCGTTGACTAATGCGTTACTGTTGGCGAGCTGCGAGCAACTTCTCATTCCCTGAGCAATTTTTGTGGAAGAGAGAGTGCAATTTTTGCGTGTCATGTTTGCGTGTGCTCCACCAACAGGGGCCGTGTTTACCAGCTGACTGGACGCAGCTTCCCAACACACCGCAGCGCCTGTATATAGGCAGGCCCGGCCAGCAGCCTGCTAGCCCTTGTTTAAAGAGGACAGACACGTTTGCACACAAGGCCTTGGCCTTCCATCTGCGGTGGGTACTTCCCGCAGCTCTGCGTCATTAGCAAACAGCGGATGCTACCGACGGTTCAAATTATCCGCCATGTCGAGGGAAATAGGGTACAAAACTCTAGTGCGTCCGCATTTGGAATCCTGTTGTGGAATTTGGGATCCGTATCGCAAGGGATTGATTGACACATTAGAGAAAGTACAGAGGAGAGCCGCTCGATTCGTGACTGCTAGTTACAGTCCTTACGTAAGTGTCACAGAGCTGATTCGTGGGTTGGGCTGGGATTGTTTGGCTGACAGACAACGTCGTTTTCGTTTAAATTTGCTGGAGAATATGCGAAAATCTTTAAGTTACGAGTGCAACGAAATACTTCTTCCACCAACCTATTTAGGTCGCAATGACAGGAGGGATAAGATTCGAGAAATAAGATGCCGTACTGATTCATTTATGTATTCCTTCTTTCCTCGTTCTGTTCGGGATTGGAATGCACAGAATTAGGGTTGGTGCTTAGCACCCTCTGCCACCCAAAGCATTTGTGATTTGCAGAGTATAGATAGATATAGATGTAGAAATGGAAGAGACAGGAGAAGTTGGGGACGACATATCACTTGAGGAGTTCAGAAACATTCTTTTGAAAATTTCTGGACGTTCAGAAGTTAGTGCTGGAGATATAGGAGAGTGGGTAGTGGGTAATTCGTCAGACCCTGGGTATGAAATTCTAAATGCTGATGAACGTATTGAAAGTGTGAGAGAAGAAAGTGTCGAGGAAGGAGATGACCTTAATGTCGAAGTCAGTCAAGCATTTACCTGTCTTGAAACTGCGTTGAAGTGGTTGGAGCGTCAGCCCGAGTGTGACCACACGCAACTTTTCACTGCCAAGCGGATGCGCGACTTGGCTGCCCGAAAACGGATGAATACAGTCAAACAGTTTACTTTGACCGAGATGTACAGCAAGCAATGAATTTTATTTACAGTACGGTATGTACATACTGTAATAATGTGCAGCACTTGTAAGTATGCTTAACATGTAAAAGTGTTGACTTTTAATTTAATTAATTAAAAGATTTTTTTTAAATTTCTGTCATTTTCAACATATATAAGGTAATTAATTAATAAAGGCCCCTTTACAGCAAAAATCCAATTACCCGAATTTTTGACTATCCGAATGGGGTCCGGTACCAATTGATTCGGATTATTGGAGTTCTATTGTAACTATTTCTACATGGACCGTGTGGGGCAACGTAATGTCTAATTTTTGTATCAAAGCACTTTGGAGACAGCCGGTTCAAGTCCATCTTAGCGCTTCAATAATTAACTGTTGTATTCCTTGTGTGATGTCTGTATTTTGTCGATACAATATCTCGTGCACAATAATGAATATACATCCACACTCTTATGCATAACTGTATTCAATTGTGCGACCTCAGTAACGAAATGATAGGAATAATCGAAAACATTTTCTATTAGGAAATAATTCCAAAGGTGAATGAAGATCATTTAAGAGTTACCTTACAGGTGTACACTGTACAGGGAGTATGAATGGATAGATAAGTTTACTCACCTACGTTTCTTTAATCCTTACCAGAACCAAAAGCCTATTCGGGTCTCTACTGCTAGGTCGTTGAAGGAAGTATTTCATAATACCTTTTTTCAAATGCCGAGCGTGGTGGGCGAGTAGGAACGCTATGTCATCATATTCTGGAGGTTGCGGGTTCGAATCCCGGTTCGGTCATCGAGATTTGAGGTTTCCATGCTCTCCAAAATCACTCCAGTTGAACGCCGGGATGGTTCCTTCAAATGGCCATGGCCAAATTACAACCCGTTCTTTGCCCCTAGCCCCTTCACACCTCTAATGACCTTGACGACAACGAGGCGCCAAGCTATTAGCAAAAAATTAAAAAATATTACACTTCTTTTCTACGGGAAGTAGTATCATAATTTTTTCACCACAGGTGTATACGTGATACTTTCAGTAAGATTAAAAGCGGAAAAACTTCAATGCTCTACTTGTGGAGAGTAGTGGTGTTTGACGATTTCAATCACAATCATATGTCGTGAATAAGGCGGGTTGAGTCAGTTTATATCGATTGGAAGCTCTATGTGTGGTTAATCACTGACAACTAGAAAGAGCTGCTGTTTGTAGCGGTGAAACATTAAGGGCAATGCCTGTGATGATAACGTTATCACGGCGGTTAAAAAAAAAAAATGTTTTCATGGTTGTTACATCTGATTGCTTTCCGATATAACCGTAACTACATTTTTACCTATATTTTAGTATCTTAAATAAGTTTTTCTTAAAAAATATGGTACTATATACAACTTACCAATTACGCACTAAACAAAATAGAGGATGAAATTTCCTGAATTTGTTCGTTAGAGTTGCTCAAATATTTTTCTACACCATACTCCATAATTTGAAGACCTCTTCATACACGCAGCTGTATTATTCACAGTGATTCATGGAGAGTTCCGGCTAAGACTACGTCTTCAAATCAAGCTGGATAAGTGACTTTGTGACACATCCCTTGATGACACTTGTATTACGTTCATGACTTGTACGTGCGGATATTGCTTCTCAGTTTTCTGAAATCGATTATTAATTAAATGACCTATAAATCGTCATTAGTTAGACACAGGATGTCAGAGATTGCTTAAAACATAACATCCTTTAGACTCGAGCACTTTATCCTTAAGAAAGCACGTGAATTCGTATTGATATACATTTAAATACGGCCCCTATGATAAGGTACCAAGTTTCAAATTGCAATTAAAAACCAAGAGCTATTTCGGTACTGATCTTAAGGTTTGTGGAAAAAATTCGGCTTCTAACAACAAATTTTTCCACAATGTAATACATTTCTTCGTAGCAACCATGTAATAATGGTACAGTGTATCTCTGAATATTACCACTGAGAGTGGTGGTGTAACGGTTAGCGTTCTGGCCTCGCATTCTGGAGGACGCCGGTTCGAATCCCCGTCCGGGCATCCAGATTTGGGTTTTCCATGGTTTCACAAATCACTCCAGGGAAATGCCGGGATGCTTCCTTCAAAACGCAATGGCCAAATTCCTTAACAGACATTAAGCAGTTAAAAAAAAAAAACTGAACGTTACCGATAATTTCAGTTGCTGTTACACGACATGTGTGAAACAAACTGCTACTTACTCTCATCATCGCTGTATTTCATCCAAATTATACCTAAGAAAATTATACCTAAGAAAATCATGTTCTTTTAGCCATGGTAATTGCAGAGATTATATGCTGATTCTGCTTAGTGAAAAGTACTGCGCCTTATTTTCTGCGAAAAATCACATTTAAAACTCGTATATGAAAGCCTCTTAAAACAAAAATACTCTTTACGACATATCTGAGCACTACGTCTTCGTGGAAACTATTAACTGTTTTTCTCAAAATCTCTAAATCTATGCAGGAAGCTTTAAATGTGACGAAAACACCTTCTGACTCACATATTACAGTACCAGCAGAAATATTCAGATTCAATTTCGTTTCCAATTAAAAGCAAACCTTTGCTCCCATTGTGTGCTGTTGTTTGTAATTGAAGCATAAATAATTTGGGCAGTTTATAATGATATGCATTTGTTGATATTGGCTTGAATAACAGACAGCAGTATATTAATACAAAGCATATGATCAGAAAGATACGGAAGCTCATTGTGATACCACCGATCACGAGCTGATTTCCAGTGGCGTTATTGATAAAAAACCAAAACATGAAACTCCTTCGTAGGAGGTGGTGAAAAACAGTTTGTGATCTAATCAGAAATTTTACTGGATGTCTGAATGTTTCCACTTTTGTAGCGACGCGAGTAATAACTATTTCCCTAACAACAGAAGCAGTCTTTTTTTTTTTTTTTTTTTTTTTACCTGCTTAACGTCTCTCTAACAGCGAGGTCTTTAGAGTCGGGAAAGGATGGGGGCAAGGAATGGGAAGGAATTCGGCCTTGGCCTTTTGAAGGAAGCATCCCGGAATTTGCCTGGAGTGATTTGGGGAAACCATGGAAAACCCAAATCTGGATGCCCGGCCGAGGATACGAACCGCTGTCCTCTCGAATGCGAGACCAGAACGCTAGTCGTTACACCACCACGATCGGTCAGAAGCTGTCGATATGTTCTCATTTAATATGGTCTTTAAGACACAGAGTCATGCTATGCCAGATACCGAAGTAACGCTTCCGGTTTCTTTACTTCGTTTGTTTAAGTGCTATTGTACATATATTAATGACTATCCATACTTATAAAATGCAAGTTTTGGTCATGTTGTAGGTGTGTGACATCAGACTAAGACGTCACGCCTTTCGCCTTCGCTGCACAACAAACAACGAATGGAGATGTTCGAGGTTATGCGCGTTATTTAATAACGGTTCTGTTTAGCTAAGCATACGCGAATAAATTAACCGTCAGAACAGTGAAAGAAAAGTACGTATTCCGTTGAAATCGACCAATAAATTATTAGTTACTTTTTCTTAATTAAAATTCGTTTGATGTAGGTGTATCTTACTCACTCTGTACAGCAATACCGCTGTTACAAAGCTAGCAAATATCTACATCATTTTTAAGATAATGAACGTTAATTGATAAAAAATTGTACTTAGTGAGCGAAGAAACGAATTTCTAAAATAGTGCATTTAGCACGTCATTTTTGACGAGAATACAAGATTTTTATATCCAACGTAGATATTATAAGTCACTGTTCTAATATACTGGAAGGAATGATTTGTCGAAACAAAAGGTATGTACTGTGTTTAAACTAGTATATTAATTATTAGTTGCTTTTATTAATGATGTCACTGTATCAGACACATGTAAAGATTTCCAGTAGGTCAAAATTAGATCGCAATGCAATGAATGCATTTGTATGCGAGTAACAGCATCTGTGAATTTTGATCAGAACTATTAGTAGAAGCTGTGGTGATATCGAAATGCAGATAGAAACAGACAATTGACACATTTTTTTACAGACTAATTCACGATGAATGATTCTTAAGACTTCCACGGCTGTCTTTCTACATACTTTATTGCTTTACGGGCTATGCCGCATCGTTTATTTCAATACCTTAGCTTTCGGCTGCTATACTACAGCCTTCTTCAGAGATACTGTTTTTATTTAGGTTGACATAGCAACCGTCACCAAGCATCGCAGAGAAAGAGGCCGCTATCTTCGTTGATGTTGTTTGAATTCTTAAAGATTTCTGCTGCCTCTTTCACACGTCGAGGCCACCACTGGTCTTCTCTCCACAGCAGCCTCGTGTCTTGAAATTTTATTTCATGCCCGGTGCTACGAGCATGGCGAACGACGGCAGATTTCTCGCTGTTGTTGTATTTGTAGTGGCGGATATGTTCTTTAAGTCTCTCCGCCACTGTGTGACCTGTCTATCCGATGTACACACTGCCACAGCTGCAGGGGAATTCGTAAACACCCGTAAGCTAGTGTGGGTGTAATTTATCTTTCACTCTGGATAATGATTGGCCGAGTTTGCAGTGAGCTTTGTATATGATTCGCACCTCCACCCGCTTAAACAGTTCCCCAATTCGGTCAGTGATGCCACGTATGTATGGAAGACAGGCGAATTTCCTTGGCACATTGGTCTCATGCGATAAGTTGACGTCTTCCATGGGTTTTTTAGGTCTGAGAACCCTTCTGATGACTGATACACTATAGGCGTTGGCTCGGAATATTTTTGTAAGAGTCTTCATTTCTTCCCTCAGACTTTCCGAGTCACATACTGTCTTCGCTCTTAAATTCAGCGATGTTAATACGCCTCTCTTCGTTGCTGGGTGATGATGCGACATGGCGTGTAAATATCTATTGGTGTGGGTCGCCTTGCGGTACACCTTATGACCCAAACGTCCATCACCTCGCTTTTGAACCAGGACATCGAGGAATGGCAGTTGTCCGTTTTCTTCCACTTCCATGGTGAATTTGATTCTTGGATGGGCACTATTCAGGTGGATAATTTAAGCTGCGTTCATAAACTCCGAGATACGGTATTTTTATACGGATGGAAGTAGTTCCGTATTTACCGTGCTGAATGAGACCTGGTCCAGGGATAGCACCAACATCATGCGCTATAGCATGAGGTTTTGGGATTCGTAATTTATTTTTAATTTAATCGTTTCCTGACATCATTCATTCAGTAGAACATCCATATGTATCGCTGTGTAAACTACAACCGAAATATGGAGAAATTACGAAATACGGTTATAAGCATTACATAACAACAATTCTAATTATTTAGGCAACCGGAGAGAAATGAGTTGTCAGAACACTCCGTTAAACCCTTCATTTTTGACGGGCTTTGAGGCTAGTGATAAGTATATTCCATATGTGGAGTACTGCTGGTGTTGAATGTTTGCGTGATAGAAGGAAGAGAGAAAAACCCGGCGATTATTTATAAAAAATCTTCCCAAATAGACGAGTTAAATTTTACCCTACTTCTACCACTTTACCATCAACAGTACTGTTGGACCTCACTTCATACTGAAGACTTAATTAAGACCTTAAGTTCATAATATGGTGATAACAAATCTCAAATTCTCTAATTTCAACCAAATGGCCCATTGCCCTGGGCCATTCGACCTTTAGAGTTTATTCCGAGTCGGTCGAGAGTTATCTTGTTTTTGCTTACTCCTTTTAAAATGTTTAATTAATCATTTCGATAACAGAAAGACAATGATTAGATATAAGGCTGGGAGATGATGATTTTTAGATTCATGGGAATACTAGAAGCGCATTTTGATGACGTGGATGTACGATATCGGATTGTTGTAGATGAAAACTTATTCAATGATGTTTCATTCCAGTATCCTAATCAGTGATAACATCAATTACGTCTGTCTCATTTTTAACCACGTCGTAATTTAGTTTGTAATCTTTAATGTTAGATTTCTCGTTTGAGATTTAAATTTCAGCCTATACGGTATGAACGTAAAGGGCAGTATATGAGGGACGCAGAAACCATCAAATAATATAAACGTTCTACTTATGTTTAAAAAAAATAATGGCATGTTAATTGTTTAAATATCATTTATTTTAGGTTTAGAAGGAAGCTGTATTGATTCCTTTTGGACTACATGTATCTTTGATGTGATTTCCTTGTAAGATATGGTAAATTCATTACTCAGCGGATGGAAAACAAAACTAACTACTTACTCTTGATCCGAAGACTTCCAGCGCAATGAGTATGACTACATTCGGAGAGTCCCGTCCCTCAGTATATAATTATCAGCGTTTATAAACCATACTGCAAATTAAAAATTACTGTATGGAGGAAAGTTTTACTAAAATAAAATGACGAGTAAATGAAAAAAATATTGATCAGTTTCAGCAATTATTTTAAAACATGAAAGCTTGTTTAAAGTTTCATTAAGCAATATAGTTAAAATATGATTAAATTTGTTGGTTATACTGTTACGTGTTATTTTCGCCAATGGTGGGTCATTGTTTTTCCTAAAATATTATTCCAATACTATTATTAGGTGTTTTACGTGTTTAATTAAACTTTGTCCCGTCATAAACCTTCTAGACAATAAGTTGATGTCCACTGTGAAGACCAAAAGTATTGCGCCCACCAGCTAAAGATCTAAGTTTTATGCTAATCCATTTTTATGTTAATGAAACATGATTTCGGAGGCGAAAAGTGAGGTGCATCCCTACTACATAAAGCATTGCTGGAATGTCTAAAAGTAATAGTTAGGATTTCCTTAATTCTCAATCAGAACAACACATTAATGCCCTGAATCGAAGTACTCTTCATCTGACAGTTATACTTAGCAGAGAAACCGAAATTTTACCAATCGCAGTGTCTTAATTTTCTTCACCAGTTTTAGGCTCGTAGACGGTGGAATCATAGTAGCAGATGTTTATAATCACTGTAAAAGTCAGGCTCCGTAGAAATGGATCCTTAATCCTATTATTGATAAGTTAATGTTCGAATAATTATGGGTAATCGAGGAAGAAGATCGAAATTGGTACAGTTGTTATCGACAGCTTGTACCGGAAGTACCTCCCACTGCCCTGGCTTGGTAATTGTTCCGACTGCTGCTGCGAAAGTCTTCTTCCCACGCATCCAACCTGTCCTCCGATCAGCTGGTCGGCTCGCGCCCACCTGCCACGTCAAGGTCAGCCCCAGCAAGGCTCCGTTCGGCTTCCTTCTCCTGCGCTATCTGTTCTGCCGCTAAGAACACATCAGCAATTACCTTGCCTGCGTAAGCAATGACACTGTATCTCCTAAAATTAGCTAAGTAATGTCACGTGTGTCTGGTAACATGACTGCTGGTCTCGAAAAATTCAGACATCCCTCTCCTACTGCATTTATACCATCATTTAATTACATATACGACGAAAATTTTCAATGTTGTTTGGCTACAGCTTCAACTTGTTTATAGTTGATTTGTATCGTTCATTACACCACATTGACATACAGGTACTCTATTTCTACTCGATTAGTAGAGCGAATTATCATTCAGTAGATACAACACATCCGTTATTTCCATTCTAGTTATATTCAAGTAGCTAATGAGTGAAGAAACCTTGAAATAATTGGTTCCGTACCGGTTTATTCTACTAAACTACGCAAAATATTTGTCATTGATTTCAGTAAAAAACACTACCAACAAAACAAATGTTTGTTCCTCTGTTCATGCTATTCTAAATTTAGTGAAAATATTTTACTGCTATGCTGACCTTATTTTCAGATTAAATCAGATCAGCTAAAACAAACTTCTGAGACAAATTTGATGGAGCAAATTAAATTGTGTTTGTCTACAGGGAACACATACAAATATGTTGGAAACTTACGCATTTAGAATTAAATATAGGTGTATGTTTAAGAAGAATAGAAAAATATCAGTGGGATGCATAACAGACAGATTTAATGGGATTTAAGAAACAGGAGTTATGAAAAGGTGAGGAAACTGGCTCAAAGTACAACCAGGCTAAAAACTTAACATCCGAAAGTTACGAAGGAACCGCTTGAAATATAGTTTGAGACAGTATAAAGATTATAGTAGCTGTTATTTACGTAACTTAGGAGTTCAGATAATAAACAGCTGATTCAAAGTTCTTTTCTAAAACCTAAACAGGAATATCTGAAGAAAAATTAAATTTACTGTGATTGTATTCTATTCAAAAATTTAAAATACATATTACACTTTGCAGATGTCGAAGAAAGTGCTTTGTAAACTAATTACTAACGATTATCAAACTTAAGTATTGAATTTACTGTGACAAAGAATAACGTTAAAACAGAACTCGAGTCAAGTAATTATTGCGATCTAATAACGAAAATCATCAGGATTAAAATTTTGACATAATTTGAAAACGAAATATCTGTGAAGCTACAAGACCTTTAAAGCAAATATTCACCTAATTGTTTTACAAATAATCTAGTAACATTATCAGTTAGTTTTGGAATTTTATTCTCGTTTTGCAAGCGGTTTAGATATAAAAAAAAATGGAATCGCACATATTTTCTTTAATTCATTATCCAATAAGCATCATAATTACCTCAGAGCAGAAAGTACACCTATCTTGAATAAGAAAAATACTACCACGTCAAATTAATTCCAAAATTTCAACGATCTTTCAGAAACGTTTAATACATATTTTAAAATGTTTATTGACACTAAATTCGACAAGAAGTTACATTCAGATGTACTGTTTATTTCATACAGAAAAATTTCTGTGAAAAGGTTTATGTGATTAATGTGACATAATGATAGCTATGGTAAAATGGAATAGTGAATTGCTAATCCTTGTAAACCTTTCAGTGAAGGTTGAATCTAACAGAATCATTACTGTTAAGCAATTCCCTTGAAACTGTTGCGAAGTCACTAAATTTGATTTGCATGTAAAACGTACCAAAGTGGTAGTTAGCAGCCAGTAATAGCTAAAGATCGAAAGCTAATTCGACACGCCGAAGTCTAACAGCTGTAGCATTCGACTGGTCGCGGCAAATCCACCTTACACAGCTGATGTTGCACTGCATTAGTTAAGCTTTAGGATGTGCACCGCCACCTGAACACAAAAATTGATCCCAAGAAACTTCTCTGAGAACTAGTTTTAAATAAGAACGTTGGAAACAATTATCCAGGCAAATTGCAGTAGAAACGAGCTGACGCCTGGGAGAAATGCCGCGATGGCTTTACGTTCCCTTAAAAGTCATGAGAACGACCTCAGCACGAAGGAGACTTGCTGCGGAACTAACTTGTCCTTCGCTACAGTTACATAACGCGAATGCAGCTAGTTTATCAGGCAAGTCAAAAAGAAAACGCTCGTTTCTACAGTGTTGACTATGAACACGAAACGGAAAATTTCATTTAGCTCTGTTAAAATATATATTGAATCAATATCCATAGAATATCATGTATGAAGCGATTAAAAAGCTATATAAACACCAGGTCCATTCATGAGAAAGCAAAAATTAAAATTATCGGTACGTTAATGGTTGTGAAAAAAATATATTGTATGATAATTTAACAAAATATCCATGTAGGATTTCAATGATGAGTTTTTTTTCTCAAATTTTATTACATCTTTAACTAGTAAGAAATTTTGTGATAAAATTACATGTGTGGCAAAGAATTTCCCTACCACAGTTAAGTTCCAAATAGGAAACGTATCTGAATAATGATTCCACTTTCATTTCACTTTCTTTAGGCAATAAGGATTATGTTTCATATTTACTTCTTATTGAATCTCTTCTACAGTTCTACTGTGTATGAATTGTTAGTTTTTCTTCTTCAGTTATCAGTTTTAATTTTTTATATTATCATTATTAATTTGTCAGTGCGATGATGAGTGATTATTGTCAGTTTCTGTTAAATTATTTAGTGTTTTATCTATTCCGGAACAATAACCTATCACTGACTATCGCAAACATGAAAGCAAACTTATGCTTTATAGACCAAACTCAATGTAAGCCATCATGTTTAACTTCTGTTTAGGATCCAAGATTAATCTTCTCTTTCGCTAACTGGAATAATTTCTGTTTCTTGGCTGTTACAGAGGACATTTCTCAAATCAAGGTAGTTGCTCTTGAGTTTTTCTTTGAATTTTTCTTATAGTTTCGATAGAAAGTGCTGTCATCCGGTTCATTACATTATATGATAAAAGCTAAGAAATCATTTTCATGCAAGGCAAAAATATGATTATTCACTTTAATAATTGACAACAAAACAAATACTCATCCTATTTACGAAATATTAATATAATTGTTCACGTATGATGATTAAATTACAAACGATATACCGTACCGAAATGTATTACGCTACGGAATGAATAACACGTTTAGGAATATTTATATGTTGTTATCAATTTTTTTTATTTGCAGAGATAAAATATCGTATTAGTACAATGTTATGCTATTACAGAATCAACTCTGGTGAAGGATTAAAAAAGTGTTTAAATTAAGGGGTTACCCTATGTACGAGCAACCTAAAATCATAAACTAACATATTATCAGCATAAAGCTACTAAATAAATCTTAAGCTTTGTGTGTTACAGCTGAGTTATGCTCTGAATAGACACCACAGAATGATCTATCCGAAAACGTTTATGAACATTAAAGTTTATGTAGTTATCGATATCGTACAAACAATACTGACAATAGCGAAAAATTAAATGTAATAACAGGCATAAAACACTTGTTTTTGAAACGGAACATGCTTCAAGACTTTGACATGTTTGTCCTACTATGTGATGTAATAGTCATTCTAGTATTAATATTTTAAATTTTAAGGCTAATCTGTAAGCGTAGAAGCTATCCTGACATGGGCCAATTAATTTTATCTCTTTGAAGACAAAAAAAAAAAAAAAAAAAAAAAAAAAAAATATCGCTTAAAATAAAGACATAAGTAAAATCATCACTATCATTGGCGTAGCACATTTTTGCATTCTGTCACGGAGATAGGATTGGCAAAACTGTTTTACAATTTTAATATCAAAATCATATTTTTAAAACTTTTATTCTAGTATCAGACAGCATGAAACTGTTGATAAAAAAAAAAAAAAAAAAAAAATCTCGCTAAAGAAGATAACTGTTTGAAGAGAGGATTGAAATATTTCACGGAGATAGGAATGGCAAAACTGCTTCACAATTTAATATCAAAATCATATTTTTAAATTTCTTATTCTGATATCAGACAGCATGAAATTGTTGACAAAAAAATCTAGCTTAATAAGATAACTGTTTGAAGAGAAGATTGAAATATTCCAAGAAAATATATGGTACAAATTGGCAAAGTAGTCTTGGAATTAGTTGAGCAGAAAGAAGCTGTGATCTGATCGTTCCTAAACTGTAAACAATAACAGTGACACCCGAGGACTTTGTCTGGTACAGCTCTGGTGATCTCTGTGAACAGTGCCGTTTCCCCCTGTTGCTAGCTACTCACCGTGGCAGCCGTGGCTACTGGCGGGCTCCCGCAGCGCACACCTGACTGGTCACCACTGTAGCACGCGACTGGCCGTCTAGCAGGCCAGACACCGACTGACACGCCGGGCGTCCCGCGCCCAACAGATCGCTCGCTCTCCGTGCATCTCGGCTGCATCCGCCGCCCTTCGGCACTCTTCGGCGGCTCCAGCGCCCGCCGCCGTTCAGCCTATAATCCCTCTCCGGGGTACCTACTTACTCGAGGCCATAAAATTAAAAAGTGTTTACCCGAACTGAAGAGAAGTATCAATACCAACAGAAGTTGAAAATACAGTGCTTGGTGGATCGGAGGTTAACGTTCGGGCCAGGAGATTTGAAGGACGTGGATTTCCGGTACTCCAGATTTCGGTTTTAAAACGTTTCCCGAAATGCATCGATGCGAATGCTGACATCAGCCACAGATCCTGGCTAGGATAATCTAACCATCTATAAGGCCACTGACATACTATGCGGAAAAACGCAAAACGCTGCGGTACCTGTGAATCCGTAAGCACGTGTTGTCTTGCGGGGCATGACAAACTAGAGAAACCGCAATCCGGAAAACGCGTCCGGCATTTTTCTACCGAAACATGTCTGCGGAATGAAAATTTCCGCATGCGGCCGGCGACGCGGATTGGAGAGGGAAACACAAAGAAAGCAGAGGGTAGTGACACACCAGCCGCTCAGTCTCACTCCGGACAGAACTGTAATGCACATTAGATAAAGGCATTGGCAGTATTGTGGTTGGATTAGATTAGATATGCACGCTTTGATCGCAAGTGAAAAGAGTTTCGGGAATGTGGGACAGTACTTATAATCATTAATAACTAAAGATTACCAGCTACTGATTAGCGGTTAATTATTTAAAATCCCATCAGTAGATTCAATTTCGAATGTTAACTGCTAATATGTAATATCGAAAGTTTATTACTACATATGAATACGCTTTCCTTATACCCTAATTGGTGCATTTGGAAACGGTTTTCACATCAACAAAAAATAATTCACTATTTTAGTAAATGTGAATAACTTTAACAATTTCCACCGAAAGTGGTGGATGAGTGGTTAACGTTCTGGCCTCGCATTCGGGAGGACGCCGTTTCGAATCCCAGTCCGGGCATTCAGATTTGGGTTTTCCAAATCACTCCAGGCGAATGCCCGGTTGCTTCCTTCAAACGGCTATGGTCGAATTCCTTCCCGTTCCTTGTCCCCAGTCACATCCCACCTCTAATGACCCCGACGTCGGCGAGGCGTAAAGCACTAGTTAAAAAAAATAATATTGACTATTTCCCATTCTGCACCGCAAGAACATACACCATTTTGTTAGTCATCTTTAGTTACGAAATCCTAATAAGAAAATACTTTCACGGAGTGAAACTGGTAACTAAGTAAAAACTGCGAAATTCAGCAAGGGGATATATGTATTGTGCTGGCATTGGTTTTTTATTTTAACTTTAAGAATCATTCATGGTTTCGTCCATCGCCAAAGAGTATCTTTTTCGCTTATCTTCATTACTGGCTTCCGAAGGCCATGATGGGTCTATATTTTACAATACTCGGAACTAAAAATAGTAAAGAAATGTAATTTTTTCCGTATTCACATGGCAGATTGGCAATTTTTCAATCTCTTAAATCAGTTTTAGACGGTTGTGTTGCTTGAAAAATTGGTCTTTAATCCGGATCCGCATAGTATGTCAATGGTCTAAGCGCAGCGGTAACTATCAAAAAAGTTAAGTACAGTATTTCCTTGTTGACATCAAGGTTATTAGAGGCTGGAAACAAATGAAGACAAGAAACTGGAAGGAATTCTGCCGTACATGAAGAGACAATCCAGGCAATCGTCTGGAGTGACTTCGGAAAATGTTTGTAAACCATGATCTGGATGACGAGTTAAATCCTCTGTTCGCGATTACAAGATCCAATAGTTGGGGACTGCAGAAAGAAGTGAAAATTTAAAACTATGTATATCATACGCGCAAGACGTAGCTACAGATATACTACATAATAATAATTTCGTGTGGTCGTAATGATGTGGTGACAGTGTTTCTATTGGCTGCGCATTCCATCCCTGTCTTGGCAGCCTTAAAGTAACCCCGTAGTGCTACCATGTACAGGAGACCTACAGTTTAACATGTAAGACAATTTATACAAACTACGGAAGCGTTGTAACGGGGTTAAGGGTCTAAAAAAACCCGGCGACACAGGGAATCGAACAAGGGGCCTCCCATTTCCCAGTCTGAGAGACTAACCACTGATCCACCAGACCGCTACAGATATACTGTTAACAGTGGCATGTCGGTGATGCGAACTAATAAGATTTTACCCATCAAAAATTGTACCAGGTGCCTAAAGAAGTTTTCACTTCATAAACTAAAAGTCTGAAACATTGACACCATTACAGGTTGATACAACGACAAAAGTAGCCGTTTTTTATATTAGAAACAAGAGTTGGTAAGGACAAATTTTTAAATCATCTAAAAGTTATACTCCAGTTATTTATTTCTGTTAAAAACGAAACGAAAAAAAAAAACCAACCTAAAGTCAGAGCAGAAAGAAATTAATTATGAATACTTCATTCTAAAATTTCGCAGTCTTTTCATTCCGTGAAATCGCCTTTATAAGCAGGAAACTCGCTAATGATCTTCTCTATTTAGTACGTAAGCTTTTCTGGCAATAGACTTCGACTATCCATTCATTTGAAATAAACTCGCGAGCATGAATACAGAAGCGACTAGGTTCATAGAGGAACCCCACCCTACCCCACTATTCCATGAACGTGAAACGCCAGGCAAAGTAAATATTTTCAAAGGCATAGGTCTGGATAGATGTTTCAGAGTAGCTGGTCCCCCAAAAAGTATCAATGATTGGAAAGCTCATGAATCCCATTGCAATTATAAATTTGTGATTAAAACTGGAAACGCTATTTCTTTATTAGATATGTCGTATTAAGATTGACAGTCCATACCTATAATTTCTATTAACATTAGATGTGTTAAATTCATTACGAAGTATTCGTAGTTACGTAGTAAAGACGTGTACGCAAAACTTAAATAAAAAAAATCTTAAGCCTCACCTGTTCTAGGGAGGAATTGAATAGGTGATTTAGCATTAACCCTTCTTACAATTATTAACTCCACATTTCACATACTTATCCCAATACATGCAGACTGAAACAAGAGAGTAGACACTTTCAATAGCTGTATTACGGTTTGCTATAAACTATCACAATACATTAATATCTCCCGCTGGGCTGTTTTTCGCGGTTTGAGTTTTTGTTATGGAGTGTTGCTATCTACCTATTTAATTTTTTATGGAACGTCCATTAAATACGTGAGGTGTTTTTTTCTGAAATTTGGACCTCCCTCCCCCCTTGGCAAGATTTGTTAAGATGTGGTGGGAAACTGCCCTTCTCCAACTCACGCGAGATTTACCTTGTAATTTTAATTTTGCTTCATGTCACTAAACACCTAAGCGTTAATACTGCTGTCTTCTATGCACTACATTTTTTCTATTAAATAAAAGGAGAAAAATAATATAAAAAGTTGTAGTGAGATTTTTATCGACATCCGCTCCCTTTAAATGAGATATGATGAGATTTTTCAGGATCCCCTTACCCCTATCATAGATCATATAATTAATGGAAGTCACCTTATTGTAAAATATGTAAGACGTTTATTGATTACGTTAACACTTGATGGAAAGACAGAAAAAAGGTATGTATAAACTGCGAAGTTAAATTTGAAGAATAGATTTTGGATTTGAGAACTATTTGCGTTTCTATCATAAAGCAGCACATCAAACGGAAATCAAGACTGGGCCAATACGTATAGAGGACGTATTGGGATGCATTCTCGATAAATAATAGTTCTGCTTATTAAAACACATGAATTTTACTTGTTCGATATGCTGCAATGAATTTTAAGTACTGTAACATGGCAAAATTCATATAGAAAAGGGTCTTATATTAACGTAGCATAATGTTTAGTAATTTTGACACAGATATTTCCGTATTATTACAACTTTACTCTTATTCTCCGATTTTCTGACTAGCATTTTATTACAAAAGCGTATCATGTTAATATACATGAAATATATTAAATAATGCAATTACATTAATAATAGTTGACACAGGTACAAATTTATTTCGCAATCAAAGATAAATAACACTTACGTAAATTTCTTTATTAAAACTAATTATCACTAAGCTTAGAACAAGTACAAAGTAATTGAATATCTATGGTGATTTTTATGTACTGAGCGTGGAGGGTGAATGGTAACTCTTGGCCTTACATTCGAAAGGACACGGGTTCGATTCTCCATGCGGCCAAATACTGGGATGGCCAAACTCCCTCCTGTTCCTTGTGCCCAATTCTTTCTCGCCTCTAATGGCCTTGACGTCAAGAAGCCGTAAAGCCATAAGCAAAAAAATCTATTTACGGTTTTTTAACTGTTGGATGTGTACAATATTTTCATGAAGGTGTAGCATAAAATTTATCATTGCTGCCGGAATCTGTAGTGTGGGTCACGGTTGCTGTTGCCGTTCCCTTCCCTGCGACGGGCACGTGAACCTTCCGCCGACCACTGGCGACAACATCGATGTACTGTGGAGACCTCGCGCCCCACATGTTGAGCAATTCGGCGGTACGTCCACCCGGCCTCCTGCGTGCCCACTATACGCCCTCGCTCAAAGTCCGTCAACTGCACCTTCGGTTCACGTACACTCTGTCGCGGCATGCTACCAGTGTTAAAGACTGAGATGGAGCTCCGTATGCCACGGCAAACTGGCTGACACTGACTGCGGCGGTGCCCAACCGCTGCGCAGCTAGCGCCCTTCGACGGCCAACACTGCTGTTCCTGGTGTGTCCGCTGTGCCGTGCGTTTGATCATTGCTTGTACAGCTCTCTCGTAGTGTCCGGAGCAAGTATGGTGGGTCTTACACACCGGCGTCAATGTGTTCTTATTTCAATTTCCAGGAGTGTATTATGTATTCGCTCCCGGCAAATGCCTACATGGTTGCTACAAAAGACCGTGGCCTGATTGTTCCCTGTTACCTTTCCCCTTGCTTTCCCTGTTCTAAGGCCCAGGAGGTCAACGAGATGTAAAACCTATAATATTGGCTTTGGTGAGATTCTAATTCTTTTCCTTTTTTTTTTCTTTTTTGCTTACGGTTTTCGTCTCGTCGACGTCGAGGTCATTACAGGCAGAAAAGGAAGGGGAACAAGGAACGAAAAGGAATTCGGCCATAGAATTTTGAAGTGTTTTGGGGAAACCACGAAAAATTCGAATCTGGATGCCCGGGAGATTGTAATCATTGATGACTGGTTTATTATTAGTTATTGAGTGTGACACTTCATTAATAAAGTGACTTAAATGACTGGAGATTTCATAATTAAATGATCGTGTCAGAATTCTTTGCAATATGAAAGAAATAAAAGCTTATATAAGGTAATTTATAAAATAGAAACAAAAACTACAATGAACTCTGTAACACTTTAATATCAGTCCGTTTAGTGCCTTTAAATCTGATTGGTGGGGCACTGTGGTCAAAAACTGTCTTTTACAATACGCATCAATAAGTGCCGTAGTGGCATTGAACACGGAATAATAACTGCGATGGCCTGGATCTGTGTTTCTGTGAATGGACGGTGCTGTCTCCTGCTAGGCAAACAGCCGCAAGTCTTCCTTATGAAGCGGCTTCACCCGGCCTCCAGCTGTGCCTTTATGCTGTCTCGAAAACAGCTGGGCTGGCATTGTCCTGAGGGCCACTCTACGTCATCGCCAGACATCCCTCACTCAACGTGGCCTCTGCAGAGACACATACTTGATCTCTCTTTCCGACCTAGTAAACTGGGTAAGTCTTAAGCCTGGCGTCGAATCGGGACATTTCCCGCCTATCTGCAACAAACTGTGCTGTCAGTTGTTAGTGGGATGGAGTGATGTTATTGGCGCGGAAGAAGATCTGATACGGGCTGTATGTCATCAACAACCCGTTCCAGTTCTTTATTAGCGAAACGTGGGGCGGGAAACATTCCTCAGCTCACGCAGCAATTTTTTAGTATTACCTTGCAACCCTGTGAACGTAGTGCAATAAGTTACTTATATTTAGGGCCGGTCAGTTGAGAAAAAAATCGTCTTCACCTGCAAAACTCGGGACCATCCATCGTTCTTGCATACAAATCCCTGCAACTACACACACAGCTAAAATATTTCTGTTCGTACAAGTTCGAGAATACTACCTAGCCGAAAGTCTTTCGTCACTGATGTCCTTTAATATAATGTAGACATTGTGTTTATCTGCAAGGACGGAAATTTAAACCTACATTACAGGCCTTTACAAACCAATTGAGAGATTCAGAGAACAAATAAGAACATTAGATGAAACATTTCTGTTTATGTTCTTACTTTTTGGTGATCATTACATTTTGATGCTGGAACGTATAAGGCAGCATACTTTATCATTGTCCATTTTTCACATCTTACGCTTAATAACTCTGCTAAATTGAACCAAAAACTACCACATCTTATTGTAATGTCAAAATAACAGCTGATAGATCGATAACAAGTAGTGACAGCATAATAATCCAAACAACATTCGCCTTTCAATTGTCTCTGTGCACACTTCAAAGAGTTGTTTTTGCGCATAAAATATTACGTCTATGCTTTTTTTCGCCTTGCAGCTTTGCGCCTAAACGACGTCGTGGTCATTAGAGACGCGAAGGGACTGAGGACAAAGAACAGGAAGGAATTCGGTCATTGCCTTTTGAAGGAAGAATCGTCGCATTCACCTGGAATGATTTGGGGAAACCATAAAAAACCAAAATCTGGATGCCCGGAACCGGCGTCCTCCCGAAAGTGAGGCTAGAGCGTTACCGTTTACCCACCACGATTGGTGCCTCTTTTGTCAAAAACACTTACGTTTTTTTATAGTAGGAAAATCTGTCGACTGATCCTGGAAGAGCAGAAGACCAGTGTGGGATATTTCCTTTTTACTTCCTTCGTTGATAACAAAAAAAAAGCTGGGTACCGACTGGTATTTGGCAATAAAAATCTACTGGAAGATATACGTTCTATTCTCGAACTTAGAAGGTTCAGTTATTTCCATACAATTTCATCCTTACAGTTCGAAAAACTCATAATAGTCTTACCAATGTATCTTGGCTATCTTACCCGTAAACTCAGTAAGGTTTGATTTACCCTTCGTTGCTGTACTAACTTCATATCGAAGATGCACCCGTGTTAAAGAACACTCAACTAATCAACTTCCATCAAGAAGTTGTATTTTTGTGATTTGACATTCTGATATTATAAGCTTCTAATTCAAAACTAACTATCGCGAAACGAGGTGCAACGCTTAACTCTTCTCGACATCTAGACACTGATAATTGATTTTTAGTTAGATTCTTTTCCAATTCTAATGGTGAAATTCCTTAAGTGGAAACGAATCATTTGGAATAGTGTATTCATGAAAGATATAAACCATTAAGTCTTCTAGCAACTGATTATTCAGTGATTCATATTGCTACTTTGCATGTCCGGATCAAACTACGATCTGCGTTGAATATAATCTCATGTATTTTAGTTTTCACGACTGTGGATGATCCCAGAAGTACTGTCTACTTTTGACGCCAGAGGATTATAGAATTGTGGGCCAATTGTGTTAATTCCTTGTAGAAATCCTCCGAACAAGTGATTTTTGGTGATAACTGGGCAATGTTTGAGTGTCGGCCCTGACAAGCCATACATTACTTTCCACCCCTGTGATTATCTGGCATAGTGAGACAGTGAGAGCTGGCAGGGCTACTAAGTCCCAAACCACAGTATCCTGTTATACGAGTTAGACCTTGTAGTTACATGACGGACCAATTTTGCAAGAGACGATGTTTCAACGAACTCGCGATTGAAGAGAGGAGTCTAACAGGTACTTTGGAGAACCGAGCCCACTCTTCTGGTCTGATATTGGCAACTGTTGGTCCTGGACTGGTGTTGACCATCTTTAGGGAATACTGCGACGTAGGAGTGAGCTGGTCACTTATTTTTTTTTATTTTTTTTTTAACTGCGGATTCTTTACTTGCACAGTGAAAATTGTTATGCAGTGATAAATTATATTGTTAATGTTGCATAACTTAGATGAGATTAATAATTATTTATTTTCATAACGTGTATCAGATTTGATGTGTCTTTGCATGTTTTAAAGAGAAACAAAAGTTTAGGCAAAAATTCAAATAAGTGGCAAAGGAGAGAAAAACAGACATATACAAGCATAAGCTATACATTTATTTTCAGTATATTTATGTAATCTAATTCCAAAGATGATCATAGAAAGACATTTTGACAGCGTGAATATAAACTTAAAAACCTATGTAGGGATCAGTTGGACCGTTTGGAGTGCCACAGTCATACTAAATTACGATTCATAGGTCGTATTTTGAGGAATTGTAATGCTCAAACAAAGGAGATAGCGTATAAAACACTAGTGCGTTGTGGGGTTTGGGATCCGTATCGCAAGGTTCTGATTGACTCAGTTGAGAGGGTGCAGAGGAGAGCCGCTAGATTCGTGACTTGTTGTTACAGCCCTTATGAAAGCGTCACAGAATTGATACATAGATTGGGCTGGGATAGTTTGGAAGACAGACGACGTAGCTCGCGTTCGAATTTATTGGAGAATATGCTAAAAAAATTTAAATTTCGAGTGCAATGAAATACTTCTTCCGCCAACCTATTTAGGTCGCAATGACCGGAGGGATAAGATTAGAGAAATAAGATGCCATACTGATACTTATATGTATTCCTTCTTTCCTCGCACTATTCGGGATTGGAATGGGCGGGTTTAGGATTGGTGCTTAGCACCCTCTGCCACCCACAATGTTTGTGATTTGCAGGGTATGGATGTAGATGAATGTAGAACGTCTCTTAATAGCGAGGTCTTTAGAGACGGGAAAGGATGGGGGGCAAGGAATGGGAAGGAATTTTGAAGGGAACATCGCGGCAATTGCCTGGAGTGATTTGGGGAAACCATGAAAAACCCAAATCTGGATGCCCGGACGGGGATTCGAACCGCTGTTCTCCTGAATGCGAAGCCAGAACGCTAACCGTTACACCACCACTCTCGGTGGGTCACTTTAGCAGAGTATCGAATGAAGCGCGCTATCTGGCTGCAAGACACCAAACCTATTCTCGGACGCACGCCAAGACCGTCGCATCCTACGCAGTGCCGTAGGGGACTGCACCGTTACTTCCCGGCAAATTAGGGACACTGTTGCTCCTGGGGTATCAGAGAGGACCATTCGCAACCGTCTCCATGAAGATGGGCTACGGTTCCGCGCATCGTAAGGTCGTCTTCCGCTCACGCCCCAACATCGTGCAGCCCGCCTCCAGTGGTGTCGCGACAGGCGTGTATGGAGGGACGAATGGAGACGTGTCGTCTTCAGTGATGAGAGTCGCTTCTGCCTTGGTGCCAATGATGGTCGTATGCGTGTTTGGCGCCGGGCAGGTGAGCGCCACAATCAGGACTGCATACGACCGAGGCACACAGGGCCAACACCCGGCATCATGGTGTGGGGAGCGATCTCCTACACTGGCCGTACACCTCTGGTGATCGTCGAGGGGACACTGAACAGTGAACGATACATTCAAACCGTCATCGAACCCATCGTTCTACCATTCCTAGACCGGCAGGGGAACATGCTGTTCCAACAGGACAATGCACGTCCACATGTATCCCGTGCCACCCAATGTGCTCTAGAAGGTGTAAGTCAACTACCCTGGCCAGCGAGATCGGATCTGTCCCCCATTGAGCATGTTTGGGACTGGATGAAACGTCGTCTCACGCTGTCTGCACGTCCAATGCCGTTCCACAGGACTACATCCAGCACCTCTACGATCGTCTCCATGGGAGAATTGCAGCCTGCATTGCTGCGAAAGGAGGATATACACGGTACTAGTGCCGACATTGTACATGCTCTTTTGCCTGTGTCTATGTGCCTATGGTTCTGTCTGTGTGATCATGTGTTGTATTTAACCCCAGGAATGTGTATATAAAGTTTCCCATTCCTGGGACAATGAATTCACGGTGTTCTTATTTCAATTTCCAGGAGTGTACAATTAAAAACCAAAATCTGCATGGCCAGATGTAGTGTTGAATGAATCTACGTCCTACCGAATGTCAGGCCGAGCTCTAAAACTCTGCTATCTGGCTCTTTCTGTAGATGTCGCGAGCGTCAAAAATATCTGTTATCATTTGGAGGTGATGCAAAACATGATTGGAAACGGACCCAATTTTTTCACAAATGCATTACTACGTTGAGTGTACAAAAGTGACTGATCAGCTTTAGTTATGCTGTATTAATGAAGCAATCCACTCACTCAAAAACACTTTATTCATGTCATGAGCTGTCTTAAACTATTAAATTCCACATTAAGTGACTGCAGATCATTACGTCTGAGTCCATTTGAACTAGGTTCTAGAGGTAAACTTATTCTGCCATTTCGTAAATCCATTTCTTTCATATCTGCTTTCTGTATCATTATTTTCTCCATACTAAATTCCGTCGATTTCTTCCAATTAATCGTTGCTGGTGATTAAGTTTTCAATATGATGCGTAACCTCTGCCAGTATCTACCGTGAATGCTCTAAGATATGTCTGTCTGGTAGAGACAAGAACCGTCTTAGAAAGGAGTACTGATAATTCAGAGCCACCGCAGATGCCCTTGGAGTTCAAAAGCTGATCACTCTAGCACCATTTCTGTTCGCCTTATCTATAAACATAGATATTAAAGTCTGTTAAGATTTAGAATGTAATGTCTATCTCTCTGTTATGCTACTGACTGTTGTGCTAAAATTCTCTGTTCATATCAAATATGTATTAGATACATTCTCATTCTCCATGGTAAAACATATGTTTTCTTCATGGCAGCTCAGAAGTTCCCTTTTTTTTTTTTTGCTAATAGCTTTACGCCTCGTTGACGTCGAGGTCATTAGAGGCGCGGTGGGACTGGGGACAAGAAGCGGGAAGGAATTCGGTCAAGAAATTTTGAAGGAATCATCCCGACATTCGCCTGTAGTGATTTGGGAGAAACCATGGTAAACCCAAATCTGAGTTTCCGGACGGGGATTCGAACCGGCGTCCTCCCGAATACGAGGCCAGAGCGTCAAAAGTTCCAAATCGCGTTATGATCCAATGGTTAGCTTCTGAATTAGTTGACATTACTTCCTGTCCTTCAGTTATCCAAGATGCTCGGAGCATTAAGAACGTAGAAATCCTCTTCATATGCTATGCATTTGAGCCTACAGAGGAACACAGCAGCCTCTGTTAAGCTCCATGGCAAAGCGAGACACGACAAATCCGAGTTCACCACACTTACCTCCAACTATATTTTTGACTAAAGTGTCCACTCCACGAAAATTGTCGTTTCCTACGCTGCAGACTATTTAAAGTATATCAAAATGTGTAACTTATAAATCAGTTAAGTTAGCAGCACGTGTGGAAAACGCAGTTTCAGGATGTTTTCGGAAAATTAGTTATGTGGCTTCTGTTTCACATAGAACTGAGTTGAATACATAATTGCAGCAACCATAAATGCAGTAATTGAGCAAGTCAGAATGGACTTTGAGTTGTAATGTCGTCAAGTTCAACTCCCACTATACGGAAAGACACTGATCCATTTGGCGATCTTTGAAGCAAAGTCCTCTTTCAAGTACAAATTCGCTTTTGGAATTCGTATTTAGAATTATACCGCAGTCGTGACACATACTTGGGCCGGGTAGTGGTAGCCTGGGGAATGCTAACTGCAGAAATCTGGTATATTTTTAAGTTATTCGAAGGTAAAATAATCTTTCCAAGGCGTTGTGCAGTGAGCGAGCGTTTTCAGGCCATTGGACACTTAGTAACATTATATCCTGCATGCCAGCTTACTTCATGTTTAAGATATTCCCACTCAGAGCAGGGAACTATTGACCAAGGTCTGGCTCTATCCAAACCTCTTAGCATGCTCTGTAAGCTCAATTTAAGTAGAACCACGTCAGATACACGTCAACAGTGGTGATTAGGAGGTAAGTACTCCATACTTCAATTCCTGCCAGAGAGCTACTTCCATCTATTCGTCATGCAGTCATTTCCAGCTGCCACCAAGATGTAGCAACTACTTTTGTGGAGATTAATACGTACAGACTAGTTTATTCACAGACGTCCTCTGTGGCCTTAGGAAAGGGACTCGAAGTTATTCAGAATCCATGAAGTTTTTATTGGACTGTTTTAGAGATATTATACATTAAAAAACGTCTTGTCGTGTAGTAAGTTCTGCAGTTGGTCTGACTTCACAAAAAATAACTGAACCCTTCCTTTTCTTGTGGCTTTCCGCCTCGTCGACGGCTTAGGTCATTAGAGGTGGGACTGGGGACAAGGAAGGGAAGGAATTCGGTCATGGCCTTTTTGAAGGAAGCATCCCACCATTCACCTGGAGTGATTTGGGGAAACCATGGAAAACCCAAATCTGGACCCGGACGGGGATTCGAACCGCCTTCCTCCCGAATGCAAGGTCAGAACCCTGCCTTTGTTACATCATTCCTGGTACTGATTCCTATTCACTTTGCTAGCTCTAAGCAATGCTTTTAGTAATTCTTCGACCTCAAAGTCACATTATTTTGGGAGAAACTAACTGAAGAGTGGACAAGTCAAACAAACTCACATGTTCTTTGATGCAAAAACCGCTCGGGTTGCTACACAACAAGCTGCCATCGGAATAAGACGGCAGAAGACGTTTAGACAAATGGAGAGACTTATTTGGTTTGGACATTATTTTCTAAAAAAAATCGCCATCCATTCCGTACTAGCTTATTTGCTTGTTCAATAAGTACATGGTTGGACCGGTTCAAGAAGCGTTTAAGGTTCCCTGTTTGAACTAAGTTCCAGGATGTGCAATGTATGTGCTTGTGTATTATCACATGTTTCTTTACAATCTTACAGTAAAAGTTTGTATTTATATCTAGGTATTTGAAAATATTGTGTAGTAATGTAAACTTCGTGTTGTAAAACATTGATATTCGCTTGTTTTACACTAAAGGATCCATTACTGGTGGTCGTACACGAACCCATGCTTGAAGTATTGTTTTTCTGAGTAAAGACACTGTATTGATCCTTACCTACTTTGTGTCAGTTTATATTCGCCCGCTCACAGTATGACAACACCGTTAGCATGGCTAATTTGAAGAGTTTCGCAGTGTAAAAAATTAAACATTCAGGAAAATTTCATATCCTGACAGAAACGAAAGATATTTTACGGATATTTCGTCTGCAAGGATGCAGTATATAATAAGACTGAGCAGATTGTGCATAACTGAGAAATGGAAGAATTTCTTTTCAAAAAATTCATCTTTTCGAATAATCATGCATCTCTTCAAAATCAGTACTGATATTTTGTGTTATCAGTCATCCATAACAACGACCATTTGAGCGGCAGATGTTGTTTAGTTTTTGAAATACGTCAAATATCGATCGTTATGTCTCGTCTGCTGCAATGTCGTTAGTTTCGCTAGAAACTGGACAGAATGGACATGGCGTTAGTAACGACCTACCAATGTGGAATAGTTTGGACCAATTGGTTAGTAATTCGAACATCCGTCTTTCATAACGCCAGACAGAACATTACCACTCACGTACCAAGCTCGGTTTCCACTTTCATTAATTTGATTCAGCTCAACATTCTGACTGTAATTGTACAGTTCACACTGGCGTGATACGTTGACAGCGACAGTGAATACCCGCAGCGCTTAATTAAAAACGCCTACGCTTACTCTCGATTGGAAAGAGAGTGTGGGACGACATTAAAATGTCAGAGGGAGTCATACACAGTGCTCACAATGGTCAGCTGTAGAAATACATTAATTCCAGGAAGTTCCTCGCCGAAATTTAATAACACGGACAACCTACACATTTTTTGGGAATGAGGCGTTATTGATGATACATTTCCACGACACGAGGTAATGCAATGCAGCCTAATAGAGTTTCACATTAACTTCAAGCAAGTTTCTTGTCTTTAATGTTTATGTGTTCCCGCCCCGTTGGCTGAATTGGTTGCGGCAATGTGACAGTGCTCGGCGCTGACACGGGGTTAGCCATTGTGATGGAAGAAATTTTCAGCATCAACACATGGCCGGAATAGTAGGAGAGATGGTGGTGCGCGATTTCTATCGATAGATTGTGCGTCAAAGTTCTGAGTTAAATACGAAACCTCTCAGCAGTGCGGCATTGTTGGCGGTGATTTGTCTGTTGGATGGGAACGTACGTTCAAATCCAGATTTCGGGTTTCCATGATTTTCGGAAATCGCTCGAGGTGAATGAATGGATGACTCCTTCAAAATGCCAAGTCCAAATTTCTCTGTGTCTTCTGTCCTTTCCCGCCCTAATGACGTTGATGTCGATGATGTGTAAAGCCCTAAGCAAAAAAAAACTACAGTGAATCGTGAAATATCGGTCACTTGAGTTATGCATTTGATAACCACTTTATTCCTTGGCTCCACGTCTGGTTATTAGTATGAATGGGTCTTCAATTTCGACATTTCCATCAAGTATATCTTGATCTGACAGACGAGAGAAACGACCTAGCGTGGTGGCGTAATGGTTAGTGTTCTGGCCTCGCATTCGGGAGGACAGCGGTTCGTATCCTCGTCCGGGCATCCAGATTTGGGTTTTCCATGGTTTCCCCAAATCACTCCAGGCAAATGCCGGGATGCTTCCTTCAAAAGGCCATGGCCGAATTCCTTCCCTTTCCTTGCGCGCCATCCTTTCCCGTCTCTAAACACCTCGCTGTTAAGAGACGTTGAGCAGTTAAAAAAAAAATTATAATAATAAAAAAAACAGAGAAACTCTTTTCACGGTATTTCACAACACATGCTCTATACCTTTTTCCATTTGTAGTGTTGGATCTTCAATTTGAATTTGACATGGCCCGCTTCCATCAAGAGTTGCCACTAGTGAGACTTCATAAATTCTGCCATCCATGTTTTCTCAGAAAATGTATCAGTTAATCACAGCTATCTGATATTTCACAAACTGTACTATTCAGAAACTGAAAGGCTGGCTAACAA
>JARYHS010008074.1:84188377-84412786 GCA_031002005.1 Vandiemenella viatica
GTGGCGTTAGATGGGAACATTTTAAACCGAATGGAGAACTCCCCTGGGTCCTGATTTATTGAAAAATAATTTCCTGGAAAAGGGGAGAATTTTCCTGGAAACTGCAGTAGAACGACCTTAAATGGACATTTTGGTACCTGGCTACTGATTAGCAGAAGACTCTGCGAATTTTTGGTTTACTTTAACGCACGAACAGAAGGTAACCCTGTCTGTAAACTGATCAGGGGTTTGAGTGGGAATCATTGAAAATAGAAGGAGTTTTGAGGAAGTGCTGGGCGTATGTTGGCGATGAGGCTAGGGGTGGATCTTGGTGAAAGAATTAGGAATAGTGCACTGGATTTCTTTTATAAGGAAGTGGGTAAATTTTCTATATCTACACCTCGGCCACAGGCATTCTATGACGAATCAGCATGTTCTGTGCTTAGCACTGCCTTACATTGACTCGATTTTTATCACATAGGACTGGCGTACTTCGATTCGACAGGGGGGAAATTAGTAAGATTAACAGACGTATTTCGTCCCCCTGATTTATTGAAAAATAATTTCCTGGAAAAGGGGAGAATTTCCCTGGAAAACTGTAGTAGAACCACCTTAAATGAACATTTTGGTACCTGGCTACTGATTAGCAGAAGACTTTGCGAAAGCACTGCCTTACATTGACTCGATTTTTATCACATAGGACTGGCGTACTTCGATTCGAGAGGGGCGAAATTAGTAAGATTAACAGACGTATTTCGTTCCTGGAACATACGTGCTGTGCTGTAAAATACAGTTAAAGGTGCCAATCACTGATGTGTCACAAGGGATTGATTGGAATTTTAGACAAAGTACAGCTAAGGACACTCAATTTGGGTGGGTAAATAGTTGTGGCAATGAGAAAATGATATATAAGTAGATTTACACGGGCGAGAACTTAATGTTTTCTTTTCGCCTAGCACACCCCCTCGGATCGAATTCCCGAGTGCTGAAGTTACTCACATCATTATTATTAAGTATTTGCATGAGAATGAATTTATTCTAGCTAATTAGACACACCAACAGGACGGACATGACATTCACAGACACACAATTTCATTACCCCTAATTTTGAAATTTGTCCTGGTGGAGGAACATCAAAGAGGCACCGGCTGCGGGATGTAATCAGCCATATGCTATATGGAAGGCTCTAAACAGACTAAGAACTGAAGTGTCCCGATGTAAATATAATATTTAAAAAATGGGGGTACACTAATGACAACGATCTATGTGAATGTGGTGAGCTTCAGAACCCACAACATCTTCTGATATGCAGGAATCTCCCTGAAACCTGCAATATCGACGACCTTTACAGGGCAAACGAGAAGGCCATCAAGATTGCGGAATTCTGGTCACATTCTATATAATTGTGTTTATAGTTAATATTAATTAATTAATGTTATTGTTTTTTCAACTTGTTATGTCCTGGACACGAGAAATATAAATAAAAATATAAATACCCCTAATTTAATACATCCTTTAAAATACACGGACTGTAGGTGACACTCGTGAGTTATATTATATTGTTCATAATGAAAAAGTGAGTTTGTTTCCCGTCTCTTCGTCGGTGAATTAATTTTTAATGTCTGCCTGCCTCGATGAACGGAATTTATGTTAACAGCGAGGTCTTTAGAGACGGGAAAGGATGGGAAGGAATTCGGCCATGGCCTTTTGAAGGTAGCATCCCCGGCATTCACTTGGAGTGATTTTGGGAAACCATGGATGCCTGGAACCTCCGTCCTCCCGAATGAGAGGCAAGAACGCTAAATAATTTCATGAAAACAGGTACACATAGAATTTATATCTGGAGTTTATGACGCTTTTTTTCCCGTTAAAAGGAAACATTTATGCTTTTCGAGGCGTGGAAATTACGTAACTTTACGGCTTTTTCACAAAACACTTAAACACCGCGGCCGGACTCGAACCGGCGACCTTCGGCACTCTAGCCCCAACACTGCCGAGGTCGTTAGTTGAATTCTCTCTATCATTAACGCTGTTAACGATTAATTATATTGGAATCCCACCTTACTGATGCTTATATTCGCTCAGAGTTATAAACATCCTCGAATATCAGAACTGCATTGTATAGATATGAATTTGAGCTAAGTCAGGACATTCCATAGTTCATTATCACGTTTTAAACGTAAAAGTTACGCTTTCTCATGGTCTATGTCTTATTTTTTAATTAAATACAAAGACTCAAGCAGTTTTTCTGTTCGCCCAGAATGAAAACTAAATTTTCGATTTTCGTTTTTAAAACACGTTATTCTGGCGAGGGATTAGGCTACCATAAAAGATTCTTATATTTGTTCTACGAAAACTGACATATAATAATTATTCTCATCTCGTAATAATTTCTTCTTGAACCGCAGTGAATTTCTATGTATCCTGCTGGAACGGTTTCGATAGCAGGACACATGAAGCCTGAGACTCTGCAATATGTATTGGACGCCCTAATTTCTTTGTCCGCCAGCTATGCTTTCACAATGGTGGATGGCCTAGCTGTATCGCTCTGTAATGGAGCCATTTCGTAACCTGTCGGACTCCCGAAATATTTCACGCATATTGGGACACCCGCACCATCTAGCGGCAAATGTCTACTACCGTGTGCTGACCTCTAGCGAGAGTTATGCAAGTTATCGCGCATGTCGCAACAGGGTCTCGGCGGCCGAGCAAGTGCGTACATGTCGACTGACACCTGTGCAAATACGCCTTAGGCTAGGGTTTTCCCCCGCAAGACAAGGATAGAAGATTTCGTGGCGAAGTGGAATATCTCTGGCCGGCGCATGCGCAGATGAAGTTTCTCGTTGCATCGGCTGTTCGGTGGAGACACCTGGTGTCAGGATGTGTGTATATGCTACATTGCAACATTTGTGCAGCTGGAATATCTACCTCATATAGGACACAATCGTAAATAATATCGCTGATTTCAGAGTAACATCGTTGGATATAAGTGAAATAACAGCTAGAATAAAGACTAAATAACAGTTATATATGTTTAATTTGAAATATGCTGTAGTCATGCCGTCAATGTGGCAACACTGCACCCGCCATCTTGACCGTCCAAAGAACTTTGTGACGTCACGCGGACGAGTGGAGTCTCTTTACGGTTGTCCAAAGAGCTTATCCGGCTTGGTCCATCCTTATCTTCCTACTCACGACCCAAAAAAGCGCTTTAACCACTGAGCTACCTGACCACTATACGGAAAAATAGTACAGAGACCGTCTGTCTATCGCCATTCAGTAATTTTTCGAAATTATAAGACAACATGTATTATTTATACAGATAATTTTTAACCAAATGCAGACAGTATTTTTCTCCTTGTCTCAAACGATAAGTTTGTAAAGTTTCTTCGAGATCGGATGAAAACTGTGGATTTGTAAAAAGAACAAACGAACCAACAAACAAACAAACATACATAAATACGTACATTCATCTTTATATGTATAGATTACATTATAGGTGTCCCATCCAAAAATTTCGGGGATGATTTTTTTTAATTTTTTTTTTTTTTTGCTTATGGCTTTACGCCTCGTTAACGTCGAGGTTATTAGAGGCGAGAAAAGACTGGTAATAACGAACGTGAGGGAATTAAGTCATATACTTTTGAAAGAAGCATCCCGGCATTCGTTAGGAGTAGTTTGGGGAAACTATGGAAAACCCAATCTGGATGCCCGGACGGCGATTCGAACACGCGTCCTCCCGAATGCGAGGCCAGAACGTTACCGCTCACTAACCACGCTCGGTACTAATACAGTGAATAGTGATATTTGTGATTTGTATGAGGATGAAGGAAGAACCAGCTCATTTGTAACAATTGTTTATTTCAACTGAAAGGGGTACGTAGTGAAAAACGTAGCTTGGTATAAAACAGCTAGGAGTGATTAAAAGTTTCCCTAACAGAGACAAAAATATCGGGAATGCTTGGTACTCTGAGAAACGCACACTTTTCTAATTTCTATGTGTTACGTGGTGCTGCTATCTAGCGGTATGTAAACACTTTTTATAGATGCTAATGATTCCTAGCATATTGACTCTGAACAACCGCATAACCGGGATCGTTATTGTTCAGAATTTTGCCATTTACGGGTTGAAATTCCAAACTTTCCTTTTTTCATTAATGGTATTACGAAAGCGGTTACTTAATCTCTAAAATGGTACTTCGTTTATCGATTATGGTTAAGTATGAAGGGAGAAAGGTAGCTCGTCACAAGAAAACAATTTTTAGAAACAATGGGTACATGTTGCAGATGGTGATAAGCAATGGAACCACAAAGTGTAGGATATTTAGCTTAAGATTATTGAGGTGTGGGGAGACATAAAGACAACTGTGCTCTAGCAGAGGAATGATCATCTCCCTTGACAGTGACTTCGCTCATGATCGGCGTGACGACTACTCGAGTTGATGCTCCACCATAAGCGATTTCAATTAGGATTGGTGTGGCTTATGATAATTTTATCTTATGGTACTATCAACACTACTGAGCATAATAGCCATGTAAGGAAGATTTTACACCATATTTCCGTCATTAAATAATCTCTGCTGCAACTTCTACTATTTTGGTTACAATACTGAGATTTATTCTACCGTTTTTTTTTTTTTTTTTTTTTTATTTGAATTGACTTCATGACATTTGTTTGATGCTCATCTGTGATTAATCGACGTTATAAACCGACTTGGTTCATTTCATTTTATGTTCACAAATGTGTCCATAAATAAGACACTATTATCTGCAGAAAGCAGCATTTCGAGGGTGAAGGCAAAAATACGGAACTCCATGAACAATGATTATCTTATATCCGGTATGGGAAGGAAATATGTACCAGTTTATCGCACTTGAATTAAAGCTTAAAATCCATAACACTGAGAGGTATTGTGGGTCACTGGTATTAGGGAAAGTGCAAGTTCCATCCCAGGTTCAGCCAATCGAATGTATTCTAACCAGAATTCCCGAAATCACTCCAGGAGGATGATGGGATGGGCCCTTCATCAAAGGTAATTGGTTAATTTGTTTCTCAAAACGTCTTCCGTCGACGAGCCGTAAAAGTTTTAATATAAAAACGTACACGAGGTATCAGAGAAAGGTCGTTACACCCATGCGAGTATCTACTTTTATTGCCAACTGCAACGAAATACTTCTGCCGTCGACGTATAAGTGTCAATATGACGGGATATAAATTTCTTGGAAATAATGCTCTCTACAGATGCGTGTTTAGGCAGATAGAAGGTATGCTTCAGACACATATTTACAAATACAAATCTTTATTTGATTCATGAAGTAAAAATTATAGCGTATGGTACAGAAAATCATGCCCATATCTGAAATCTCACGTGCTCTCCATTTCTATTTGGGCGTGCAAAACAAAATTTTGGAACTGATGCAAGTCATGTGCTTTGCATACAAGAAACTGGATCTCAGGAAACGTCTCTGAATTTTCATTTGCCTCTCCTATAAATTGGAAGAATACTTGAACCTTCCAGAGTGTACACCAACCACTGACGACTGTTGGTGAAAAGGAGAGTCATGGAATGGTTTGGTAAGTGAATGCAATATGTACAAGCTGCACGGAGGAAAACTGAGAATTAGAACTTTTTAATTTCCCCAAAGGTCAGGCGTCGTTTTAGAGAGACTTTCTATCTCTTTCTGTGGTAAAGCTTTATTTCATCTTCGAATCGATGCGTACTGTGATTAGCTTGTTCCCTACAACCGAAGCTAAATTTTTCTTTTGTATGTATGGCTTTACGTTTGGTAGTCGTCTAGGTCATTAAGGGTGGGAAAGGATTGGGGACTGGGAACGGGAAGCAATTTATCCAAGACCTTTTGAAGAAACCATCCCGGCATTCGTAGTGATTTCAGGAAGCAATGGAAAACCCAAATCTGGATATCCGGAAGGGGATTCGAACCCGTCTCCTCCCGAAGCGTTGTCACTCACTCACTCATCACACTCGGTACCGAAGCCAATGAAAAACAAGCCGTTAAGGGGCTTTATCACTTTTTCTCATTTTGAAATTTGAATATTACACCGACTATGGTGGGGGAGCTGTAACGCTCTGGCCTCGCATTCGGGAAGACGCGGGTTCAAATGCCAGTCCAGGAATCCAGATTTATGTTTTCCTCGGTTTCTCCGAATCACTTGAGGCGAATGCCGGGATACGTCCTTCAAAATGCCATGATCGAATTCCTTCCCATTTCTTGTTTCCTTGTCCTTTACATCCTCAAATGACCTCCGCGTGGACTAGGCGTAAAGCCATAAGCAAACAATACTACTTCTCGTAAATAAGAAGGATTGGGTTCAGAATTGAGCCATAAGTGCAAATTGCTTTCTTGCGCTGTCCAGATCGTGTTCATCTGATTTATTTTCCCACTTCAATCTAACAGTTAAACCATTTATTAAAATAAAAGAGCGTTCTGGTGGTTCAGTGGTTAACACGTTGTAACCTCCTTGTTACTTTTAAATTAATGCACCAGGTGAATATACCTTGTAGCTATTCTTTTTAATTATATTTAAGGTTCAATTCAATAATAATTATTACAAATTCACACATTAAGTTTTAGTTAACAATCTTTTTTCTTCTCTCCTATCTCTTTTTCTCTGTCTCTTTTTTTTTTTTCCTTAACAACCAAACAATCAAAGATACTAATACTAAAAAAGAAGCTAAGACATTTATATTATTCTATCTACATACAATTTATATATATACCGTCTGTGGAATACTCGTTACTATAAATTTTACAAAAAATGTACACAAATCATTAATTATTTCTTTACCATAATTATGTCAATTATAGAAAACAATAATTTATTAATTATATAATAAAATGGTGCATCATAAAATGACCGTATGTCACAACGTCTAAGTCGAGGTCGAAAGGTCTCCGGTTCAAATCCCTGTTTCGTCTCGGACTTTCAAATTTCTTTAAGTCGGACCTTCACCTCTGGCACAGCTTGTCGTGTAATATTAAGTTCGCCAGAACGGTTTCGTGGTTAAGCTGTAATCCCTTATACCCGACAGGATCACCGTGTTAGGTGATAGCCACGGCGAATCGAAAACTCTTGGCATCCGAAGAATCTTTCTGGATCTTCCAGCCAACAATGTCATGCGATGATTTGATTTAGTTCAATAAAACTGCGTCCTAATTCCTCCCTTCTCTCCAAAGTATCGTTGACAACAATCTATTACGTCCTATGAAATACCATCTCCACGTTAGTTAATATTCATATGAAGAGAAGCGGAGCTGTGTTGGCGCCAGAAGCTGCCGACTCAAGGTCCCGCCCAGTCCGCCACGTGGAGCGTCCTGCAGGACCCTGAGGACTCCCCGGTGTCAAGGGCCGCGAAGATCCCACCAAGGACGACACCGTAGTCCGAAGGCCGGTCGGTTGTCGGGCGCCGCACCGTACCGCTTGTTCCAGTCCATTAACCGGGCTGTAGGGGGCTTGATGCTTCCGCCAGCTCATGGAGGTTGCCTCACTTCCATGACAAAGTGACGTATTTAGCCTTAATAAAAAGATGGATTTGTAATCTATCGTAAAAAGTCCTATTCACTTTCGATGACATTAAATCTGGTTTATTCCAAGTAAAGCTAGGATAGATATTGATCGAAGAATTAGGGGTGGTAGACAGGAATACAGGTATCGTACTTCTAGAGTCTCCACCACGGGATAGTCCCGTTGATGACCATCCATGGCAAGATTGGAAAGTCGATCGATTCCGATACCTTGGTGAATGGGTCCACCCCAATGGTAGAGATGGAACCTCCATCTTAGATAGATGTACTAAACTCAACGCAGCAAATCAGCTGTCACGAAATCATTACAACATGAAGTGTATTTCGAAGAATGTTGAAATCTGTCATTACAAAATTGTTGTCAGACCTCAGTTCTGCGGAGATCTTGCTGATGAACCGGAAAGGCAACATAGATGATCTTGAAAAAGTTGAAAGACGTATCCTGAGGAAAATTCATGGGTTAAGAGTGCTTCCGGATGGAACATATCGAATTAAAGCGAACTGCGAATTGTACCAACTGTTGGAGATGGCTAACATTAGCATGCCACGTAGGCTGCTGAAGTTTTACGCACACCTTGGGAGAATGGACAGCAACAGGATTACCAAGAAGGTCTACTTATTTATCAAAGGTATAACACAGGAAGCAAACATATTGCTCAACGAGGTACAAAAAGATTTGGACTCCGCTGGGATTTCCAACACTAATGTTGCATATCGTTCGAAATTTTATAATATGGTTAATTCTTGGCCCCCTCCACCAAACATTACTGGACCTTGGAAACCCAACTCACAGGAAAGAAAGGAAAAATTATTAGCTGGACTTAAAAGGTATTAGGAACAACGGCGAACATCAAGAAAGATGTAGTTTGTTGAGATTCAGGCCTTTTTCCTTAGCTGCTTTAATAATAAGGTTTCTGTGACTTATACGTCTAGTGCAGCTAAATAAAAAACTTCGTTTTTGGCAGACGCGTTTCGATTTATTCAATCATCTTCGGTGCCAGTTTTTTGTTTCTTGTTTTTACATTGAAGTCAGGGGAAGTTCTATTTCAGTGCTTTTTCTATTGCAATAGAAAAAGCACTGAAATAGAACTTCCCCTGACTTCAATGTAAAAACAAGAAACAAAAAAATTGGCACCGAAGATGATTGAATAAATCGAAACGCGTCTGCCAAAAACGAAGTTTTTTATTCAGCTGCACTAGACGTATAAGTCACAGAAACCTTATTATTTTAAAAAAAAGATGTAGTTATAAGCGCTCCATAGTGGGCTTGAATCAGTAACAAATAGGAGTAGTGAATGGAAGTGCAAACATGACCATATGCATCACTTGACACTCGATTTTATACATAAGGGAGTGGAATAATTTTCTATTGTAGATAGAGGAGACAGAGACTTGGATAAATAACCAATAAAAGTGTGAATGATTTGCCAAAAACTTAGGAAGAATTTGATATTAAAATTCATATAAATCAAAAGTAGCTGGTTGCAGAATTTACTCTCAAAGAATATAAGAAAATAAAAGTAATAAGAAGGGGAAAGTAGAGACTAGAGAAATAGCCACCAAAACATGTGCTCCGTTGTAATTAAATTATACTAAATTAAATTAAAGCAATGTTAACTATAGAGTGACTGACATACAAAAATGACAGCTTTCCGAAGCATCATTCTACATTGCATTTAGTACCATCCCTCTTATGTGGATGCGATCAAATGCGGTAAGGAGATACAAGCAACATGCTATTGTGTTACTAAAGGCATTGGTAAGAGTCTTCCAAGCTGTTGAAGCATCTCAAGAATTTAGGCTTAAGATTATTACAAATTTCACGAACATACTACCAATTGGTGATCAATGCATCTGTACACTCACAGCAAAATTTCTACTTCAAAATCAAATAAAAATCTAAACCGGCCTCAAATGCATTAATAATGGTTATGATGCCAAAATACTAAGATGGCTTAAAGTGATAACAAATGTTTCAAGAAAACATTCCTTTTTGGTGTGTTCACGTTTTCAATTATGAATCCAAAAAAAGTGCTTTTTATTAAGTCAAGCAGTTTATATTAAAAATATTGTTGAAATATTGATACTTTTGCCCTTAAAGAGTCGAATTCTGGAAAATTCTTTTCTTAACACATGATGTCACCAAAGCGAAGATCTTTAAAATTATACTTCATTTATCGATTTCGGTTTAGTATCCAGTGAGATAAATGGCTCGTGACCCAAAAACAGCAGTTTAGAAATATTGACATTTTTTTTTCTCTTTAAGGGCCCAATTTGGTAAACTTGCTTTCTTAAAATATGATGTGATCAAAGCGGATGTCTTAATCTTTATTTATTTCGTTTATGAATGAACTAAGATAAAGGCTTACGAAAAAAAAAAAAAAAATAAAAAAAAAATGTATGATTACGTCAACATTGTTCTAGCTGTATGTTGTCTGTACCAATAATAAACAACTAAGAAAAAATATAGCTTCCTTTAATAGTATCAATACAACGATGCCATCGTCCCGTCAATGTCCTCGATTAATCAACAGGAAATCTAATTTTCTAATATTAGAGGTGGACCATCGGTATCTTCTAGTGTTAATTAGATGGGTTAATACTATTATTAAATTTGCGTAAAAGAATGACAGGAGATTGTTATTTCACCCACATTCAAAGTTTTAATTTTTTGTATAATTAAAAGAGTAGTTTGATAAAAATAGAGATTGTCCTTATGTGTCCGAAATTTATAAACAGGACAATGTTAATATTTTGTGTTAAGTAATTCAAACCGTTCAGCGGCATAGAATTATTTATCGGTTTTCATTAAGGTAATATTAACAATTAAATTCTTTAAATCAAATCATCAAGTATCCTAGAAATTAACATGAAGTAAACTGAAGTAGAAACTAGAAGTTTTAAGGAACCTGTTAAATTAGTAGTGATAGGAAAAGGGAAACGTGATAACTCATTAAACTAAGGACACTGCAATAGTAAATAATGATCCACTTGTAGAGTTGCGCAGAAATTCGCCGTTTGTGGAGTCTACGTAGACCAATGTACATCACACAAGAAGCATCAGCTTCCTAGGGTGAAGATTATTATTCAATTTCCTAAGAATTATTCATCGATAAAATGAGCTGTGAAGAGTGAAATGCTGCCACACTCTCAGAAGATGCTTTTCTTTCATCAATGTTTCTAAAGAAATTTACATTGATGATAGACTGTTGAACAGAGGTAATCAGTTTTCTTTCATTTTTTTCAGCTTGCCAGACATACGTTTTGAGTCGGGATAGAAGCTAAAAAAATCCTAAATTCTAAATCAGCAATTCTAAATTTGTACATTTTAAGAATTCATGTAAGCAGGGAATATAAATGAGGGTTTTGTTATCAATTTACAAGCGAACAATATTTGGAAAGATCAGAAACAAATGTTGAAACATATTGCTCCAAATGTAACACTATTGTCGAGAAAATACAGATAAAAACCATTCGCTTTGATTCCATCAGATATCAATTGCATTCAGAAATAATATTTTTTCAATAAAAAGCAGTTACATAGTCTAGAATTTGAGCCGTCTCACAGTGGGCCAGAATCTTGAAAACGTGGCCAAAAAGGAAAAAAAAAAAGTTTCTCTATGGGAATTTTCGACTATCAGGTTGGCTACAGTAATGTTGGAACTACTGAATACCGATTGTTTGGACGATCAATTGTTCATTTCCTCCTTTATATTTCATGTCAAAGTCAGCACTTCATTGCTAGCGGTGCATGCAGCCGACCAGGAAACAAAATAGTCTTGTCGTTAAAGATAAATATTTGTGTTCTGTGTAAGTGAAACGAATATTTTAAATATGTACTGTGTTCCAGGAAGTATGTACTAATTAAAATACATTTATGTAATTTTAAATCATTATTTACACATATTTTTTTTAATTAACTTAAAACCGGAAAATTCGGTAGAAAATTTTAAAATGTGCTTAAAAAAATAGAGATAAGTTACGAATTCCACGATATTCCGCTTTCTTTTGCACCGTGTCCACAAGTATATATTATTACCTTAGTAAATTAACCTTCAAATCCACCTACTAGTACCAACTCCGACTTTGAACAACTTTTTAAGCGACGCTTGCAAAATGTATCCTTTTTTTTAAAAAAATGAAATGATTAATGTTGAGTTAATTTTTTTCATTAATAATTATGAAAAAGTACATTTTTTTGGAACATAAATATTCTACATACTTTGTGGAATTACTTTTTAACGCTTTCAAACACGTGTTAAGAAATAAGTATTAGATAAATTAATAATATATGAACTGTTAGAGTATGCTCAAGAATCAACCAATAAGTTGATAAAGCAATATCGCATAGGCTTTTCACGAAAATTTTCCGGACTTAAGAGTATCGAAAACGTGTTCAGGAGGTTGTTAGCAACCACAGACTTCAACATTTCTTCTCTGCGCAAATCATCAAACAAACTGAAGAGTTTGTCGTCAGAAGCCGTTGCCCTCTTAGTTCCTGAGCCGGAAGATTATGAAGATTCCGATTTAGATGATGAGGAAACAGTCTTTGAAGATGATGGCGATTCTGCTGTAGATTAGGGTTACCAGACGTCCCCGTTTGCCGGGGACAGTCCCCGTATTTAGCTCTCTGTCCCCGGACAGATTTCGTCCCCGCAATGTCCCCGGATTTTTACTGTTGTCCCCAGAATTTTTTTTAATTAAGCGAGAGTTTTTTTTTTAAAAAAAAATGCCCTGGTTTGCTAATGTATTCGTTTAAAAAGAGAAATATGAAGCTTACTTCTTTCCTTGCACGTGCCTAGGAATAAAAGAAAATTACAAGGATACTGCGTCTTGAATACAACAACTTCAGAAAATCAAGTCTCTTTACTGTCTGTGATCCTCATTTAAAATACAAAAAATAAAAAATATGTTGCTTTTAAGTTAACCCAACCTTTAATAATATAACTTATAAAAGTACAACGCGTAAATAAGACAAATGCCGAAAGCGTCCCCGGATTTTGGTGAAAAAGTTGTGAAACGTCCCCGGATTTGGAGAAATAATTCTGGTAACCCTACTGTAGATTAACTGTAATTGAAATAAAATTCTTTTTTTTGTAATATTTTATACTATCTTCTATCCTCTATTTGGTACTTTTCTCGAACTTTCCATTTTTTGAGCTTATATTTATAACCATTAACTACAACAGCCTCTAAATATTGAATTTTACATAAATAAAAAGAATTTTACTAATTTCCACCCGCCATCTTGGATTCACCATTTTGTTTTGTTTTTTAATATTTGAAGTCACAATCTTCATCATCAATCTCGATAAATCCCAAAAAATTAATTTTATATGAATCAAAGGACTTTTATCAATATTTGTCCGCCATATTGGATCCACCATTTTCTTTTTTTCACTTTTTGATACCATAATCTTAATCACCAACTTCGATAACCTTTACGTACTAACTTTGGTACAAATTGAACAACTCTAGCAACCTCGATAACTCCACAAAAATTACTTTTATATGAATAAAATGACTTTTAGCAATATTTGTCCGCCATATTGGATCCGCCATTTTCTATTTTCACTTTTTGATATTATATTCTTAATCAGCAACTTCGATAACCTTTACATACTAACTTTGGTACAAATTGAACAACTTTTTATATTTTGGCCAGCTTTTTGCGATTCTGGCCCACTGTGCGTCTGTGTTTACAGTCACATGTAACATCGGCTTTTGGCGAATATCAGTAAACAAACAGTGATCATAACGGATATTTTTTGAGCGTTTATTTCTAATAAGTTACCAGGCAGATACCAAATATTTGACGCGATGGAAAGTGTCTTCAAAACCTCCAAATGTGCACCTACGAAGATTTTATAAGTTTAATGAAACGACATCAGTAATCAACACATTTCTCATTGAGCACGAAATGTCGCCTAATAACGGCCGACACTATTTTTTGCAGTATTCCTACGCTAGACTGATTTTTTAAAAGTCATGTTTAGGTTCTTTCCCCATTTTCATCTCTCCAAACCGAACATGAAAAAACCTTGAGAACGAAGTATATATTTTGAACAGAGGTTGAAGCTACTTGCTTTGCTACAGCGTGTTGGCCTCAGATTCAGAGTTAACTTTCATAGAACCACGAAACTACAACGTTTTTGTCCTGCTTTCACGTGCATTGGAGTAAACTTTTCCCAGCTTTTCTGCAGTCGCCAAAAATAAACTCATCGTGTAGGAAATAAGAGCTCAAGTAAATATATGGCGTTCCAGCGCGACAAAGAAATTCTGAGATGAAAGGTAAAGATTAAATTTGCTGTGATTAGCTCTCAAATAAACGAATTGAAGTTAAGTTCTTTAATGTCAATAAACGGATGAAATAAATCAATCAATTATTCAACTAAAATGAAGAACGTCTCTCAGAAAAAAATCATGTATACCAGCACCTTCGTGAAGGTTAAAACGCTTTGTCTTTTTACATCATAATACTCTACGACTCGTCGATTTCCAGGTCATTAGAAGCAGGACAGAATTGGAGACGAGGGACAGAAATGAATTCGGAAGTGGTTTTTTGTAGGAACGATGATCATTTACTTTCACAGTATTTATATTTTTTTAAATTTAATTTTTTTGTGTTTAAAAAGAATAAATAATTTTAATATTGATCTATTAAAAGTAATATTTCAATACCGGCATCATTTTTACGTTGCTACACTGATCGTAACATTAAAAATAATTACAGACGAAATTCCAGAACTTCATTAATTTATAGCTAAAAAAAGGACAAAATTATCTGACTGTTGTAGTTGGATGAATGCCTTACAAGTATCCATTACGAACGAACAAGACTTCAAGAACGTACAAGAGCGCAAAAAACCAAATGCATAAGCAGCAATATTTTGGCCACTCATTCAACGTGATTCAGGGTTCATTCCTGCTTCAAGTATTCATGTTTAGTATTTCCAAAAATTTTCAAATAAATTTACTGTTTTCTTTATCAAAAAATTCTATTCAGATTATAAATTTCGCTGGTGACAAGCACTAAAGCAGTTTATCTATTGATCCATTGCGCCTTCATTTTCTCTTCCACCATGTTCAAGTGCTCACATACGTAGAATCACATGCTTTTTTGCTTTGTGTTTTTCTAGCATTCACTTTGTATTACTTCTCCTTTTTCCTATTTTTTTTATTGAGTCAGTCTGCCCTGGCAAAGATCCGTAAAACTTTTTTCCACATTATGAGACTAATTCATAATCACGAAAAGATATTTACGTTGTTTAGCAATGACAATGATAATTCCTATCGCTAGAGCGTATTGGCTGTTTGTAAATGTAAGAAATTATAATAATAATTATGGAGAATTTTCAGGTTTTTGTGCTATTTGTTAATAGATATTAGTTTATTCCTGCCAGTGATTCCTTCAGCTCGTTAGAACTTAGATATCTAAAACAGAAACACGACTTCACGTCTGTCTACAGAAAAATTATTTGAGCAGAAAAATAATTTGACGGTGGTGTTCTTGAGTCATGGAAGGGTTAGGAAATACTACACAATGGACATCCCTACAATGCTACATCCTAGAAGACAGTAACTGGATGATAATAGTATCCATACCAACGGGTTCAAGGGGACCGCAGCAAGATTTAGGCACTTCAAAACTCAATATCACTCTTATTTTGCATAACCCCTGTTCTGTACCGATTTTTAATCGAAAATTCGACATAGGCGATTGCCATGATTGATAAATTTAAATTTTATGCCAAGCCCGTAAAAGAACGGAGGACTGACACTTCAAAACTTAGTGGGTGGTGCCTATTACACAATGAATGTTTTCACTAGTTACGGAAACTTGTATGAAGATAATGAAATAGCCTTGTAATTTCGATAACACAATTGTTATAAAGATATAAAATGCTGAGAAAATAATAATCAAATGCAGAATAATAAAAGATTGAGATTCTGCGTTTAGATAGTAGAAATTTAAACACATTAAAATTATCAAAAGAGAATGTTTTATTTTAAGAAAAAATAATTCAAATGTACTCTTTTCCATTCACAGACCAGGAAATCGTTTTTGTTATTTAGATACTATCTCGCCTGCTGACCAGTAAATGCGTTGTTGTAGTATGTCTTTCATCTTCTGGCTCAAAGAAGCAGATTTCGACTTCTTTTTGGTTTGGAAGTTTTCAACTAAATACTTGAAGATCAGAATAGCATCCGAGTCGATACTGAGGGACTTAAGGTCTGTAACCTTAAAGAGGCGAAGAGGAAACGCTATTAAGATAAATCTAAGGCTTTCAATTTTGAGTTAGTTCAAAGTGAGAGTTTCTAGAACAGAAATGCCCAAACTATTATAAACATTTTTGAATGTACGATAAGGTAAACGAGTGCCTCTACTGAGGCATGTTATTTACTTGTGGCTATGTGTATTTTGCCACGTTACCAGGTTAGGAAGACGTCAGCCCTAGTATTTTAAGTTGTTTTCTATCACCATGAAAACATTCTGATCGTGCTTAACTTCCTTTTATTAGGCCGAGCGAAACGAGCTATTTCACTAGGCCAAGTATTTTACACTTTTGTGGTACAGTTTTTGAAAAAAAACTGCATATCTAGACGTAATATTAGACATAATAATTCAAAGTCATTTCTAGATGTCTCGTTGATCATTATTTTTGCAAAAGAAATTAATTGCAATAATTTTTATTATTTTTATTAGTAATACGCTTGCAAATAATAGTTATATATAAAGTGCTGCCATCAGTGGAATTTTTGTGAAAACAATTTTAATAAAAAATAACGTAGCCGCAAACTGAAGTGTTGAGAGACCCTTAAGAAATAATCAAATTATATGTACAAAACCTCCACGTGGAGTGAGTGTTTTGAAAACTGTTCAACGTGAGAAACATACCGCCCGCGTTTCGAAGTGTCAAACGTAATGGCTCTGCAGCGAAGATAACCGATCCACTAGTTAAACTATCAACTAGTTTCTGTCGGTAAAGTGCCTCAACAAAACATGTTTTCGTCAGCTTTGTAATGACGTAAAAATTACTATGGGACTCGAAATAATCGAGTAAACCGTTTTAACGTCGCGTTACCAGACGCTCGCGCCTGTAGCTTATGCTACTCTGAAGGTCAAATACGTTAGGCAGTTTAGCAGTCAGAGCTATTTTTTTATCTATGTCTTCGTGGAACTTAAAAATCCGATAGTACTGCTGTGAATACTTTACAGCTTTAAAAGGTCAAATAGCACAGGTTTAGAAAGTTCATTAAGGTTATTTGTACTCAAACGGGAAGGCACTGTGTATGCTACCTGAATTGATAATGCTCCTTCTCCAGTGCCCTATGTCAGAGTCTGGAATAAGTGAAAAATAATTAAATACGTCAGTTCGTCTTGTTTGGAAAAGGAAATTTTGAGCTGAATTATTCAGTTAACTTACTAACACGAGCAAAGGTTAGACCCATTTGCTGTGAAGATTCTCATTGCATAGATAAATTTGTTTTTAAAATCCAGTAACTATTAACTAGAATTACCAAAATTGAATAAAAGTAATGTTTGTATGACATAAAATTAATCTCCAATTAGTTTCTGGATTCAATTTTGAATGAACCGTAAATCTTTATGAATTCTGTAATACTAAAAATACGAAAAATGTTTCTTCTAAGGCGGCACGTGTTCAAAAACATTCCTGTTTAGACGAAGTGAATACTGTGAAAACGGAATCTTTCACGTCATACAGATAATAAAAACTTTCATGAATCTAATTTAGATATATGTTTAATTAAGCGCGCCTTTCATGGTAGGCACTGCAGTCTTCGTAAGTTTTTAATATCCTCTAAGCTTATTACCAAAATTGAATAAAAGTAATGTTTGTATGACATAAAATTAATCTCCAATTAGTTTCTGGATTCAATTTTGAATGAACCGTAAATCTTTATGAATTCTGTAATACTAAAAATACGAAAAATGTTTCTTCTAAGGCGGCACGTGTTCAAAAACATTCCTGTTTAGACGAAGTGAATACTGTGAAAACGGAATCTTTCACGTCATACAGATAATAAAAACTTTCATGAATCTAATTTAGATATATGTTTAATTAAGCGCGCCTTTCATGGTAGGCACTGCAGTCTTCGTAAGTTTTTAATATCCTCTAAGCTTTTTCTAGTTGACTGTAATCGTTGATTATTCTAAGAATACTGCATACAAATATAGTATCGCAGGCCACACTCTAACTAAACATTCTAAGTAACTTGAATCGGGAAAGATAACGTCTTGTGAAAACTATTGATTTAAGTTATTTTTAAGTAAATAAATGTCCACTATCAAAACTACGCGTAAAAGGATTTCAAAGGAAAGGCGTGTTAAGAAATTCTTCTAAATGTAGTGGTGTCACGCACACTCTTTTTTGAATAATATGAATTGAAGGCAATGTAAACTGCATGCTGAGTTACATTACATCAAATCGTCTGAGTTTAAAGAACTTTTTTGCATTGAATGATTTTGAGTACGTTAAAACTGTTATTCTTTAACACTGGCGGTTAAATTTAGTCCAAATCAATAAACAAATGGAGTTCCCAACTTTAAGATTGAGCAGGAGAAACCATCGCAATTTGTATCGTAAACAATAGAAACACCGAGCGTGGTGGATAAGCGATAAAGCTCTGTCCTCGCATTCCGGAGGATGCAGGTTCTAATCGCTGTCCGGGTAGGCAGTTTCAGGGTTTCCGTGGTTTCCCCAAAACACTCAAGGCGAACACAGGAATGTTTCCTCCAAAAGACCATGGCCAAGTACCTTCCTGTTTCTTGTCACCGGTCCCATCCCGCTTCTAATGACCTCGGCGACGATGACGCGTAAAATCATAAACAAAAAAGGAAACAATGGACGACAATTTAGTCATTTTTTCATACATATACAGGGTGTTACAAAAAGGTACGGCCACTTTCCATGTTAGAGCTCATTTTATTACTTCTCTTCAAATCACATTAAACATGGAATGGAAACACACAGCAACAGAACGTACCAGCGTGACTTCAAACACTTTGTTACAGGAAATGTTCAAAATGTCCTCCGTTAGCGAGGATACATGCATCCACCCTCCGTCGCATGGAATCCCTGATGCGCTGATGCAGCCCTGGAGAATGGCGTATTGTATAACAGCCGTCCACAATATGAGCTCTAACATGGAAAGTAAGCGTTTCCGGACACATGTCCACATAACATATTTTCTTTGTTTGTGTGTGAGGAATGTTTCCTGAAAGTTTGGCCGTACCTTTTTGTAACACCCTGTATAGCTGTACGCCTATCCAGGACTGAGGGCAAGGAACGGGAAGAAATGTGGCAATGGTATTTTATAGGAACCATTCCATCTTTCGCCTGGAGTGTTTTTAGTAAGTCATGGAAAACCGAAATCTGGATAACTGGGATTTGAACCGTTTGAACCCACGTCTTGGAGTATGCCAGGCGTGATTGTATTTCATCAAGGCGTTCATAATGTTTTCTATTATTGTGCACATGTATTAATACGTAATTACTGCGTTGAACGTATTAATACTTCATCCCCCTCACTCCTACGAGTCTTGTATATTTGTTGTACAAAAACCGAAGGAACATACAAACGTATGTAAGACAAAGCGGAGTATTGGAGAATTTGTATAGCTTTCTACTTCATAGTTTCCCTTCACAATCCATAATCAATTTCGATGGTTGATGATCAATTCTAGGGTAGCCATGGAAACATGATGTTGCCTGAAACAACTGCAGTGTTGTGTGTCGCAATGAACACCGACTGTGACAAACCGTATTGCCTAACCTGAACAGTCAGACGCTACTGGTGCATTAGCTGTGTAAAACACGCTTTCACCTGGCCAGCTGACTGGCTCTCACAGAGGTTATCGAGATGACAATCTGCCACCCAGACGCTATAGGCGATGACTCACCGCTCAATGAAGGAAACAGCTCTTCCACAACGTAAATATCATTTTCTCCTATAGAATGTTGTCAGCGTTGCTAGACTTGAGAGTCTTTTAGTGTTTGAACGATGAATAATATATTGATTTCCAATTACTGCTAACGTTTGCTCACTGAGTCACAGGTTCATCGCCTAATCAGGGTCATAATTTTATTTCGTGATCAAACAGAATTAAATGTAAATAAAAAATCGTGCCCTTGAAATACTGACCGAGTATTACATAATTATCAACTCTGATCGTGGTTAACGTTCGCTCTTGTTGTTCGGCAGGACACGAGTTCGATAAGTCTGTTCATCCGGATTTCGGTGCTTCAGGCTTTCCAAAAATCGGAGATCCATGTTAATTACCTTAAAAAAAAAAAAAAAAAAAAAAAAAAAAAAAAAAAAAAAAAAAAAAAAACATGCCATTTCCTTTCCGTTTCTCTCCGATTATTAAGAGCAATACTGAACATATTTTCATTCTATCAGGTGACAGCCAGGCTTTGAATTCACCATTCTGGAAGATTCGTATTAATGTTGTGATGCAGTATACCCTTAATTAGAGAAATAAGGGATTTTATGCTGAGAATATGGCGTCCCAATTTTTTTTTTTTTTTTTTTTTTTTTACTTATGGCTTTACGCCTTGTTGACGGCTAAGGTCATTAGAGGCGGAATGGGACTGGGGAAAAGGAACGGGAAGGAATTTGGCCATGGCCTTTTTGAAGGAAGCATCCCGGCATTCGCCTGGAGTGATTTGGGGAAACTATGGAAAACCCAAATCTGGACGCCCGGACGGGGATTCGATTTTTTTTTTTTTTTTTGTAACAGTTTAACGTCCCTTTTTAACAACGTGGTCTTTAGAGACGGGAAAGGATGGGGGCAAGGAATGGGAAGGAATTCGGCCATGGCCTTTTGAAGGAAGCATCCCGGCATTCACCTGGAGTGATTTGGGGAAACCATGGAAAACCCAAATCTGGATGCCCGGACGGGGATTCGAACCGCGCCGTCCTCCCGAATGCGAGGCCAGAACGCTATCCGTTACACCACCACGCTCGGTCGGGGATTCGAACCCGCGTCCTCCCGAATGCGAGGCCAGAGCGTTAACCGTTCACCCACCACACTCGGTGAATTTTTCGTACTAGCTTGCATACCAAGCAAGTAGTAATTCTCTCGGGTTGATTCCCCGACTTTCATGCTAGAGAATCGGGTTCGCGCGCGTCTCCTGCTATTTTTTTTCTTTTTCAAAGCTAAGCGCTGGTAATCAGCTGTCTCCAGCTTCCTGCGGATGTTTCTGCAGCAGCCTAACTAACATGTACAGAATCTACTTCGAAAGATTTTTTAGCCATAAAAATCAAACAGGTGGGTATAACAGCTAAAATTGATCATTTCGTACGTTGGTTTATTTTCAGTTAATGCAATAGTACAAGTATGTAAGAACTGAAGAAAACGTTTGCGCGGTACATAGAACTTGATTTTTTATTTTTATCCAGAACAAAATTATTTTTTATATTTATCGTATCGAATCATAAAAAAAAACGATGATCAGCGTTTGACAGGAGTCAAAGATAAAAACTTTGCATTAATGTTGAATTAAATTACAAATTATAAAAATAGATGTATTAGAAATGATAGAAACTATGGTTGAACCCAGGGAGCCTGGCGCTATCGAGATTTTGCAGAATGGTTGTTGAGAATGTGGCCCACGTGACTATCCTCCGCTGGCTTAGCTACTACTCACTTGGAATGTTAGCTGCAGTGAATGAAACAACTTGAACCTGTAAATAAAGAAGTACTGATCTACAACATATGTAAATATTTTAGAAAGCGATGATTCGAAGCCTTGTAGTCTTGTCATAATTAACATATTTACTAATGTCTGTCGCAGATGGATGAAGAAACATGAAGAAAACGCCACTCAAAAATCGTCTAAACGTCATCAGATGACTGAGACAAATTAACTTTCCGTTGACTCGACGAAACGTATGAAAACATTTGGTTTTACTATCCTCTACGTAGAAAACAAAGAGCAGACTATTAAATAGTTTGAACACCAGAGTATTACCTAAAGCAGTGTTTGATAGAAAATAGGAGGCTTTTACGTAATTATCGACAGGCAAGATGGGAAAGGAAGCTCCTGTCAGATTACCATCGATGACAAAAGAGATGCCAAACCTTGTTTTTTTTATTTTTTGGTGACATATAGGCTAACATTAAACAGGGCTGTGCCACAGAGAAGCAAGGGAGTAATCTATCGCACATGTTCCTATTCTGATATACCGTGCTGAAACCCAGACAGTGAAGCAACGGGACATTAACAGTAATAAGCAAGTTAGCTTAAATTTTCTAAGATGCAGAATGGTTGTTACGAAAATTTTTAGGATAAGGAATGAGACGATTAGACACACGGTGAGAGAAAAACCCCTGCAGGAAATGATAGAGAAGGTTAGACTAAGATGGTTGCTAAGAGACCGAAGGAGGAGAAAATAATTTAAAAAAAAAAATCACGAAATTAACAATCATGGTTAACAGCCTAGAGGTATGAATGGAGGGGAAGACAGCAGAGGACTGGATCAAGGCTGCGATACAGAGAACAAAATAGAGAAGCTTGTTCACAAAGCAGACCCAGCCAGTAGTTGGAAACTGGTTATCATGATGATGGTGATAGGCAATATCTTCAGGAAGTTTCAATTCTGTTTCTACCAGTAGTATATCAAAATTCAACTACATGTTCGAGAAGATGCGTGGCCTACCATCGCTGAGGAACCGCAAGGTGGAAGTGTATTGAGGACGGCTTCTTTGGCGCGGTAAACCACGAGACATGTCTGTACCGTGTCGGCTATGCTACTTCGTTCCGCCACACTTTCCCTTTTTCTGCCTGACTGAGATAGCAGTCCGGCGCTAAACTACTTTCCCGCCGAGGTAACTGCAGGTCCTTTGTTGGTGTTGCGAGTGCAGTCGTGCCGCTACCCTTGATCGGAACGGAAGCAAATCAGCGGGATGACGTAAAGGCCACACAGGATGACTGATTCGAATACACCATGTGATACGACTACAACCTCATTTGTAAACGTACGAATGTATATGTATTCACTGATAATTCTGACACTTACAATACTCTAATTGCAAACGACAAATACGATCAGTTCAGGCTTATGTTTTCAATTACCTTCGTCATTTTTTTAACCCATCACTTCTCTAGATACATTAATCCGCAGTACGCTTTGTCTGTCTGTTTCTTTCTTCCAGCCTCACGGAAAATACCACCTAACGGATCTTGATGGTGTTTTCGAAGTTTTAAAAGCTTAGGATCTTACTTAAAATCTGATGTATGTTTTAAGGTTCTATTTGATCAGGCACCGGAGCAAGGAGTGATAGTATATTCTTAACCTCACAAGATTTGCACCAAAGATTTTATATATGATTCAGAGGTTGCATACTGCATCAAAGAATACTAATAATACGATACTGAGACACTTACATAAACATCGATGTTCAATAAAAATACGTTATGCAAGTTTGTTCATTTCTACTATTCGTCGTTTGTGGCAAAACGAAATTATTTTAAACGTCACCAGATTAAACTTTTTTTTCCGTGGCAACGTCTTTTGATTTTGATATTTGATCTCTGCAAAGATAGTCGGTCACATTTTGCTCTTTGTATTGTATACACAAATATTGCTATAGTTTTACATTTTGATAGCATTTTACAGACAAAGCCTTTAAGTCCGGCTATAATGTTCGAAACTGATCCCCTAAGAACGACATATTTGACAATATAGAAACACGTTAGCGAATAGATTACAAGTTTCGTGGAAAGATAGCAGGCAACATTCTGGAAAGTGTGGATCTTTTCTTTGTTTCCGCCAAATATCAGGCTTCAGCGGATATTTTTCAAGTAATTCTGATCCAGGCCGTATTTTAATGAATCCACAAATTCCGCTAGTATTAATGCAAGAGAGTCCAGACACCAGAGACCATAGGCATTCACTTACAATCCACGCAGGAGGAATTGCCTGCAGAAACCGATACTATTATATAATTTTAAACTGTAACAGGAATGTCTCTGGTTTTTTTGTTTTTTTTTTTTGTTTTTTTTTTTTCGGTAACCTGAAAAACTACTGAACCGATTTTGATTGGCAGCAGGGAATAAAACTCTATTTTCAAAATAACAGCCTTAGAATTATAATCTGGCGAAATTCAGTTACTACCGTACACGTAACACTTGTAGGTCCAGCTTAAAATTTGAGATGCATGTCATATAAATTTACCTAGACTGTGATGCAGTAGAAAATTAATATCTGATCAAAGCAGTAACGAAAACTTACCAACTTATCGCCGAAATGTTTTAAAATAGAAGTTCAAAAATTAAGGCCATTAAAATCTACGTACGAATTGCAAATACAATATAATTTGCTTGTAAACTTGTGTTTGGAGTCTGAAATGCAAGTGAACTGTTTCATTTGAAAGTTTCATCGAATTGTAGCAGGTTTAATTGTTTGAGACCAGGTAACAGTGAAAGTGTGTTTGGTATGAAGTAAGCTAATTTTTAACCCAACGCTTGCTGCGTATGTTACACTAAAGAGGAATAAAAACTGACAAATTCTACTAAAACTTAACTGATACTTGCGTATTTCTAAACAGAACTGTGTTAGCTGTCCGTGTAACCACTGAACGTGTACCAAAACCGTAAAGTTAATACTGATAATATTGTTGGCACACCGTCAACATCATACTTAATTTTTATAAACGATCTCGGAGACAAATTGAAAAGCCTTTTTAGATTGTTTGCTGATGATGCGGTTATTTATAGAGAAGTAAGAATTTGGCAGATTGCTTAGAAATTCAGCGCGATCTGGATGTTATTTTGGCTTAGTGCGCTGAGTGGCAACTTACTCTAAATTGTAAAAAGTGCAAGACAATTAGCATAACTAACAAAAAGAATCCAATTGTTCAGAAATACCATTTAAACAATACAGTTATTGATATGGTCGATTCTATGAAATATTTGGGAGTAACAGTACAAAGGAATATGAAATGGGACATACACATTAATTCGTTAGTAGGTAGAGCAAATTGTAGGCTGCGATTCATAGGTCGAATCTTGAAAAATTGTAATGAACAAACAAAGGAGATAGCGTACAAATCTCTTGTGCGTCCACATTTGGACTATTGTTGTGCCATTTGGGATCCGTTTCGTAAGGGGTTGATCGAAAGTACAGAGAAGAGCCGCTCGATTCGTGACCGCTTGCTACAGTCCTTATGAAAGCGTCACAGAACTGATTAGTAAACTAGGTTGGGAGTCTCTGGTAGATAGACGACACACGTTTCGTTTAAACTTATTGGTAAACATGCGTACTCCCACTTTCACTTTTGAGTGTAGTGAAATACTTCTTCCACCAACCTATTTTAGTCGGAAGGACAGGAAAAATAAAATTAGAGAAATAAGGTGCCGGACTGATTCTTATATGAATTCTTTTTTCCCTCGTACCATTAGGGATTGGAATGCACAACAAAGAGATTAACTTTGGTGCTGAGCACCCTCTGCCACCCACAATTTTGTGAATTACAGAGTATATATGTAGATGTAGATCATGACTGTAAAGTAAAAGGAAAAATATACGTGAGTACCACAACACGGAATTCATACCAGTTTAGCTCGTAATTCAGTAACCGATGCTCACTTCTCTAGCTTTCCATCCTAACATAGCATCGAAACAACGATCTGTACGCATACAGTTCGAAATTCACTGAAAACTGTGGGTGGCCGAGAATGCTTTACACCGGTACTAATCTCAATTCTGAACATTCTAATTCTTAATGGCACGAAGGAAGAAAGAATTAATACAGTAATCGGTACGGAACCTTAATTCTTGAATCCTACCTATCTTGTCATTGCGACCCAAGTATTTTGGTGGGAGAAGTGTTAGTAGCATCAATAAAGGATAGTCTTTGTTCATAATTTATTCAACTACTAGCGGAGTTCCCGGCGTTGACCGGTATAGTTGGCGTAGATTTACCCGTACGCTATTTTTATTCCCGCAAGGAGAAACATTTCTAAAAAAAATCATAAAATTAGCGCCAATTTTTTTCGGAATTAAAGAAAACCTAGATTCACACGCCCCCTACCAAGAAACGGGTGGGTTGGAGTTTATTTGCACGTACACTATTTTCATTCGTCCGAAAAGATTCATGTGTGTCAAGTTTCATTAATTTGGTTACGAAATTGCATTACTACATTACTAAACAACTAGAAACTGACATTTGATTCAATTACGAAGTGGTTGGATATACTTTTTGCTCGAAACGCCAGATACTTTAACTCCGCAGATTCAACCTTGTATACAAATATCAAAAGTGAATCCCGAATAATATTATCGTAAATAAATGATTTTATTCAATCAGAAGACTAATGCTGATGGCCAAAGACAATATAGTTCAAGGCCTACTGCCAGCGATGGTTGTTAAGGAAAATATCTTGTTTTTACGGCTATCTACGGCGTTTAAAAATTGAATATCCTGAATTAAAGGAAATAATACTCCAAGTTAAGGGTAACTATGGTATTTAAAAATTGATTATCCCGAATTAAAGGAAAGAATACTTCAAGTTTTGTTTAATGTGCGAAATAGTTATTCTTATAACGTTATCTTATTGCTTTCATTAAAGGCTATGGTCAGAGACATTGTACCATAATTGTGTGTTTAGTGGTTCCATCTGTGGTATTCCTCACCGCACATTCAGAATCTCATTTAATGTTCCGGCGTCATTTAAAGGATAAGCATAAGACATACCAAACAGCTGAGTTGATATTCTAAGCTTTAAAACGGAGAAACCCCCATCGAAATCTTCGCCGTTGATTTCGAGTTTTTCTGGCACAAATATACGCGGTTTTCGTTTTATAGATATGTATTGATGTATAGGTACACCATAGATAGATAGATGTATAGATTAATGTGGAAGCTATGTCGTCCTAGCCCAATCTCCTTATCAGTAGAGCGTGGTGGGTGAGAGATAACGCTCTGGCATCGCAACCGGGAGGACGCGGTTTCGAAGATTTGGGTATTCCATGGTTTCCCCAATTCACTCCAGGTGAATGTCGGGATGCTTCCTTCTAAAGTCGAAAGCCAAATTCCTTCCCGTTCCTTGCCGCAAGGTCTTTCCCGCCTCTACTGACCTCCAGGTCGATGAGGCGTAAAGCCATAAGCAAAAAAAGGGTATCTGTTCTTTCGAAAGGAATGTGGCAAGCATTACTTCACATTTTCTATATTAATGATCAATTCCATTCGATTTGAATGCTATAAAGCATAACAATATTCTAGATGTGCACGTATAAAAGTTTTATACCAGTTTCCTTAGTCTGGTATCAGCTTTTTTAACAAGCGATGGTACGTTATTATCGATTCATGTTGATTGGTACTTAAAGCATCCGAAGAATATAAAATTCCGTTGTACTTTTAGGCAAGTGGTATGCTAATTTTAAGCAGCCATTTATCGAATCATATTTAAATAACGTTGAGATTGTATTGAATCTCAAAATGATCGCCGAAACCCTTTATTTCCTCGACGTCGACAAGGTGTAAAACCATAAGAAATAATAATAAACAACAACATACACACGCTTCATTTCCATCTACTGAGCAGGTACTTAGAAGTACCGAGACTGCATTTCAGCTTCAACCATAACGAATGTTAATATTGTGTCTCATTTATTTATAAATAATAGAAACTGAACTGGTGCCATTACGTTTCACTTAATGATGCCCGATAAAACATCAGCATAAGTAGACTGTTCTGCCTCTACGTCCAGTTAAGAAATCACGTATTCGTTCGCCAACCTGTTGGCATATTCCCACCGAGAGTGGTGGTGTAACGGTTAGCATTAGGGAGGACGGCGGTTCGAATCCCAGTCCGGGTATTCAGATTTGGGTTTTCCATGGTCCCCCAAATCACTTCAGGCAAATGCCGGGATGCTTCATACAAAAGGCCATGGCCGAATTCCTTCCCGTTCCTTGCCCCCCATCCTTTCCCTTCTCTAAACACCTCGTTGTTAAGAGAAGTTAAGCAGGTGAAAAAAAAAAAAGTAGGCATATTCCATATGCTCATGAATGGGCGGCTGGGCGACGATATCACGGATCGCTATTAGTAATAGTACTTGTGTTTTTCCGCAGTGCTGTATTAATTTGACGGTGCGACGGACGGCGTAACCTCGGGTGCTGAGTGTGAGGTCGGTATCGCGGGCGGAGCGGCAGGTGCTACAACGGCGAACACACCTGCCGCATTCCACGGCGGACACTGCAAGCATCACTGAGCTCGTCAACAGGACTCAATAGTCACTCAGCTGCCCGCCGAGCTAGTGGCACTATTGACACAATCACAGATGTCGACATTTTCATACTGTAACCTTCCCATGAGCTCGAAATATGTTTTTAATCGCACAAACGCATTGGACATTGTGCCGTTAGGTTTACTATAACAAAACATTTAATCAGGATCAGTGATGTAGCAATAGAGTGGCAGGACGGGCAAAATTCCACGGGCCCCCAGCCGGAGAGGGCCCCCGGCCCGAGACCGAGGGGACCCGTCCGTTCAAACAGACGGTGGCGGAGCAGTAGTGGAGTAAACATACCCTTGAAGTTTTTAACCATTTTCAGATGTGTTTTCTGTTCTTGCGTCTATCTGACGCGGAATTTATCAGAAATGTGTGGGCAACATCTCACCATTCACAAGTGGCCACAAAATTTTAATCCGTGAACGTCGCATCTCGCCGTGCCTCGTATGGCAGCGTTTTAACACGCTCGATTAAACTGGTAGCTCCAATAAAATCGAGATGTCATCGTTGCATCCTCCCAGTGTCAGTAAAGGGAGCTTTACCACGCTCAATCCATCTACTGAGCAGGTACTTCGAAGCTAAATAACAATACCGAGACAATTTTTTTGGAATCAGAAATTATGGGTTGATTAAAGTATAAGTATCATTATAATATGCTCAATCCAGTACTTCGAGGCTTAACAACAATGCCGAGAAAATTTTACTAGAACCAGAAATTATAGGTCGATTATCGTATAATTATCAGTGTCACAATGCTGAACATGATCGATGAACGAATCGATACATCATAAAGAAAAAATTGGAATTAAATCCGGGAGTTACCGCAGAGGTAAAACGTAACATCGTAAGAGAAACATGAACGAAATAAAACACTTACTGCCGTGAATATACGATTTCCTACTAAGAACAAGCTGTTGATGCCAATAAGGGAGAATAAATCGCCTTTCACCATTAATACGAAAAGAAATAGGAGTGTTCTTACGAGATATTGAGTATAAAAGTTACAAGACTTTTTTTCAAAGTGCTGGTGAATTCTCATTATTATTATTAGCAGATGTGCAAAAATATATTTTTATAATGCTTAACAAAGACTAGAAAACACCATATTGGTATGGAGTATATGTCCTTGGTCCTAAAAGATAACAAAGAATGATAAATTCACTAGAATGAATGAAATCATTAGTGAAAAAATACAATAAATGATTATATCCTCAGTAAATAAGGCTATAGAGTAACACAAACAAAAGTGGAATTAACATTTTTAAATAATTCCAGAAACAGAATTACAAAAACTTGCTTAAAATTATAAACCAAAATAGGATAGAGACTTTGGAGACTTGGGGTAGAAGACCTAAACCTTGTCAGCAAAAAGAAGACGTTTTTTTTAGTTCTCCGAGGGCAGTACGGGACTCGAGTATGAAACATCGACTCAGAAAAGACGGGAATAATTTCTCATTTTTACCTTTTAATATATCCGAAAGGAAAATTTATCTATTGAGTTCTTGAGCCTATACAATCAATTCGAATAATGTATACAATCTGCCTTTGGATCACGATGTTTTTCTTTAAGAATGGTCGCGCTAGGGTACAGGGATTAAAACAACTTCGGGTATTACCGAATGCTGCAAGAGATCAGTTGTATTAGCCGTGTATCATCATAACCCTCAGCATAAAATGGTGACTTTGAATTAACAGTACTACTTTGTCGGATCGCTAAAACACGAAATAATAACACACCAAAGTTTCATTCAAATTACTGATTTAACAACACAACGAACCAAACCAAAGAACATTCAGCCACGCTTCCGACAAACGAGATTTATCTGAGAAGTGCAGTTACAGAAAGATAAACGAAATGAATCTCATGTTTCTTTGTTATTCTATAGTTCCAAGTAGTTAGAAAATAAACAGGTACTAGTTTTTCAACATCAGTGAGATACAAAACTTCAACCTTAGTATTGTAGTTCTAGCATCATTTGTAGAAAATCTCATTCCATTCATACAATTACTTTCGGATAGCAACCGATATTTAGGAAGAATAACATTCTGTAACGCTTGTAAAAATAGCCTGTTACCTATCCTGCTATGAAAACTGACGCTTACCTCGATTCAGTGAAGACCGAAGGTGAATTGTTTCACTTAAATAGATTTTTTTTATTTACGTTAAAAGTAGGTAGATAAACATTAATTTGTATCCCTTTACCCTCCTCTGTTCATACATTTAAAAAAAAAAAAACCCTCGTTGAATCCATTTAGTTGATCTCATAATGTTACTATAAATATTCACAAAGAAGTTACACAAATTATTGTTGACTTACAAGAAGATCACCAGACGTTTATTTTCATATAGCGGATTCAAATTGTGATACAATGGAGTGACACATACAGTGTCTTTCCAACCTTTTTCAAAAACGTCGATCTGAAAGTTCACAAAAAAGTTTTGCCTCAAGTTTTTACGATAATAACATTGAAAAAAGTAAGAAGCTGTTGAAATGGTTTTTAGGGTGAGAAGATGTTAACTGGGTGACCGGAACTCGAATCTACAAACAAAGTTTTCTTCCATTCTCAATAATGTTTCGTGAAAGAATACGATACGAAAAGATACGATTTATATTTTACTAGTTATCATTAACTGGAATTATCATCATACAAAATGGCAAGTATTTGGGTGTTTTCATAATTTATATTGCCCTACGTTTTTAATACTATCCTATTGAAATTGGAACCGGAGAACATTGTAGAAACGTTACTTCCAATCGTCTTTTAGTCAAATCCACAATTAGTTCAATAACAATCTAACCAAACAGTGAATAATTAAAGTTTAAGACAACATATAATATCTTAACCTATCTGAGGATGTACAGTAAGAAGGATAAAAGCCATCCGTAACTCTGGTTATGAATGTTCATCCCGTGCGGCGATGAAAAGACAAATGAATTCAACATCCCTCAAGGCGAGTACTGCTTTCGACTGTGATACGTTACAATACACTTTGATCTGAGCCAAAAGACCTAGAAGCGAATATCATACGTTATTGCTGGCGCAGATGAATGCAACAGTAGTCTCAACGAATCTTCAGCGCGGAGCATTTGATTGAACCTTGAAGTGTGTGCCACTCACGTTATTTGTGACAGCGCGGCGGTAGGTAATTGATCATTTCAAAACCTGTTTTTCCGGCTAAAAATATAACAGCTCGACAACATGAAGAAATGTTTGCGAAACGATCACGAAACCATTTGAGAAACTTTAGGATTAACAAAACGATACTTCTGTTTTTTTTTTTTTTTTTTTTAACAGTTTAACGTCCCTTTTTAACAACGTGGTCTTTAGAGACGGGAAAGGATGGGGGCAAGGAATGGGAAGGAATTCGGCCATGGCCTTTTGAAGGAAGCATCCCGGCATTCACCTGGAGTGATTTGGGGAAACCATGGAAAATCCAAATCTGGATGCCCGGACGGGGATTCGAACCGCCGTCCTCCCGAATGCGAGGCCAGAACGCTATCCGTTACACCACCACGCTCGGTGATACTTCTGTCATTTCAGAGATGATAAGCGTGGCTGTGCCAGAAGAAATCTGAGACAAATTGAGAGGCATAATAAAACAGCAAGACAATGTTAAATGACTTAATATCAACATAACCCTAATCCAAATTTTGTCACTTTAAGGATAAACTATATAGCCTACTTGTCCACCCCGTTGGCTCAGCTAGTTGCACCATCGTGATGGTGGCCGGTACTGACAAAGGGATAGCTGATTCTAGTCCTGGTAGTGGAGAAATTTCATGAGGAAATGGTCGGCAGTGTGGAAGAAATGGTAGCGCACAATTCTTAGTCACCAGACTATACACCAAAGTTCTGCGTTAAATCCCAAACCTTTCCACTAAGCGTTTGCAATGATGGCATACCACACTGTTGATGACAGTTACTCCGTCGGATTAGGATGTTAATGATGGCGGCTCCCTTGGTGTGTCTCGGAAGCGTAGGCCTGAATGGGCCGTTACTGAATTTCACCCTCTCCCTTCTTTCACCTCTTATCCACATCGCAAACAATACACCGAGCACACACACTACTACATTGACCCACCTTACAACATTTACTAACACTTACACTGGGGAAGGACAACGCGAAATCACCTCACTTCATGCTCCCACATGTTGACTTGGGGTGATAAACATCCTCCACTGTAACCACCTACACGGTCAACGCGTTTATAAGAAGAATAATGTGAGCCTTAGTGATAGTAAATATAGAAATTCAAGTTGTTCTCTTGCGGCTGAAGCCGAAACATCACTCGTAATACTTAAGGCGTACCTGCAACTTACCACGCAGCTCCTAGTTTATTCACTTGCATGTAACAGTTATGATGAAATTATTTGGTGACGGAATTTCAGTCGGCTACATGATCTGACCACTTAACCCAACACGGTAACCGTGACCTGTATGCTTAACATGCAGCAAAATAACCACTTCACACACACATACACACAACGGTTACTCTTCTGTGTGGTGTTACTGCCTTAGTGACGCAGTTTCTGTCTACAGTACAATGCACCATGTACTGGCCTCTTAACCTATCCTGGTAGCCCGGCACTTGACAGAACACTTATGAAAAGATTTATAAATGAAAATACCGTCTCTTAAAAACTGTTATTTTATTCCCATAAAATCAGACGCGTTTCGCCGTTGTTGATCGGGGCATCATCAGTGACTGTAAGTGCGCATTCGTGGGCCACTATGATGTCCCGTTCCATAAGGTCGAAATACACTCCTGGAAATTGAAATAGGAACACCGTGAATTCATTGTCCCAGGAATGGGAAACTTTATATACACACTCCTGGGGTCAGATACAACACTTGATCACACAGACAGAACCATAGGCACATAGACACAGGCAACAGAGCATGCACAATGTCGGCACTAGTACCGTGTATATCCTCCTTTCGCAGCAATGCAGGCTACAATTCTCCCATGGAGACGATCGTAGAGGTGCTGGATGTAGTCCTGTGGAACGGTATGCCAAGCCATTTCCACCTGGCGCTTCAGCTGGACCAGCGTTCGTGCTGGACGTGCAGACCGCGTGATACGACTATTCATCCAGTCCCAAACATGCTCAATGGGGGACAGATCCGGAGATCTCGCTGGCCAGGATAGTTGACTTACACCTTCTAGAGCACGTTGGGTGGCACGGGATACATGTGGACGTGCATTGTCCTGTTGGAACAGCGTGTTCCCTTCCCGTTCTAGGAATGGTATAACGATGGGTTCGATGACGGTTTGAATGTACCGTGCACTGTTCAGTGTCCCCTCGACGATCACCAGAGGTGTACGGCCAGTGTAGGAGATCGCTCCCCACACCATGATGCCGGGTGTAAGCGCTGTGTGCCTCGGTCGTATGCAGTCCTGATTGTGGCGCTCACCTGCACGGCGCCAAACACGCATACGACCATCATTGGCACCATGGCAGAAGCGACTCTCATCACTGAAGACGACACGTCTCCATTCGTCCCTCCAAACACGCCTGTCGCGACACCACTGGAGGCGGGCTGCACGATGTTGGGGCGTGAACGGAAGACGACCTAACGGTGCGCGTGACCGTAGCCCAGCTTCATGGAGATGGTTTCGAATGGTCCTCTCTGATACCCCAGGAGCAACAATGTCCCTAATTTGCCGGGAAGTGGCGGTGCGGTCCTCTACGGCACTGCGTAGGATGCGACGGTCTTGGCGTGCGTCCGTGCGTCTCTGCTGTCCGGACCCAGGTCCACGGCACGTGCACCTACCGCCGACCACTGGCGACAACATCGATGGACTGTGGAGACCTCGCGCCCCACATGTTGAGCAATTCGGCGGTACGTCCACCCGGCCTCCCGCATGCCCACTATACGCCCTCGCTCAAAGTCCGTCAACTGCACATACGGTTCACGTACACGCTGTCGCGGCATGCTACAAGTGTTAAAGACTGAGATGGAGCTCCGTATGCCACGCAAACTGGCTGACACTGACTGCGGCGGTGCCCAACCGCTGCGCAGCTAGCGCCCTTCGACGGCCAACACTGCTGTTCCTGGTGTGTCCGCTGTGCCGTGCGTTTGATCATTGCTTGTACAGCCCTCTCGTAGTGTCAGGAACAAGTATGGTGGGTCTTACACACCGGCGTCAATGTATTATTATTTCAATTTCCAGGAGTGTACGTCTGAGTTTATAGGAGTAAAATAACAGTTGTTAATAGACGGTTTTTTAATTTACAAATCTTTAACAAACAATTGTGCAAGAATTACCAATAATCAACTTACTTTGCCAACATAAACAAAGAAACCATTGTCAGTAAAGAAATAGAACTTACAGGTCACGATAAAAATTATCAGCCAATCGGGCTCAACTGAACACTTCTGTGACGGGACGTCATTTAGTATAACATTTTAGTATTGAAATTCTGTAAGTCTGTTAAGTTCCACAGCAGCCACACGTCCTGTTGTTCGACTTTCTGCATATCGACAGTTCAGGTTGCAAGTTAAGCGTGCGGAGCTGAGCACCGCAAGGCAATACTATACCAGCAAGCCAGGATACATTGAACATTCTCACTTCTTCACTGTCGGCCAACAAGTTACCAGCTAGGCCTCGGAATAGATTGTCGCTGCACCAACCCTACCATTCTCTGTTACTTGTGAAGTGTAGGGCTAAGTTTCATCCCTAGGATTAGTATCACGGTTAACGGAATACCTCTCTATCTTGTACATCATCAGCTGTAGTTGGTTTACGGTTTAGTGCGGATTAAATGAGGTTTCTAGTAGAGATTGTTTCATTCAAGTAACTATTAGCTGTCCGCTCCCACTTTACCCTCGATGCTCATGTTTATTTACCAGTGCAAGAGAAGAAGAGGATAGGTCCGAAGAACAAGAACACAAGAGCAGAAGATACATGAAGATAACCGGCGCATAGGCCATCCACACACTCTTCCAATCACAAAAAAACCAGACGCCACAACTGGGGTCGGCCACACTTCGATGCCTTCCGACACTGTACCACGAAGTCAAGTATGCTCATGGAAGCTCTTGCAACAAAGGTTTCTAACTGAGGACCCTTGAATACCATATTAGTAATCTTATCTTTTAGCTACCAGGTCCCTGCGTTTAATAACAAAGCCTGCTTCTGATCCACGCGTTATACTCTTTCAGCCCCGGGGCCATCAGCTCGATCAGTATTGGTGTTGGTCCGGAGTGGAACGCCGCTTCATAACCGGCCTCTCACTTAGCTCACCCCGCATGCACATTCCGTGCAGTGGTCCGCAATATTGGAGCCCGCCAGCTTTAAATACCGATATGGGCCTCGCCTAGCTAACGCAGTATTGTAGACCGCTAGAGCTTGCGGTCACGGTTGATATTGCTGCCGTCTGTCCAACAGCAAGCAGCCAGAACCAATAAAGTGAACAGTGGACAGCCGCGCGGAATGCTCGCTTCCTATATGCATCCCGTATATAGAGCCTCATCTACTGTACGTAATTAACGTCATAAATGAGATAAATGGCCTTCGCCCTAATGGTAGCAGGTGATGATGTCACCAAATTGCGCACACTTTCTAGTGACAATTATTAACATTAGTAAGCAATCTAAAGTTTTGTTGTGGCTTTACGCTTTGTCGACGTCGAGGCGGTAAACGACGGGGCAAGAAACGGGAAGGGATTCGGCCATGCCCTTTTAAAGGAAGCGTCCCGGCATTCGCCTGGAGTGATTTGGGGAACCATGAAAAACCCAAATCTGGATGACCGGATGGGGAATCGAACCCGTGTCCTCCTGAATTCTCAGACTGTAAAGGTTTGGGCTATTAATCACAGTTACACATCGAGAGTGGTGAATTTTTACCTACGTTGATAATAGAACTGTCACCAGCGCGTTCGTTGCAAAATTCTTCTGTAAAATGTGTGTTTGTGCTTTGTACGCGGAATCTAGGGGTGCGCTAAAATTAAACAGGTTTCACTCAGAAGATTGACGGCCAATGCAACAACACTGAAAGTAACCATAAATTATCATGTTAGTTTTGACAGTGAAAATACGTGCTCCCGTACATGTCGCAATTCTTTTAGGGTTCTGAGAAACATTTAAATGTGCCTTTCAATAGAGTCTGAATGATTGCTTAAGTCGCGCTTCTACTAATCACATTCATACTGTCATGTAGCAGTTATAGTTTAGTTATTATTGTAATTTCAATAATTACAGCACAATTAGTAGATGGAAACGCCACGACACACATGCTTAGAAAGCCATATTTTACCAGTATCAAAGATCAGTTAATATCTTAAAGACAAAACCATAAGCTATTTCAGTTTAGTAAAAAAGAAAAGCCTCTAGCAAAAGTCCAAATTCAGTAAGTTCAACCAACTAATATCGAAAAGTTTGTTATAAAATAAAAAGGAGATATAATATAGCAAATAGCATCACTTTCTGCATACTGTAGAACTAACAAACGCTTTTCTCTCTCACTAATTTTTTTGTTACACAGCTAGCGAAATAAATAAATGAATAAGAGGACAACCAGTGCTGCATGGAAGCACATTCAAAGCTAATATAAACTAGGAAATCGTTACTATGTACTCCTAAATAGTCTTATTTGCTAGAAATAGATTAGTATCGACAGAGTACAAGATGGAAACGATTATGTTGGATTGTAAAGTATGTTGCTCTTTTCTAAACTTTTTGAACGACACAATCTAATTACTTCAATAATAATAATTATAAAATGGAGTGGATGAATTTGAAATTTTATGATGAAATTTCTGCTTAGCAGGATCATTATACTGAAAGTTTACGATTGAATATCAGTAAGTATCAGCAAACGTAGCACCAAAATATAATGTTAGTCGTCCAGTTTTGTTATAAAAGAAGCTTGAAATAAGTAGTACAGAAAAATTAAGGTAATACTTTTTGAGCACCTCCATAAGTTCTACGTGGTCATCAGTATGCTATTAATCTTTTTCACAACAAACTGGCACATTCCAAAGATTTTGTGTAGAAAAAAATTTCAGAGAATGACAAAACGTAAACATCATCTGAATCCTTGAAACTAAACACCATCACGTATCTAAAAATTCTAATATGTAACGAGTAACAACAATTCTTCCGTCATTTTCAGCCTTGAAAGTTAAATAGATAATGATCAGCTGTTACATACTATGGAAAAATAGCGATCTCTTCAGATGTTTTGCAAAAGGAAGAGAGTAAATGAGCAATTGCTATAGTATATGAATACTAGTTAACCAAATCAGTGTGCTGAGAAAAATCCCATTAAAAAGTACAAATTTTCTTACCTCCGAAACATAAAACTCCCAGTTGAAATATATCCTATTGATCCTGAAATGTATTCCACAAGATCTTTTGTTCTGCTCCCTGTTGTGTCTTCTTCAGCTTTAAGACACAACAAGGGATTAACGCTAAATGCTGCACCAACCTTTCTCGCAACTAATGTCACACCTAGTAGAATGAATTTGGATTTAATTCATATTAAGATTTTCGTAGATCGATAATTTTTATCCGTCGCAATTAATCACTTTGCTTACCTGTGTCCAGAATGGTTTTGGGATATCGAGAGACAAAATGAAGAAGGAAAACTTACAGAGAATAGTCGGTGAAACGAGAGATAGGGCATATAGATCCAAGATGTTCCAAGGAGGTATCATCGTTTTCATATGAGAACCACGTTCTTCACCTAAGAAACAGTTATGTACAATATTCGTTAATAAACACCACATAAAAACAACGGGATAGTGTTTTGACAGTTAAACATCTGTCAACGACCAGTTCTTAATGTAAAAATAAACACAATCTTCATAATGTTTATTCTTTTTTATGGCCTTATGCTTTGTCGACGTCTAAGTAATTAGAGGGAGAAAGGTACTGGGACAAATATTCGAAGTGTATTCGGCACGACCATTTGAAGGAACCATTTCAACATCCGCCTGGAGAGATCTCGGGAAAACCATTGAAAACCGAAATCTGAATGGCCGGATGGGGATTTGAACACGCGTCCTCCAGAACTTCAGGCCACCAAAGTACAAGGTAAAAGAAGAGATCGTTCATCACGAAGTAGATTCGGATCACCATTGGTACGATTCTTCCATGACCTAGGGATTTCATAGGTTTGTTTTATCAGCATCAAACTACTATCGTTCTGCCCATCCCCTTTCCCATTCCAAAGTATTCCTATAATTCTAGGCTGAGAGCACTTAGAAAACAAGGCTCGACGTTCATTTTTGAGAAAAAGTCTTTGAATTCGCTTCACTGTTTCAGTTATGGTCCAAGTCCATTAGGTTAGATTTCGACATGCCTTCACGAACGATGTACAGGGTGTTACGAAAAGGTACGGCCAAACATTCAGGAAACATTTCTCACACTCAAACAAAGAGCACGAACTAAAATGAGCTCTAACATGGAAAGTAAGCGTTTCCGGACACATGTCCATATAACATATTTTCTTTGTTTGTATGTGAGGAATGTTTCCTGAAAGTTTGGCCGTAGCTTTTTGTAACACCCTGTATACCATTTGAACCGAAAATCGAAGATAGTTATAACTTAATCACGTTTTATTTTCACAGTGCTCGAAAACGTGGGTGTGGCAGAACTGCAGAAGCAGAAATTTTATGGATTTATAAACACCATTCGTTTCATTGCTGTTACAGATCTGCAGCATGGACGGCGAAAGATTTGTGGTGTCTGAAATTTATTCTTGTGAAACGCGGTTTGAGTGGTTGGTTTCGCTGGGGAGGCAGCAGACTAGTTGCGGTTTGAATCGGCTCTCTCCCGTTACTGATGGAGAACAAAGGAACCGTTCACTCGACACTGGTCACGGCTATTTCGCACCAAAGCCTTGACATTTCTCACCTGAATGACTCCATCGCTCCGTCCGACATTACCAGGGCGCTGTGAGATATACGGCTCCCAGAGACGTATTCCCCTACCTGCGCTCGATGAGATATATTGCACTTAGAGTCACTACTGAAGTACTGCGTGCTCTGGTATCCGACGATTATAGTGCCCCGTGGCACTCGGCTGAAATCATTACAGTTTTGTCCTCAAACTTTCTCTGTTCTGATTGGTCTCTGAACATAATTGCGAGTTGCATGTATCAATTGGTGAGAGTGCAGCAGTGAAATTAGAAACCCTTGCTTTGCCAAAGATTTCGAATTTATTGCCAGATTACTCACACCATACTACAGATCACTCTCAAATTCAATTACCTCCACAGAAAACCCAGAAACTGAACCTTGGGTTTGTAACTTTGCTAATGTTTGTTTTAGTGGTTATACAGATTTCTGGGTTAAATATGAGTGTGAAATTTAAGAGTGACAGAAATGCAGGATAATAATTATTGTACTGATAGATAATTAAAATTTTTGTCGTTGTCGATTATATTTTTAATAAAAAATCCGCAACGAAATAGAAACAGACGTATTTTGGCAGCAATTCAGTAAATAAAATTCAAATCAGTAGCCATATTCCCAGTATAGAAGGTTTGGAGTTATTAAAATGCTACGAACTTAAACAAAACTAACGTACGTAAAATGTTTGGTATTTTACGAATATTCATCGATTAAGAAATAAAAATTCTAACTGCCAATCGTTAAGAAGGATTTCACTGTTATTCATGAATATTTAATGCTTCAATTCACCCTAACTAGGTATTTACAAAATTGAAGAAACATTGTTAAAGAAATGGCTGGAACAATAATAAGTATCATGACGGAAGTTAGATTGTAAAATATGTAAGCTGAGGCATCACCACGCCCAAATTGTTATAAATCACAATCACTTGCATATAAATGCAATATGTTACATGTTAGAGGCTGATTGTATAGTGTAAATGGGAGAGTACCAGTCTTCAATTCTTATTTAAGAAAGTTCTCCGGTTCTACTTATCATTTATTGATCCAGGTGTCAATATTCAGTAGCTTCAAAGGCATTGTGAAGAAAGATCTTAGATAAGTAGGACCCGCAATTTCAATGAAAACTCAGTTTTGTCTAGAAATAATTCAACCAATGCTTTAAAAGAACAATATTAAAATACAACCTGTATCAACCGCACAGCAAAATACGAAGTAATTTCATCATATCACACTTCGCTTCATTTTACTATCTGGGGATGGAAGAGCAAACAATGTATAAATATTTATTTATTGTGCCGTAGGTCCAAAACTTCCATAGCTGTCACAACAGACAGCGCATAAAACAAAAAAAATTTAAAAACTTAAAAGAGATATCTTGAATACCAAAATTTAATTGAATAACATTTATTATTTTTGAAGATTGTGTTTATTTAACGTTAAACTGGAATTATTAAAATATTGTTCGGTGTCATTTGAAAGGTATCTACTAATAACGGAAACGTTTTAGCGTCATAGATCTATAGTGTAGAACAGGATACGTATACTAAAATGAATACGGCAGTCTATACTAGGACTGTTGATAATATATCGAAATATCGATATTATTTTTTGAAAATATCGATATTTATGAGTGATATTTTTAGGACGATATATCGATATTTCGATACTGAAATCTGGGTATCGGATTCCATATTTTTTTAACTAAGTTATCATTTTACGTTTGCTATGAATGACACTGTGTCCCTCAAATTTCTGTTACGCATACAGATCAGCAAGCTTAAATAAATCTTACAACGTTTCCATAAGTAATTTGGAATTTATAGGTACCAAGTTTACTCAGATGATGACAACAGTGTAGGCAAGGCACGAATCAAACGCGAGTCCATTGTTTCAAATGAGCGTGCGCACTGTCAAGGCAAGTCCAACTGGAAATTAGTGAGTTAGCAGGAATACTGGGAAGTGTAATTACCAAATAGTGGCTAATTAGAAAGCAAGGAAAGTAACACAACTAAGAATAAGCTATCAACATACAAAACTAAATGAAATTCCACGAAAAAATTTTATGAAGAAAGTTATGTAATTCGGCCATAATGCTTGCTACAATAGCTAAATTTCTACCTAAATAAATTCGTCAACTGTATTCCATATCAATCTTAAAAATAAACTAAGATTTACGTCGAACCTCTTTCGAGTTTTATAAATTTTACTAATAGTTATGAAAATTATGACACGCATAATGGTCAATTTTTTAAAAAAAAAAATCAACAATCATCATCCCCAAGAGAAACCATTCGAAAGTGAAATACTGATTAAGAACAAAATCACGTCTATTTATCAGTGAACAGCCTTATTTTTACAAGGTTTGATTTTATGAAATTGAATTTATGAAAGTATCGATATTTTTTTCTGATATATCGACAGCCGATATTCATACTTTTTAAAATATTGATATATCGAAAATCCGATTTTTTTAAAAATATCAACAGCCCTAGTCTATACCATATACCTATAAAAATACAATTAGTTCCACTTTATTATCTAATAAACGATCTAAATTGGAATTATATAAAAATAAATAAAATAAAAAACACTATCGGAAGAAACTTGTAACTTTGATTTTGTTGGTGCGTGCCACCTTTTATGTCCTATAGAAGGGATGTAATATCTATAGGGCCAAAAGGTGACAAATATTAGATGTGTCATAAGATATTTATAAAAAACTTTACAGAAAATGACTGCGAGAGACACAAGGCCTGTTGTGTAACTGTTCATAGACGTACCAATATCCTATGGTCTATGTTCGCGCATTACGGAAAAAAATTGACAAATTTTAACGAAGCTGCATATAGTGATAGCTTATGCCTCTGGTTGGTATATAGGATACTTTTTATCACGATCAGTAACATAGTTAGGACAAAACCGTAAAACTTGGTAATTTTTGTAAATCTGTGGCGTGCCTCTCTCAAAAACTAAAGAACGCATTTCAACTTCACATAGCGATACCATGTCACCATTTCACAAATAGAGTAGTTCTTATTTAGATCAGTAGTTTAGTTCTCGATGATAAAGAGGTCAAAACCCCATATCATCTTATCTTTGTCTAGGTACACGCGCCTCACACAAAAAAGAATTATTGGCAATCAGTGATGGTTTATCAGTAACGTATTTCATCCAAGATATAGAGACCAAACAGTTAAATTTTAGAATTTTTGAATGTGTACGCATGGATCAATCAATAACCGATCATTTCAACAAAACTCTACACAGGGTAGCTTACGTAATGTTTGTATGTGACAACGACAAGCTAGGAAATTAAATTATCAGTAATAGAGTTTACGCATTTATATACAGACATAGCAGGCCCGTGTGCTTGCAGAGAATGTATGTGATCAATACTTAAGCGTGCCTGTGGGTCCCGCTCAAACATAAAATCCTCCTAGTTGGAGTTTCTAAGGTTGGTTGCAACAAAATGAGCCAAACGTGTTTAAAACATTTTGTTCAACCTAAATTTAGAAGAGGAGGAGGAAATCCATGAAAGAATAAAGAACAGGGCTAGTCCTCTGCTTTTTAATTCGCATTCATTATTTGCTAATTGACAGCATATATCTCAAATTCCTCGTGGACGAAGTCGCGGGAGCAACAACTGATGTATATTATATAGTAATTTTGTATAAAATTTGTATCCGCACATTATTTTTTTTTTTTTAAAGTAATTACAAGATACAACATTGATGATCGAGATGCCAAAAGCGAAAAGTTTATATTTTTGTGTGTGTGTATGTTCCGAGCTATGGAGAAACAAATGGAAGGATTTTAACTAAACTGCACATAATGATAGCTTATGTCATCGGTCGGGAAAAATGATACTTTTATCCCTATACAGAGTTGAAAAAAGCAAAATTTAGAATTTGTTTCTCAATAGCCGCCCATCACGCAGAAACTAATATATGGTTTACAATTAATTGTCATCTATCAATACTTATGTCACTGGTTAGGATAGAGACTGCTTTTAATGGTGGTTAGACACTGTATCTACCTTGCTGAATACTGCATGTCTATCTCTCTCTCGGTGGGGACACCTCTCTATCGGTTTTCTCACGTTAGACAACCCGCTAGGAAGGAGCAGAAATTTCTCACGGTGGCTCGGGAAATTTCTCCTTAAGGAGAAAGATAAGCTTTTTTATCTACCACTCATTGCTAGAATTGTCGGATGCTATCATGAACAGACTTCCTGTCGCCGCTGTGATCTCTGGAAGGCTGTTTCTATCCTCTGCAACACTAATACTGTTTCTTGGGAGTATCGTTTATTTGTTACATTAATTACTGCATACGTCCGAGCCTCACTTATTTTTCTAATAGACAGCAATATTACAGGCGCCACAATCCGCAATAATTATTTTTCTTGCGTTGTATTTCTACAGTAATCCTAGAATCTTAACCGTCTTCTTGATATTCTGGGTTTCTAAAAGAATCACCGCATAGTATTAAACACTTTCAGCATAGATAACAGATTAAATTTTCTAATTAGTAGTTGAAATCATTCTTCAAGACTACCTTAGGTGTTTTGAGATGGTTAAACGGTTAATTATTGCGCTCTCTGTGGATATGACAATGGGTAATGGTTAAAAAAATAATTCAGAATCAATTTTCTGTAATTTAGTTTTTGTTGTAGCTGCACGAACTGACAAAAGAAAGAAAGCGCAAAAATATTTACATTCTAAATTCATTTAACAACTGGATTGTTATTGAATACTGTTTATTAAGTCGATGTGTCGCAGGTATGAAGACCAGATAAATGTGTAATCCGAACTACGGAATTTCAACTACACAAAATAAGATTTACGAGTGATGCAGGCATCTTAAGCGCATGTAATACGATGTTCATTTGAAAATTATGCATATAAAGAAAAAACCTAATAGCACTATCTATGTACCTGATCGGGTTTCTAAATTTTAATCAGCAATCATTATGAATATTTTTTGTTTTAACAATAAAACACTGGGCATGGTCGGTGAGCGGTTAACTCTCTGGCCTCGCATTCGGGAGGACGCCGGTTCGAATCCCCGTCCGGGCATCCATATTTTCGATGGTTTCTCCAAGTGACACCAGGCGAATGCCGTGATGCTTCCTTAAAAAGGCCATGGCATAATTCCTTTCCGTTCCTAGTCCCCAGTCCCATCCTGCCTCTAATGACATCGACGTCGACGAGGCGTAAATAAATAAGTAAAAAAAAAAGGTAATTAAACACATCCTCCAGTAGTATACACCCATGAAAGGCTGTCACATAAAATAGAAGAGAAAATTACTATCGTGTTCAAACAAGTCAAATGCAGAGCCTGATTTCTAATTTTCTTTGTTTTGACAGGTCTAATTGGTACAACGCTCAGTAGTATTATGCCTGTGCCTGCTTCAAGCAGAAAAAGGTGTAGATTGAGTTTAACGTAACGTTATTACACTTTATCGGGACAGGCAATGAGGCATGTTAACTTAATGTGACATACCTCTCATTTACGACAATCCTGTTACTTCCAGAAATAAATCCTGACATTCCTTTACTTCCTTTTCTTGCCCTCTGAGAACATAAACGACTACAAATGTCACCGTGCATCCACACAGCAGTAACTCCGCTGTGCAGAGGCTTTTCAGCATCCGGAATAAGCAGGAGTTGTAGCGAGGCGTTTCCCGACAGCAGCAATTCCGGATCTGGGAGGCACGTTTGAGGCGGAGCCGCGCAGACAGACCGACAGGACACAGCGAGGCGCAAGTCGCATTTAGAGTAGCCCACCCGTCCGCACGACGGAAAGGAGGAAGAATGGAGGCAAAAGAAGGCAGACACACACATCTCGGCTGCGCCTTAGCTTAAGCACTTTATTGTACAGCCCGAGGAAGAGAAGTTAGTTTCTTGCCGTTTGGTTCCGGCCAGGGATTGCCGGAAAGGCGGCAAACACTTGCTGTCCTCGGACTACTACCCCCACTCCTCGGTAAACCGAGTTAGGCCTTTATTTAAGAGATCCCGCATCTCTCCGCCTTTGTGCGGTTCTCCTCCCGCGGCTTTCACCTTCATCCTTTCCCCCTTTTGCTTCTTCTGAAATAAAGATTGTCGGGAAACCCAAGGGACGCGCCTGAGAAGAACGAATCTATCGAGTTTCCGTTTAATGGAATACTGCGAAATGGCACCACTTTGATGAAAATTCCTTTTTCTTTTTTTTTATCTAAGCACAGTTCAGCTCGGTGAGATGGATGCGTCTTCCGTTTATTAAGGAGAAGTAGCTAGAACAAATAATCATTACCCCTAATCAATTCGACAGCATTAAGAAGGGAACTCAACAAAATTAATTGAACCGAGCGCGGTTATTGAGTAGTATCAGGCATCTTATTTGGTTCCTGTTCCGGCCATCTAGACTGCGGTTTCCAATGGTTTCGCAAAATTACTCCAGGCGAATACCTGGATGGTTCCTTCATAAGGTCATGGACAAATTCCTTTCCGTTCCTTGCCCCCAGTACTTTCCGGCCTCTAATCATCTCGGTGCCCAGAACGATCGTGGTGGTGTAACGGTTAGCGTTTTGGCCTCGCATTCTGGAGGACGGGCATCCAGATTTGGTTTTCCATGGTTTCCCAAATCACTCAAGGCATATGCCGGGATGCTTCCTTCAAAAGACCATGGCCGAATTCCTTCCCATTCCTTGCCCACCATCCTTTCTCGTCTCTAAAAGACCTCGCTGTTAAGAGACGTTAAGCAGTTAAAAAAAAAAAAATCGGTGCCCAGGTGGCGTAAAACCCCATGCAAACAAGATTGTAAATGGTACACGATACCAACGTTAATGAGTATGGTAGCTGAAAAACAACGTTAAAACCCACCTGTTAGCCAAATTTAGGTTACTAATATTTTTTTACATGTTATTCTAGCTAAGACCAAGTGCTTCTTTAATAACGGTCATTACTAGTTTCCTTCCCTTACGTTGTCAATAACCTTTCTCGAGTCTAATGACAGTAAGTTCTAAGTGTCTCAGAATGAGATGAATTCATGGTAGATGGTGACGTCCCTGAGAACTGAACATTATCAACTCAAATTACATACGCTATGAACTATCCGTGATTCCGGCTCAATGTTAAACTGTAGGTCCAGTCACTACAGAGGTGGAATGCGTGGCAATTTGAAACTCCGGTTGCAGATCTTTCTCATAGTGTAGAAACATTACAAGAAAGGAGCCTCTAAGAAGACATCAATCCATAGAGGAATCGGGCGCACAGTGGGCATTGGCAATGGTATTTAAGCAACTGATGGCAGATCCTGTCACCAACGGATATCAAGACGAACACGAATAGGTAAATTGAATCTCCCGACCTAGAATGACACACGAAAGAAAAAAAATATCAAAACAACAAAGAAACTTAAAAAAAGAACAAACACTGAACTCTGAAATTCCGAAGTTGGGGTAGGTTTTGATGTTCTTCAGAAAGGATCAACCTGCAGTTGCATCACGTGTGCTATATTGCCTAAATCAGCTTTAGGCTAAGCTGTATATTTTCGTCCTCTAAGTAGGAGTAGGTGATTTCACAGCAGCAATATCCGTCAATAGCGGTTTACTATTGCTTACTCTCTACGGCAGGATGTTTAAACGTTACGTCGATCATTCAGTCACGAACATATGTCGCCTCACATTCAAGACAGTATGGCTAACACCGAAATCGTACTGCCCAGCCGCATTATACAGGGTGATTCACGAAGATATGCAAATATTTTAATGTGTTATTCTACAAGTAAAACTAAAGAAAAACTTTCATGTAAACATAGGTCCGCAAATGTTTTGTTACGGAGTTACGGCTAATAAAAGATTTTGCTTGAAATTTAGCAACCTCGCTAATATGAAGTCATCCCAAAATTGTACGAGATTACAGTAAAGCACTATTTCCATTTATTTTGTTGTTATTGATCTGGTGATTATAAAAAAACAAGTCACAGACGTGTATCTGCAGTCGTTTTCCAGAAATTACAGAGATTAACTTTATTACCATCATTTTTCCAAAATTAAATTCTCTACAACTTCTGTTGAAAACTTTGTGCAATTGTCTAGAATTTAGAAAAAAATTGGCCCAATTAGTTAACAAATTACAAATTTTCCCAAATTATTTCTTTGCTTCTTTGGAATTTCTGGAAAACTACTGCAGATACACGTCTGGGACTTGTTTTATTACATTCACCAGATCAGTAACAATAAAATAAATGGAAATAGTGCTTTGCTGTAACCTCGTACAGTTTTGCGATGGCTTCATATTAGCGAGGTTGCTAAATTTCAAGCAAAATCTTTTATTAGCCGTTAATCCGTAACTTAGCATTTGCCGACCTATGTTTACATGAACGTTTTACTTATCTTTTACTTGGAGAATAACATATTTGCATATCTTCGTGAATCATCCTGTATACTACACGCGGTACTTAAAAATTTCAAAATAATGCCAGGTAACGCTCTTTGAAAGATGAACCAAACTACTGAAATTATATAGATCTCCTCTGCTTATTGCGGTGACTTTCATATTGCCAATTTCTTTTATAGATCGTTATGACTCGTTATCGTTAAAATTAAAGCATATGAGTTACTCGATTATAACCAGAAACGACGGCAGTGTAACACTGGGTTTCCCATTTCAAGCATTCTACTCTAGAAGAGCAAAAGCTCACGGCGAGGCTCATTGAATTGGCGTGATTCGGTTGCGTCAAATATCAATTCCCACACAAAAATAATCTACTCCCAAAGATGAATCAACCGTATTTTCATAAAAGCAATATCGTACAATTTTTTGCTACATATGTGAAGCAGTCTGGTGAGAGTGAATAACGACAAATTTTAATATCTATGGTGTTTTATCAAAAATCTATTGCTTATTTGTAATCAAAGGATCAAAATTTTTGTATTTTACTGCGAGTCAAGTGATACTAGGGCCACAAAATATGAAACTTCTACTTTATTAGAAAGAATAATAGGCGCACGATCTCGCGTTATTAGAAAATTTTGGGATATTGGAGTTGTCAAATGTATTAAACATTTACTAATTTTTTGCGTTATTTATTTTATCTACGAATAAGGCATATTGGCCAAGAATCATGATTTACCTGTCAGCAACACAATTAAAACGGCAATGATTGGTATCAAAGAATCTTTTTTAATTTTCCTGGACGTGTTTTTAAAATGCTTAGGAAAATCAAATATAGGAAGTCCGACAGGCTTCTATACTCGCAACTTCTCTAATTTCACATTCTAACATTGGAGCACCCCCACGACTTTTAGTGAACTGACTTTTCTTAACGTGTGATCGGCAACGTGTAAGTAGTGAAGAATCAATACGGAAAAAATGGAAGATATCTAGTCAACAGGTAACATGAGTCTTTGTGTGGATAACTGTTAAGTGTATCTGACGGCCACGTTAATGTCATGTAATTGGGAAAGCAAATCGTATGCTCCCATTTCTAGGTCGTAATTTAAAACAATGTACTCCGGAAGTTAAATCGATTGCATATAAGTCACTAGTGCGCCCTCACTTAGAATATTGTTGTTCTGTATGGGGTCCCCGTCAAAAGGAGTCAATGGAGGCATTAGAGAGGGCCCAGAGAAGGGCCGCCCGATTCGTGACAGGTATATATAGTTGGAGGGAAAGTGTAAGTGCGATGTTGAAGGAGTTAGGTTGGGAAAACCTGGAACACCGAAGGCGTTGCTCCCGACAGAATCTAATTGAAAAATTCATGACTGACATATTTCAGAATAACAGCAAAGAAATATTGCTACCATCAACATTCGGATCTCGGAATGACCGTGAAAATAAGATAAGAGATATCAGGGCCAGAACCGATTCCTTTCTGTATTCATTTTTTCGACGTGCGATTAGGAAATGGAATAGGAAGGATTTACCTGGCGAGTAAACTTAAAATCCGACAGGAGTAGCTTTCGATAAAGATCTCCGGCCATCCTGATCTGGGTTTTCCATGGTTTTCCCAGATCACTCCACGCGAATGCTGGGATGGTTCCTCACAATAGCCCATGGGCGCCTCCTGCCATATCCCGTATATCCCTGCCAAACTATTACCCTTTCGGATAGGTGCAATGGACCCTCTCCCACACACTTTTAGTGAATCGCAGAGTAATAGTAATTGTTCATTATGTGTACTGTAGGTTTCTATACAGAGGATAGTAGCAACTGTGGCGGATCAACTGAGGAAGCAAGCGAACAAGGCGGGAATCGTTTGCTTGACCTCTGACTTCACCCGTTTCCAGTAGTTTCGGCCGCCGAGACAGCGTACAAGCTAGCGGACAGGAGCAATCAACAGACGAGGCAATTGCTGTTAATCGCCTCTGATGAGTCACGGCACGTTTTAAGCCCTCAAGCCACCGTCTGCGATGTTCAGGACTTCTACTCAGCGAGCAATAAGTTTTAATGGTGGGATATACTTCTCTGGCATTCAGGGAAAAAGGGCTTCAGTTACAATCAGATAGTAGGTAACTTTTTTTTTTAAAAAAAAATCCATATTATTTCACCTTAAACCATTGAACCAAACACACTGTTCATCCACTTACTGTATAATTTGCTAAGCTCACTCACTTACTTCGATAGGTGTCACGTGTCAGCCTTCGCTCGCTAAATAACAACCACCAGAGCGGACATTAGAAGAAATTCGAAGTTATATCCACAATTTAATAGCTAAGCAACTGCTACCAAATTAATTGTCATAATACGTTCATTAAGTTTGCTTTTTGTAGCATTTAATAGTTAAAAAAATATTGATAAATTTTATGGCTGTAAAAAACGTAGAACTGCTTTTCAGTAATATGTTGTTAATGAAAGCAACATAAAAAAACGTTAAAAAACTTAAATTACTCATGGTCCTTCAGTAATCACGAATTCCAATTGTCGTTCCAGCCTAGGCTAAATTTCAATTAGATTAAAACTTTCGATAATGTTTTTGCTTGACCATAGTTTACACATTACGATTTATTTATTTTTAGTATTTTACTGACCGCTTTCGTTAAAGGTCTTTGTTCAGGTTCGCTGTACGTGAGTTATTAGGTTGTTTAAAGTGGACAACAGACCAAATATGTTACTGAATCGAGTCATTTCTTTGGAGTTGCTCAACTGTTTAATAATCTGGAATCTGTATTAACTTTTCTGACCGTTAAACATTATGACGAAATATTAAATTAAGAATGCCCATCCTCAATTAAAAAACAAAAAACAATGCGATGCTTTCGAAACAAGCAGGAATTCTTCACATTTTGCAGAGTGAACTTTAAGTGTTAAATACAAGTCAAGTTTGTATTTCACCGAGTTCGAGTCTATGACCTTTGAAACTATTAGACGATAACGCGGTAGTTCCTGTCCGTGTTTAGTAAATACGTCTATTAATACTTCTGAGTTCTTCAAGCTCAAAAGATTTTATTCATCCTGAGGGTGAAAGACAGGTCAATTTCGTATTTGGTGAGATCAGGTCATCCTGTCATAATCTTCGACCTTAAAAACTGAAACTATTCTAGACCACTGACGACGTGCAAAAAGCGGTCTCAGGCTTACACTAGTACAGAATAATTTATACTGTTCTGCCTTTAGAAGTTCTAAGGTTACGAAGTGTGTATTATATACGTTATATCACTTGAAGATTGCATCGCAACCAAATTGAGAAGTTAGCTTATTATTATTGTGAACGAGCTACCAATCTCATGCCTTTAGCACCCAACGATGCCGCGGGCTACTCCGGGTCCAAACAAATGATTCTGACAGGTTGGACGATCCAAAGCTCTTTCAGAATTCGATTGCATATTAGCGGAGCCAACTGTTTACATGCAGAATGCTCTGAAGCTCGCATGTTTTGTACTGAAAGTTTTCTGTCCTCGTCCAAACTTTCACAGTAGTATTCAACTTTACAGTTATTCGTCTCTCTCCGTAAATAAGGATTTTTTTAAAAGAATTGTTAGTCGCGAAATGTGGGTACGTACGATTACAAACTACTATCCTACCTCTTTTTTTAAAAAAATAATAAAAAACAACAACAACTTAAGTCACTTATACAGTTTCTTTTAGATAGCGTATCATTACCAAACTATGCACACAAGTTGCACGAAATTTCGGCACAGATTGTGTGCATAGTTGATGAGTTAACAGAGAAATTTTACCGAGCGTGGTGGGTGAACGGTTAACGTTCTGGCCTCGCATTCGGGAGGACGCGGGTTCGAATCCCCGTCCAGGCATCCAGATTTGGGTTTTCTATGGTTTCCCTAAATCACTCCAGGCGAATGCCGGGATGCTTCCTTCAAAAAGGCCGTGGCCGAATTCCTTCCTATTCCTTGTCTCCAGTCCCATCCCGCCTCTAATGACCTTAGCCGTCGACGAGGCGTAAAGCAAAAAGTAAAAAAAAGAGTAAAATCAGAGAATTTATGTCTTTGTTATACAATATACGATTCGTTTGCTACGAAATTAAAAATGGTATGTTGTATAACAGACACCTAAACTTGCACATAAATTACTGATTAAATAAGGCTATAGAATTTACAATTGCCTGCGAACCAAAGTAATCAGTTTTGAAGTATCCTGTGCGTGCTTGAAAAGTCCCCTTTATATTTAATTGGCCCAGGCAAATAATTATCAGCGACTATTTACCCCCTTAAAGTCCATACCCAGCGATCTAAATTGACTGATACGTAAATACAGTTAAACTAAAAAAAAAAAAAAGTCAATCACATTTGGCCACTCTCGGTAGCTATGCTGTAGTGTGCTTGAGACCTCCCAACATGCTGGGAACTGACGAAACGAATTAAGGAGAAAATTAGTTCCGCCAGAACTGGCGTTACTAACAGCATACAATTACAACGTCTGTTTAGCAGATAATGCGTTTGGCAGCATGTAAGTTGCTTAATTGCACTACTAGAGACAGGCAGAAAACCCCGTCATCATTTCACTGTGGTGGAAAGCGATATTCCTCGCATCCTGTGTAACTGGCTGTGGTCACGGAATGCTAGGTAATGTTGTCTTGCGATAGCATCGCAGGTAATCCCATCAGTGGTGGATTGATGCGAAGTACCTTTCGTGTGGAAGGGTATCATACGACAGATGCTGTAATCATTGTCAGTGTACAGAATAGATTCAGTTCGTGGTCACAGAGTTGAATGAAACATTTTGAGCCGCTTAGGGCAACTGGGAGAACTGATCAGAATGCGGGAGCTAGGGTTTCTCAAAGTGATCCCTAGGGATTTGCCAGTTGATCGCAGGGGATTCGTGACAGGATTTATATTATGTCGGCTGACTAGCTTTCTCTTGAATGAAACACGCACGATGCTGAATAGAGATTGAAAAATAGCAAATTTGCTCCCAAAATCGACTTGACTTGCTGCAAGACACAAGATCATCCATCACATTAATAAATGCCATATTGCTCTATGACTATATTACTATTTTAAAATAAAAATCCTTATTTTTAATCTTTTTTATTAAAATATAATACGGGTTCGTGATGCTACATATTTGAGAAACTACGAGTTAGAGCCTATTTCCACCAATTAAAGTAATGATACGCGACGGTGTTAGATGCAATGGGAACTAGGATGGATCACTCATATTATCTTTGCCTCTTTTTTTATTTTATTAAACTGCTTTACGTCTTTCAACAGCGAGGTCTTTAGAGACGGGAAAGGATGGGAGCAAGGAATGGGAAGGAATTCGGCCATGGCCTTTTTAAGGAAGCATCCCGGCATTTTCCAGGAGTGATTTGGGAAACCATGGAAAACCCAAATCTGGATGCCCGGACGGGGATTCGAACCGCCGTTCTCCCGAATGCGAGGCCAGAACGCTAACCGTTACACCACCACTCTCGGTCTCTTTGCCTCTTGAAATTAATTATTACTATCAGGGCTAAGCGCTTCGTAAACAGGAATATACACAAGAGAACTGTTCACAGGTAAAGTGAAGAAAATCGGACCGAGCGTGGTTGTGTAACGGTTAGCGTTCTGGTCTCGCATTCGGGAGGACGGGGGTTCGAATCCCCGTCTATGCTTCCAGATTTGGGTTTTCCATGGTTTCCCAAATCACTCCAGGCAAATGCCGGGATGCTTCCTTCAAAAGGCCGCGGTCGAATTCCTTCCCATTCCTTGCCCCCCATCTTTTCCCGTCTCTAAAGACCTCGCTGTTAGAGAGACGTTAAGCAGATATAAAAAAAAAAATCGGCCATTGTGTTTAAGGAGGAGCCTTCCGGTATTATCTTCAGTAATTTCGGAAAAATCGAGTGACTGGATCAAAATTAAATCCTGGTACTCTTGAAAGCCATGCAAGTACCATTAACGGCGAAATTACTTCCACCAGAACTGGCGTTTACTAACAGCATACAATTAAAAATTCTGTTTACAAGATAATGTGTTTGGTAGCGTACAAGTTGTAATACTCCTCAAGGTAGCCAAATGTAATCTATCACTGCTATTTTCACTATCCTGGCAGTGTTAAGCCAAGTGTAATACTCCTCACAATTATTATTTCTTACTACCAATTAAAGTCCACAGGTTTGTTGACGGTTCGGCCCATATACCGTCATTTCACCCAAGCACGCGGACTGAGGAGCTACTTATCTTCATTTTTAAAGGTTCTTATTATACAAATAATAAGAAGACGTTTAACTTCGTACAATCAATAAGTTTCTACTTTATTGATCAAAGTCCATTTGCTATTCTGAACAACTTTATAAAACCACAAATGAAAACACACTCTTTCGTATATTAAGAACGATCACAGACCCAGCAGGCTCAATACAAAATTACTAGACCGCCGCCACAATCTTGGCGCGCAACAACTCGCGCCGCTCGCGGCCAGACACTCTCTCGCACACACTTCTCACACTCTCCAAAAAACCAAAGATATTAATGTCACTTATATAACCCCTGTTTACAAACTTGGTACCGTCTGTGGTCTCCGTGAGCAAATACACTTGCTTACAATTCATATTATACATTCATTTCAATATTACAAAATACACTTATAAATACATATATATTTTCGGGGCTAGTGGATATGCTACACCTGCCCCCACTACGAGGCAAATTAAATTTAATGCTTGGCATGTATTTCACTTTGCCGAGAAGTCATTACTATCTGTCCATATTAACTTGTCAGTTAAAATTGTTAGCATTAGTTCTGACACATTGATTGAACAACCTTTTCACACCACCAAATGTTATTATGTACACCAATTGAATGTTTCCTTATTAATACTACTTTGTTTTACCTTTCACACCTTCTTCCTTTTCATGAACTGTACACGGTCCGTTACAATTAAAGCTATCAACAGCTGACTGAGGTCAACAACCAACTCTTTGCGGTGAGCACACACTCTATTGTCAGATTTCCGAAGCGGGTAGTCTACCTGGCGCTCGGTTAGGGGCGTAACCGCACAGCTGATTTTCTTTTAGCGTCAAAGTTAATTGTGCTACTAAATCACTTACACAACAAGCACATTTTAAAGGCCACATATTCTAACATTTACTTTAATGTCTTCATTATTCTTTGTACACTCTTGGCAGGTTGAAACCTTACTTACATCTATTCAGATCACTTATATTTTAATGTAACCTTTCTTCCCGTGATAGTTTTTTATTATCGAGACAACAACCAGGGCTACCAATCCCTGAATATCAACAAAAAAGAACTTCCAAACTTAATTTCCATATTTGAATCGAATTTACTTCCAACTAAAGGACTACTACTTGCTCTATCAGTTAGTACATCACTCTATATTAACTACATACAACAATTTTTACAAACTATCTTTAGTTTTGTACAGTTTCAAGTCTACTACGTTTCGCAAACCCAGTTTTTATTTGATTTAGGATATGCAAGTAAATATACACTAGAATGAGGCTTAGAAATTATACGGAAAGGTCCAAAGTAAACTTTGAAAAATTTCTTAATCTCCGAATTGATATTACTGGACTTACATTTTGTTTTCACCAAAACTAAATCATTCAAATCGAACTCGGTAGGTTGGATTCTTTTATCATATCTTCTCTTTCTTTCATCCGCCTTCTTTCTCATTCTTTCTCTGACTTGATTTAGAAGTTCTTGTCGATCAAGAGTGGTAGCGACAGGAAATTTAACACTTTCTCTTAATTTGGTATCTCCTCAGTACTAACAAGTCTCGACAATGCATCGGCCACAGTGTTGTCGCTACTCTTGATGTAACGTATCTCAAATGTTATGCCCCCCTAACGTTGATTTTTTCTTTCTTTCTTTTCTTCCAATCTTTCAAAATTTCTGCTTGTAATAAATCATTTTCAACTTCCCCGCGAGACCATTCTATTTTTTCCAGGTGGTTCATTTTAGACAGATAACTATTTTTGAAATCATCCGAGCTCGCTTGGCACTGGCTGTCCTCAACTGTACAAGATAATAAAGCTTTTTGTTCTTTACTTTGCTCTTCTCCGTCGGCGGTAGAATAACAAGCTACGTCGGTACGTGTTCGTAAAGGGGCTATATTCGCATTTTGACAGCTACCTGGTGCTTCAACTGTTTTCGCCCTTACCCGTGATATACCTTTAATCTCCGATTCATCATATTTTCTTATAAAAAATATTCTGACTTCATTCTCTTCATTTTCATTTTCTTCTTCACTGCTTCCAGATTCCCTTTCCTCATCGTTATCACTGCTAGGAACAATTTCCCCAGTTTCGTCAATGCTAAATGCTAGCTCATTATCTTCATTCTCACAATTTCCTTCGTCGAACAATTCCATTGCAGCTTTACATTGCACCTCCGCACTATTTACTCCTCCTCCGGTATTCTTTTCATATTCTTCTTCATCCTGTACATCGATGTTAGCCAGATCTATGACTTCGCGACAATTCCAACCACCCCCTTGCTTTAATGTTGCAACACCGCATTTCTCATTCTCCATCTCGTTGAAACATTTCCACCATTGTAGATATTCATCTTTGCTGTATGATTTGCGGTACTCAAATAAATGCTCTTCTTCATTCTCTTTTATTTTAACATTATTTGGTCCATAAGTTCCGATATTCGCTTCCGTGCGGACCTTCACAGTCGCGGTTTGGAGTTTTCCGCCTCTTCTTCTTTCTCATCCTGTACCTTTTCTGTTTTTCTCATATACATCATTTGTTTAGGCTGCTGTCTGTAATCATGGCGTTCACCTGATGCATAATTACTACTATAGTTCTGATTACCGTATTTATTATTATTGGCCACATTCTTGTCAAAATGCCGATCTCCTTTTCCTTGCTCGTACATTTGCCTTCCACTTCTTCCGTATATGTCACGTCCTCTCTGTGAACCGTTATCCCACCTATCGTTGTGTCGATAATCTTTCGTCTTATCCTCGCTCCGGTCGAACATTTTGTTTCGTTCTGTGTTGTTTTCATAAGCTTCTTGGTATCTGTCTATCCTCTCTAGTATGTCTAAAAAGTCTTCCATCTTGTCCCACTGGGTTGCAATTAATTTTTCCTGGACTTGTCTGGGCAACTTTTGTAATAGCACTTCCATTCGTTCAATTTCTCCGATAGGCTGATCTAGATGCCGTAATTCTGTCTGCATTTTCTCACAAAAATTTCTCATATTCCCATCTGTCCTGTGGTAACGCTTGCAGTTGTAAAAATCACTTTTTACTTTTCGTTGTCGTCTCTGAGACCAGTACTTATCTCGGAACATTTGAAGAAACTCATTAAAATTATGACAGCTCTCTAAAATTTCACACCCCCAAGAAAAAGCTTCGCTCTTCATTTTTCTGTGTACGTATTGCATTTTATCAACCTCTGACCATTCTATGGCAAAGTTCTAGCATAAATTTTAACAAAGTCAGCGGGATGAACATTTCCGCCCGGTTCAAATATAGTTTTGGGTAACGATAATTGACAAGCATTCGATCCGCCGCTCACAATAATATTAGGCTGTTTTTTGACCTCTTCTAGATTTCCTTTTATGCTGATCATATCTTCGCGTATTTGCGCGACCCGTCCGACAATTCTTCAAACTGTTGCTCTATACATACTGTTCTACTGGAATGTTCAACGACCTGCCGTTCTACTCCTTGTATCTTCTTATCACATTGTTTCTGACCTTCCCGAATCTTCCCCATCTCATTTTCAACATTCTCTTGATTTTTGTTTACATTTTCTAATTTTTCTTTAAATAACCTTTCGCTTTCGGCCACACTTCGAGTTACCATAGGAATTATGTTATCATTTATCTCTTCCACAATTTTTTGTCGCATATTATTTTCAATTTTCAACATTTTACTTTCAATTTTTCGAATTTTACGTTCATCTGCTCTGTTACATTTTCAATTCTTTCATGGACCTGTACTACCATCTGATTGAAGTTTCCAGTAATTCTTTCTTCCAAATCTTGCATGGCGGTTTCTTGTTTTCGGCTAGCATTTAATATGGCGGTTTCTTGTTTTCGGCTAGCATCTACTATGGCGGTTTCTTGTTTTCGGCTAACTTCCAATAAGGCTTTTTCTTGTTTCCGGCTAACTTCCAATAAGGCTTTTTCTTGTTTCCGGCTAGCATCTAATAAGGCTTCTTGTTTTCGGCTAGCATCTAATATGGCGGTTAGCAGCATATTAAAATTTGCCGACCCTTCCCGAGTGTTTTCAGACTGATTCAATTCTGGTGAAATTATTCTTTCTACTGGGTTCTGCCCCCCATTAAATACACTGGTTCCTTCAAATTGTACATTATCTTCACTACCGCTACTAATGTCATTAATTGCAAAACGACTGCCAAATTCATTGTCATCCCCATTAACAACCGGACTACTACTCAATTCGGCTTGCACAAACTTACTTTTTTCACGTATCCCCATACGATTTTCATATTTTCCATCAAAACTTACTGTTCCCGAACTTTCGATCAAAATTCCTGAATTATTACCATCTGACTCCACTAAATCCGTATTACCTTCCGTTCGGACTAATCTATCACAACCGTCTTCCATATTCAAAGACATTTGAAAATTCAAAATAGAAGAAACAAAATTATATTACACTCCAGTTAATAGGAAAAATTCCGTCAGACAACAATTCAAAACTCCAAGGTCACCAATCAACAATGAGCCAACGCCGCTTTCAACAACGCCGTTAAGCAACACACAACAAAGACAAACAATTCAGGATCCAAATCACTACCAAATCTCGTACTTCCTCGTGTCAGCTGAAAATTTACAGTTCACAGAAACAAAATAGTATTTAAATTCTGCTCTCCTCCGGCCTGAAATAAAATCAAACATATAAATACATTACAGATTTTAATTCTAATTACGAAGTGTTTTCCCCCCTTTTTTCTTTATAATTTCTTTATTATTACTTGCTTCTCATCGGAAACCACAGACGCTAACTACTCTAAACAAACTACTGCAATTTGTAACAAACTTTAGACTTTCAATGATAACTTTTTCTTTTACAATTCTTAATAGCAATTCTTTGTCTTTAGATATTCTTTAACCAAGCGATTATTACTTTTCTCGTTTCAATGTTCTTTTAAACAAACAAATTTTAGAGTTAATTTCACTGATTTTAAATTTAACTTTTTACTGTTCAAAATTTTATAACTGCTCTTCTTTCTGCAATGTGATCGTCGATTGCTGCTGTTACCCCGTGAATTAAATCTGGAATTTTGTACTTGCCAATCTGCGAAACTGCTGTCGTCGGAAGTTGCTCACCACTGTTGACTGCAGCGACGTTATAGAAATCAGAAGATTTCCAGGCGTCCCGGATGCTATGTTAATTAGCAATTAACATCCGTAATTGGTACCATCATACCACTGAATTATCCTCTGCAGGGTAGCCAAATGTAATACTCCTCAAGGTAGCCAAATGTAATCTATCACTGCTATTTTCACTATCCTGGCAGTGTTAAGCCAAGTGTAATACTCCTCACAATTATTATTTCTTACTACCAATTAAAGTCCACAGGTTTGTTGACGGTTCGGCCCATATACCGTCATTTCACCCAAGCACGCGGACTGAGGAGCTACTTATCTTCATTTTTAAAGGTTCTTATTATACAAATAATAAGAAGACGTTTAACTTCGTACAATCAATAAGTTTCTACTTTATTGATCAAAGTCCATTTGCTATTCTGAACAACTTTATAAAACCACAAATGAAAACACACTCTTTCGTATATTAAGAACGATCACAGACCCAGCAGGCTCAATACAAAATTACTAGACCGCGCCATAATCTTGGCGCGCAACAACTCGCGCCGCTCGCGGCCAGACACTCTCTCGCACACACTTCTCACACTCTCCAAAAAACCAAAGATATTAATGTCACTTATATTACCCCTGTTTACAAACTTGGTACCGTCTGTGGTCTCCGTGAGCAAATACACTTGCTTACAATTCATATTATACATTCATTTCAATATTACAAAATACACTTATAAATACATATATATTTTCGGGGCTAGTGGATATGCTACAAAGTGCATGTAAGTACATCCACCATGCTCGGAATGCAAAATGGCATTGCTTTAAACGTATTATTATAATCATAATTACTAACTCTGATAATCCAGTTTTACATTAAAAAGGTTAAAGAATGTCAACAAGTGTCATGGTACTACCTTACTTGTAGTCCATCTGTTTAGATGCAATACGAAATTCTATTAAGTAATTGTTTAAAATTATTGACTTTTTACTATCATTCACAGTTAGTTTTATTAGAAGACAGGATCCACATACAATAAAGTATATTATTAATCACGTGATTAGATAGTGCGTTATATAGTACTTTAGGCATACGTGCGCCACGTATTGCCAATTTCCAGTCAGATGTTTATAGAGGCCACCTAACTTTGTGTACTTAATTTACGTTGGAACTAACGGGGTCTACCAAATTACATGCCTAGTTCCGGTATTGTTCTTTTGAACTTCTCCTCATTAATAACTGACTTTTATCCATACGTGAGTTCACGTGGACCGGTAATGGACGGACTTCTCTCTGAAACCGATTGCATCAAAACTAACAACACGTCAAAAAAAAAAAAAAAGTAACGTAATACCTCGCCGCTATTACGCTAACATCACAATTAACAATTTCGGCTGCTAGAAGTAATTTACCCTTTAAAGGATTCTAACTTGTGGAAACGTTTATATTTAAATATTTAAGAGAGATAACAAAAAATCTCTCAAATAATCGTTGCATAATAAAGCTTTGTAATAACGTACAATAATACACCAGCTAATATATAAAAATAGACGTATGTTTCCCTAAATTCCACTTTTCAGCCGCCACTACCTACCACAGATCATTGGTGTTTGTATGTGGTAGTAGCATGGAGTTTCCTATCGTGCACAACGTTGGCCGAATGCCGTTAGCTGTGGAAGATATGGCGGATAAAGGTGGCCTATGTAGGGCTTTTTCATATTTCTGTCATAGACTTGTGTGTCCCTGTACTTCTCTTTCCTGCCACAACTACATAACTTAGACCAGCGGTCGGCAACCTTTTATATTCTTTTTTTTACCAGGTTTTTTTTTTGGCATATTAATCATAGCGGCTGTCAATTGCAATTAATAAAGAAAATATAAATCTGTCCATGAATCGTTAAACACTCTTTTTCTTCAATTAACTTCCTCTTTTTTGTAGCCATCAGTAAAACTTATAACCAACAATGCCAAATACACGCTGTAAGAATAAAAGCCGTGTTGAAAAATAGTCACTTAATTTCGCTATGTAATTATATGAACTATCAATATCTCACACCTACCGAACTGTAAAACAAAACAGTAGGTACTCGTAGGTCACAGAACAATAACTAAATCGTAGGTGCAGGGCCGCGGCGGATGCGTGCACACATGAAATAACTTGTTTCACTCAATGAGACAGCCAGCGCGGACGGACAGCGGGCGAGCGAGAGAAGATTATTGTCAACACTGACCTATTGTTTCAATCATAGGAGAGAGTGGGTGAATCGTTCCCGCTCGCACTAGTCCTGCTCTGTTCGCGTAGTTCATTCGCTGCGCTGTTAGATCGCGTTCACTCTTTTATGCATTTATATTTTATTATTTTATAATATGGACTTTCGATATGATTTTCGTAAGACGGACACGGGCCGGAAATAGAGAGGTCACGGACCACATGCGGCCCGCACGTTGCCGACCGCTGGCTTAGACCCTTGGTGTTTATGTGTCGTATTAGCATCGAATCTGCTATTGTGCACTATGGTGGTTGCATGTCGGTTGCTATGGGGGAGTTGGAGATATGGTGATTGAAAGTGGTCGACGTGGGCCACTTTCGCATTTCGACCAAATAGGTATGTGTCCCTATGTACCACTTTTTAGCCAAAACTATGCAGCGCAGTTCACTGGTGTTTGTGTGTGGTAGTAGCACACATTCACCGATCGTGCACAACGTTGGCCAAAGTTCAGTAACTGTGGGGGTGTGGGAGATATGGTGGTTGAAAGTTGTCGATCAAGGACATTTTCGTATTTCGCCCAAAGACATATGTGTACGTATATATGACATTGCGGCCACAACTTCATAGAGCAGATCACTGGTGTCTGTGTGTGGCAGTAGCATCAAGTCTCCCATCGTGCGCTAATGTGGTTAGTTGTCGGTAGCTATGAGGATGTGGCAGATATGGCGGTTAATAGTCGTTGACCTGGGGCACTTTCATATTTCGACCAAAGATGTATTTGTCCCTATGTCTCATTTTTTAGCCAAAACTATCTAGCGCAGATAATTGGGCTTTTGCATGGTAGTAGCATACATTCACCAATCGTGCACAATGTTGACCGAATTTCTATAACTATGGGGATGTGGGAGATATGAAGTTTGAAAATGGTCGATCAAGGATATTTTCGTATTTCGGCCAACGGCGTATGAGTCCGTATGGTTCACTTTGCTGCCACAACTATATAGCGGAAACCACTGGTATTTCTTTGTGGTAGTAGCATCAAGTCTCCCATCGTGCACTATGGTGGTTAGATGTTGGAAGCTATGGGGACGTGGGAGATATGCTGTCTGATAGTGGTCGACGAAGGACATTTTCCTTTTTCTACCAAAGATGTGTTAGTTACTATATTTCAGCTTGCAGCCAGAACTACCAAGTGCAGACCACGGGCGTTGGCGTGTGGTAGTAACCTCAAGTCTCCTAATGAGCACCATTGTAACGTTCCCACCCCTCCTTCTAATTATTTCCGGCTAATTTATTAATGTTTGAAGTATCGGACCTCTTAGCCGAAGATTGACTGCATTCACTCCATCATTTAATCCAGGTAAATGAGGAGGAACAATTACAAAGAAAAATAATATTTAGTTAGATGCACCACACTGATTTGAGTTATATTCTGATAAATTGTACACTCTGACACACTTTAGGTTTTCTGTTCAAACAGAAATATTGAATCCACTAATCAACGTCTTGATAAGACAATTACAACTTCCTTCTTCATATACTTAATTTACTTTACAAACTGTGAGCGAGAGTGATGTATGGTAGATACACAGAGAGAGAGAGAAACAGAACATAATATGGGCTTACATCATGATCCCTCGTGGAGCGACATCACGAGCTACCACCGCGTAGCACTGGACAAAACTGGTCAAGACTGAGTAACTATGGTCCCATTGTGAGGGCTTATATAACACCCACCTAACGGGATCAGGTATGCTGATTCTCTACGGGAGGGGAGTACTGCCAACATTGGATCCTTACTTTCCCATTGGCGAGAGGACCATCTCTGCCAAATGGGTGGGAACACAGAGTTCCACCGATGTTACCCCACCGGAGAGGTAGCTTTTGTGTTTGTAGGGTGGCTACAATACTATCCTATCCCCGCCAATTTCTGTGCGGAAGCAAGGTGTCCGAACTTCTCCCACATGGCTTAGCCGCCATGACAGTATCTGTAGCCACTTGAAATCTTAGACTAAAAAAATACTCTCCGCCTCACTCTCGCTACCTAATTGAAATTACTTAATCCTAACCTTATTCTAATTAAATACTACCTCTTAAAGTTCCTAATTATGGTTTCAAATGTCTTGTGACATCACACCATGGTGGTGTCATGTTGGTAGCTATGGGGTGTGGGAGATACAATGGTTGAAATTGGTCTGCTTTTTCACATTTAAACCAAAGACATGTGTGTCCCTTTGCAGCCAGAAATACCCTGCGCAGATCACTGATGTTGGTTTGTGGTATTAGCTTCGAGTCTCCCATCGTGCACTAGTGTGGTTACATGTCAGTAGCTGTCAATCAAAATCCTTTAAAAACACGATCGTGGTTGTGGGCAACTAGTATTACGGTATTAAAAAAATCTAATGCGAATAAAAATTTACGTATTCCACAAGGAGTACAGAATTCTGGTAAATGAATCTAACAATAACCACCAATGACATCGTTTTCTTTTATATACTGAACGTTAAACACATCGACTGCGGGAAGAAACTTACGTTTCGTTGGCGCTACTTTTTGGATGAACAGAATTCACGTAAAAACTACAACTCGCATTTCAATGGTCTTTGAAGCAATGTACAGTTCAAAGTCCGGGGAGTATAGTAGGATATGTTTCATTTAGATGAAAAGTTGGAAATCTGAGAAGTTTATGATAAAGCTTCCACAAATTAGTACCCATTTTTTGTCGGAGGAGACTCATGTAAACACTAATGAACGGAATCACTTAATTGTTTCAATCCAAATGTTTATCATGATTTTAGGGTACGAGCAACGTCGTATTAACTCTTTTTTCTTTCTGGGGATGTATCAATTGCGACACAGGGTCATAATTTAACCCTCCACGTAATTGGAGTTACGGGAAAAAGCTAGTAATATATACTTGCATATAATGGCAAAAAAAATATCTTATTTTGGAACTGAGTGGATCATAAGGGTACTGAGGCTCCCTTTATCCGCTTTCGATATTCTATTAATTATTATTATTATTATTATTATTTGCAGTCATAAGTCTTTTCACTTGTTTGATGCAATTCTCCATCCATCCCTTCCTTCCTTGGGTTAACCTCTTCATTTCAACATACCCCTTACAACCCACGTCATGAATTTTCGGCTTCATTTAATATAATCTCTGTATTTCTCTACAGTTCTTACCTTCGACTGTTTCCTCCACTAATAAATTCCCCAATCCCACATGTCTCAAAATTTGACCTACCATCCTGTTTCTTTTTTCTGTAAAGCTCTTTTACTCAAGTCTTTCCTCTCCCATCATTTAAAAAAACTCGTTCAATTGTTTTTATGTTACAGATATATTACCACACCATAATTCATATTTAAACTACAAAATTTAAAATAAACATGATTCCATTATGAAGTTTATATGCCTATTTCAACCTCATATCTAACTTGCAGACCAACACGCACGTTAAGAACAGATTTAGATGTACTGCATACATGTTGAAGGGTACACATCATACATGCCTGTGGTACCGTCGTTTGTTCTAACGGACCCTTGTTTTTGAGATATATCCTGTGATTATTAAAATTATCGCCACATATTTTAATTGGTAGCGTGGTCTATCTAATAGGATGTTGGATTTATAATTTTCTTACGCGGGTTCAGTTCCCCGCAGTATCAAATAATTTATTTATTTTTTTCTTCAGAAATTGTTAAACATGATATTTTTAATATTTAAAACAAATTACATTTCTTATAACAGAAACAGCGAACGAAATTTCGGCCTATATATCAACAATGGATTCTTCACCCAATGAAATTTGGTCAGGAGGCGAATCTGTTAAAAAACTGATATCTGACAAATAATTTTGCAATATTTATAATCATTTGTCACTTGTTCTTCCGTTTCTTTGTTGAGCTCCATTTTTTCGTCAAGGACATTATTTCATTTTCTGTTATTTATACGCGACCAGTCTTGTAATTAAAAGTGTAGATAGTAAAAAAAAAAAAAATTATCGATACTACGCATTAAGTTCAAAATAGTTCTTGAGGGTATACTAGTACAAAAATGACGAAGATGAAATAAATAAAACAATAATACCTATTTCAATCGAAAACGCACCATAACAATAAACGTTTTACGAAAAAGTGAAAACATATTGTAAGATTGACGACATCCCTGAGCTACTTATAATTGCGAGTGTACAAACGGGGGATTGTGATGTGAAACAGACAATCCGGCGGTAGACCAGTGAAGACTTCATTTCGAAAAAAAAAACTGTTTTCAGGATAAAACTGACGCTGTATTGTAGGTAATATGATTTGTTTTAAACATTATTTTATGGAATAGAAGTGTTAATGTAGTTCAAATTGGAATAAAAATAACCACGCTTAACAATTTATGAAAAAGGGTGGGGGAAAATTTAAAAACAAATGATGCTGCGTGGATATGAACCAGAGTCAGAATATTATAAAAGCAACAGCTTATCGGATAGGATATACTGCAATTTTCTAACATGTGGCAATAATTCTAGTGTTCACAGTGTCGAAAGTTTGTGGCCGGTAGAAAAAAAGTTTCGCTTGGACATCATCGACGAACCTCCCTACAGCCCGGAAATCGCACCAAGCGGCTTCCACCTTTTTCATCACTTGTAGGGTCACCTAGGAGTCCGACTATTGTCTTCAAACGAGTCTGAATACACAGCGACAAGTTTTTTTTTAATTAGGATAGAATATTCAAAATCTCATGAAGCGACAAGTGCCTAAACAGATATGGAGGCTCTGTCGAAAAATAAGCTGATGTATGTACTATAAGCTGGCTGTATTGGTGGCATGAAATTAAATGTACACGTCTCATTGCAGACTAGAACCTTTGTTTCTGATCACCCCTCGTAGACTGTGCAGAGGAGAGAAAACAGTTCCCGCTACATCTGTCACGTTTTTAGTCCTATGTTGTTGCCAACGTTCAACAGGAAGATGATGCGCTGATTCGCAAGAAATACGTTTTCACATGTGGCTGCTGCAACGCAACGCGCACTTCGTCTTTTTGGCAACTCCTAGAAAGAACGCATACATCTTCCCATTGAGCAGGTATGGAGCATGATGGGGCAGGAAGTAATTCTGTCTCCACAGCCACCACAACTACTTCCGAATTGAAACAGGTGCAAGAAGCTTTGGAAAATTTATCGTAAGGTGCCATTAACTATCTGTATGATAGTCGGAATGCAAAAAGATAAGCCTCTTTGCTTCCTAGGAGCAGTAAACTGTACGTGACTGTAGAAACACTTCGATTTGCGCTTGCTTTTAGCATGTAATTCCACGGTGGTTTATTACCCCTCGCTTCAGTCTTCATTTCATTCAAATATTTACACTTTTTTGAGCAGTGTGTAATTACATAGTCTTTTTATGTCGGTAAGGTTACACACAGCAGGAACATGCGATTAGATTTGTTTGCATAATTTAGATAAGTTTTCGGGAATCTGTGATCTCTCAACAATAAGTAAGAGGCAGAAATGTTTTGGGCGTGAAAGGTAAGGAAACGTGAAAGGTTTTCTCACAGGCACAAAGATAGAAACTGAATTAAGAAAGAGGCCTGTCAAATGTGGAGTGTGAAGTCACAAGATGAGGCTTGGGAAAGATGGAAATAAGGTGTTTGTAAAGTATTGGAATACGGCAGTCGTTAAAAATTGTTATAGTGAAATAGGTGAACAGAATAAGATTTATATGTTACGAAAGGAAAGAAACATAATGAGTGTGTTAAAGAAAATCAATAGGATATATATCACTTAGAAAGTGAAATACGGAGCGGGGGGGAGGGGGGTGTGAGGCAGGCGAAATCTCACAAAAGGGTGAGGAGGAGTGGACAGAAAGCTTTTTAATTTATTACGAACAGTAGAGCCAAAAAATGTCCAAAAACTACTTCCTACGTCGTACAACATTAGGTTGGGAGGGGGGGGGATGGAGAGGGGGAGGTGTCTAAGGGTCTCGCCATCCTTGAACTGTAGAAGAGCTAAAAATAAAAGGTCTCTCCAAAATTACGAGTTCGGCAGCAAGGGGATTTGGGCCATCGAGATCTCACGTCACAGTGGGCATGTGGGAGGGGGGGGGGGGATCGCGCCATATCTCACCAGAGGAGGGAGGGAGTCCGGATTTCCGGTAAAACACCACACGTAATTAATGAAAGCCCCCAAACTGGAAATAGGATCACGCCAGGAAAAAGAAGAGGAGGAAGGATTAGAATAATGAGACATCGAGAATTATAATCTACAAACAATACAAGGAATACGCTCCGAACAATAAGAAATCCAGAAAAACCAGGTAATAACTGTTGAACAGCAGATTTTCTAAAGATGAAGGTCCCTGAAATGTTTAAAAGTGATATAAAACCAAAGTGTTTGTCCACTTATAATCTAAAATAATGTTCCTTCATTCGTTTCCATGTTTATCGTAGTATTTATTATATTATTAAAGAAGAAACCAGATTTAGTACACTATCAGAATATTTTTGAATTTTATAATAAGGAGGAAGTCTTAGAATATTTTTTTAAAAGTCCTTTTAGACCAAGGAAGATTATACGAAAGAAAGTACAAGAGTACGATGGAAATAATATTTAAAATTCATTGTTATCCAGTGACTAACTCTTAGAATTAGTAGTACATGATCCCAATAACAGTCTTCCTTTGTTTGAGAGCTTGGAATCACAAGAAAACTGGTGCCTGCAAAAAGTACAGCCGCGACCCCATTGCCAGATAGTTCCCACTGAGGCAACTTCTTCGCGTATAATAATCATGAATTGCATATATTTTGATCGTAATCTCAGACATTGTTACGGAGGAGCTAAACATCAAGGACGAGCTCACGGAAACAAGTAACGAGGCCAACAAGTGGGCGCAATATGACATTTACTGTTTGGAACGCATAACTTTGCTACTTTTTGTTTCTTATTACTTGCTGTAACTAGTGTGAATCCTAGACTGCAATTAGCTTGCACTAAATTGTACCTAATGTGTTTCGGAAGCTACATATGCTATATGAAGTTAGTATTACTTAGGCGTACAGTTCCGGTGATTTGTTCTCGAAATAAAATGCTGAAAACATATGTAAAATCGTTTCGAACTGATGTGTTCTGTTTACTAAAGAACACTAAAAACTAAAGTTTATAATTTGTGATACAAAACGATATAACTTAAAATCTATTTAGCCAAGTTTGCTAACTTTTTTTCAAATTCAAACGAGATTAGCATAGGCCGAAAACAGCCCTTAGGAGTGTATGGTTCTGTTCGGGAATGATTAAATCTGATTACAGTGGTTCCTACGATTCAAATTGTGCAGCTGTATCGCCAATCTTCTCCATTTTTCTGCACTTGTCTGGAAAAAAAACCATATCCTACAGTTGTCATCTTTATGCTGATCCACAAACATTTCCGTGGTTTAAAAATGACTCTTTTTAGCATGCTTCAGAGAAAGTGAAATATTTGAGGAGTTTTAGATATTAGATTTCAGTGCTTCTTCGCTATTTTTACTCATCTGTTGATATTTACACTGCTGCGGATACGATTAGTTTGTTGTAACTCTGTGAGTCCTTCAATTAGTCACCAATATTCCGTATCTTGTTGACTCCCGTAGTAATAAAATGGTTAAAATGAAACATTACAAAACGGACACACTCAAGAGTTACCTTACCGTTTAAATTTAGTATTACCCTTCTTTTTTTCTGTTTACTCATCGCTAAATTAAGAATCAGTTTATCGATTGGAACAATATATTTGCAAAAGACGTAAGTGAATGTTTAATACCACGTACTAGTAGCCGGTGTGATAATTAACTGTTCATGATGACCCTTTGTGAAAACAATAATTAAGAAAATAATAAATGCGATGTTGTTGCAAGCCATGTTTCCACAGATGCTTAATTAATTACTAGTTGAAAGAACACGCCAATGCAACTGTTTAGTTTTTTTTTTTTTTTTTTTTTTTTTTTTTTTTTTTTTTGTAAGCAGCAATAAATAAACTAAACAGTTGAATTGGCGTGTTCTTTCAAGTAGTAAAGAAAATAATAACTTGTATTTTCTGACAATTCATATTTATCATTTTCTAATTGTTTTTTTCGACATAATTATTAATTTTAATTTACCCGCCAGACGCTTTCCTGTCCAAATTTCAACAAAATTATGTGCAATCGTTTTTTTAATTTGTGAAAAGCTGTTGAAAATGTGTAAACAAAGAAAAAATGAGAAAAATACATAGTTTTAAGTGATCTTTGTATTAATTAACGATTGTTTCTATGATTATTCAATTTGAGGAGGAGTACATTCAGAAGTATACCAATGGGAAATTTTCAATTTGAGATGAATCCTATCGGCAGTACACCACTGACACGCTGGAAATTTGTGATCTGCTTGGAACTATGCGGTTTTGTTCCCAAATGTATGTCAAAATTTCATGTTAACCAAATTATTTATTTATTTTCTTCCATTAAATTTGAAATCTCAAGGTTTCTTAATTGCGTTTCGATCATCGCACCAGCTTACTGGTTTTGACTGTTTCGTAGATCTTGAATCGTTCAATCTGATGCCTCCAAAGACTTTTTATGCGCCATTGTACATGAATCCCAAACAATCAATCTGCAATGGTCCAGACTTTTGGCAAGCACACAGTTCTTCGAAAGGTTGCATCTTGTAGTTTCATTGATTTGCATATTTAACGGCAATTTGAATGCTGAATGAACTATTTGACAGCCTTCCAACAATCCAGTTGCAATTCCTGATGAAGCAAGTGCAAGTGCAATTTCTTGTTGTAAATGAGTCGTTGTCAAAATCAATGGGATCAAAGAAGTATTTTCAGTTCCATCGGGAGCGTGCATGAAGAAGTTCCCTCTAGTTCCAGCGTTCACATCTTTCATGAGCATATTTTTTTTGCTGATTCAACAGTGGGCCATTCGTTCGAACTGATTCTCTCAATGCATCACAATAATATTGTTTTTCGCGTTTCAACTCTTTATGAAATGTGCCGTGCATTGGACGGTTGGGAGCAGTCATGACTAATTGAGGTAATACCTTGTTCGATATCAAGCACATGTCTTCAGTTAATATCAATAGAGTAAATATAAAATAACTGTATTTGTTGGACAGATCTGATACATCACAAAAATAAATTAAAATGTATTTTTATTTTAATTTAGGATGAAATGCGTCTTTTATTTTCTGTTGCAGTCTTTTTTTTTCAGTATAAAACATATAATTCAGTTATTTACATCCCGGAACATAAGGAACAAACAAAAAAAATGAATAAATAATTAGGCGTATCCATCGTTCGAATCATGAGTTCGTACAAAAATCCAGTAAAAAACACTTTCAGTGTTTTTCAGGAATATCCAATTTTCCCGTAAATATTCCGGTTTTTCTTTCCCTAAAAATCTTATCTGAACTATTATAAACATTTTAAAAAATTGTTCCATATGGAAAAACACTTTCAGTTTTTCCTTTTTTAATAACCTTATTCGTATCATTACGTTCATTTAAAAGAAATAGCCAGGTCCATACATACAAAAAATTATTTTCAATTTTCCAGAATTTTTCAATTTTCCTGACAACTTTCCCAGTTTATATTTCCCTAAAACCTTTTTCGGACTATTATGAACATTTTTAAAAACAACAAAATCGGTCCATAGAAAAGAATACTTTCCTTTTTCCAAAATTTCAAATTCTCCGGGCAACTTTTCCAATTTTTCTTTCTCTAAACATCTTATTTGGGAGTATTACGAATATTTTTTTTTAAAAAAAAATAGGCAAATCAGTCCTTAAATACAAATACTTTCATTTTTTCCTGAATTCTTCAATATTACCAACAATGTTTCCAATTTTTCTTTCTCTAGAAACCTTATTCGGTCTATTACAAACATTTTTTTTAAATAGTCAAATTGGTCCGTAGAGAAAAGCACTTTCAGTTTTTCGGAATATTTCGAGCAACTTTTCCAATTTTTATTTCTCTAGAAACTTTATTCGGACTATTACGAAAATTTAAAAAAAAATAGCCCAATCGGTGCATAAAAAAGTACTTTAAGTTTTATAGAATTTTCCAATTATCCGGTCAATTTTACCATATTTAATTTTTTTAAACACCTTATTTGGTTTGCTACGAATATTTTTTAAAAAAATAGACTAATCGGTCCTTAGAAATGGTTCAGTTTTTCATGAATTTTTTAATTTTGCGGCCTACTTTTCCATTTTCTCTCTCTCTTAGTACCTCATTCCGACTATTAAATTTAAAAAAAAAAAAATAGTTTGCCAAATTGGAACATAGGAAAAATTAATTTTATTTTTGCCTTAATTTTCCGGGAAACATTTCCAATTTTTCTTTCTCAAAAACTAGATTTGAACTATTGCGAAGATTTTTTAAAAAAATATACAAATAGGTCAGTAAAAAGGTAATTTCTGTTTTCCAGAATTTTCTGGGAAACCTTTCCAATTTTTTATCTTTAAAAACCTTATTCGTACCATTACGAACATTTAAATTATTTTTTTTTAGAAAAATTGATCCAGCCGTTCTAACGTGATGCGATTACCAACAAACAACATTTCAATTTTATTTATATAGACAGGCAGGAATACCATCGCCTAACATTACCATGCAAGTAATTAAGATCAAAATTATCCGAGTGGATGAAAAAGTGATATACTGGTAGGAGAATTGTTAAAAGGTAGAAATCCAAAATTATGGTAGGAAATGCTGTATCAAAAGACGTTTAAGTAAAAATGGTAGTGTCACAGCGTATTGGGATGATTGTTATTAATCGTTTCATTAAATGATTGTGTTGGTGGATTACTATCAGACATAAGGTTTTTTGCATATGACTTAATGCTGTATAAAAAGATCAAAACATTAGAGGACTGTAAATAGCTGCAGGGTGATCTGGACAGGACATCTATGTGGGTTGGTAATCATGGGATGAAGATAAATGCAAATAAGAGTCAGCTTATTAGGTACTCCAATAAAAAATTTGTGATTGATTATGTTTATAAAGAATTGCTTGTTGAAGACTTGAAACGTTAATAACTTGACATAAGATTTGATAGCAAACTCAACAACTGGGCTGGACACATTAGTCAGCTAGTAGGAAAAGCTGCTCCTCGTCGACTACTAATGCCATTAGAAGCGGGATGGAACTGGGGACAGGGAACGGGAAGGAATTAGGCCATGGCCTTTCTGAAGGAAGCATCCCGGCATTCGCCTGGAGTGATTTGGGGAAACTACGGAAAACCCAAATCTGGATTTTGGTTTTCAATTGTTTCCCCAAATCACTCTAGGCGAATGCAGAGTTACTATGGCCGAATTCCTTCTCGTTCCTTGTCACCGTCCTTTCCCGCCTTTAACAATCTTGACGTCGACGTGGCGTAATGCCATAAGCAAAAAAAAAAAAAAAAAAAAAAAGGGGAGAAGAAGTTACTTATAAGTGAACTAATTTTACACCAAGCTGCGAAATGAACTGGTGAGTTCCATTAGATAAAGTGAATTCACGTATTTTAGATAGATAGTAATTAGCCCTGGAGTCGAGACTAACGATACACGTTTTGTTTCTGCGCACCCAGCATTAAATTGTAGAAGAGAGCTTGAACTGAAGTTGTGGCCTCGCCGTGGCCTTGCCGAGGTGATCATTAACTTCTGCCGGACGTGCATCCACCTCAGCGCACAGAGGTGAAGACATGTCTTCCGCTCAAGGTGAGGAGTCCTCAACACAGAGCTTCCAACGAGCCGACATTCACTCGACAGTAATATAATATCAGGACGTAATGGTAACTGTGATCAATTACACAGCAAATACTCAACATACTTTACAGTTGGTACGGACATTATTTACACCATCTGTTCAAGACCTTACATTAAGGTGATGAAATTTTCCCTGGGTGAGTAAAGAGATCGGAACGAGATACCAGCCACAACTCCATTCCAGTGCCGGCGTAATATTAGGGATTCGAACACTCCGCCTCCGCAATTGTCCCAGTCTTTTCAATCCCTCCCCTAGCATTTTATGCCAGTTTTATGATAATCAACTTAATGAGGAACAACCTTAACTTCTCTTTCAAGAAGAAATCCCGAATCTGGAGACAATAGTGATAAGGTGACTTGCGAAGAATTTTGCTGTCCTATGGTAGCAATGGGATGATCATCAGTGGACATGAAACGATATTTCTTTGCTTTGTTTTTGTTGTTTCATTAGGGCCTTAGTGATCAGCTGAAAGTAAAAGTGTGAGAAAATTGTAGTGAACTAATCGCTTAGAGTAAATACTCATATTTGAATACGTACATACGGACAATACGTACAATGTAGCCAAATTTCATATAAATACAGCATTAAAAATATATATGAAAGTCTGCGGCAAGTTTTCTACATAATGAGTCAGAAAATGGAAATAAAATTAAAAAATGCGCCATTACAATCGTTCGTCGGTGGTTAAAAATTTCCCTGCTTTTTTTTAACTGCTTAACGTCTCTCTAACAGCGAGGTCTTTAGAGACGGGAAAGGATGGGGGGCAAGGAATGGGAAGGAATTCGGCCGTGGCCTTTTGAAGGAAGCATCCCGGAAATTTCCTGGAGTGTTTTGGGAAACCATTGAAATCCCAAATCTGGATGCCCAGACGGGGATTCAAACCGCCATCCTCCCGAATGCGAGGCCAGAACGCTAGCCGTTACACCACCACGTTCGGTGCTTCATTTCTATGTTTATTCTGTGCTGTTATAACAAATTAAGTTTTTCCCGGCGTATGGCTGACAAAAATTCTTCTCGGGTATTCTGTCGGATAAGTTCTTCTGTCCACAACGTTTCGGCAGCAACCTCCCCTGCCTTTATCAGGTGATATATGATAGCGAAGCTACCACTGTGACGACACAGCACCGACCGTCGCAGTGGTGGACAGAGGAACTTATCCGGCAGAATACCGGAGAAGTATAGAGAGATACTTTGGCCAATTGTCTGTAGAGTTACATTTTTTGTAGGATTTAATTACCAAGATAGGGAAACAAGTTTGACAGTTAATGAGATAACTACCGTAGTCTACTATACATCTTCAGAAAATTGGTTCTTCCTCTGCCGATAGAAGAGACAGCGGCAATATTTTCTTTCTTCAGGAAAAACTAGGTTTCTGTAATGCTCGGAAAGACTCGGTATTTTAAAAATCACGCCAAGTGACAAAAATTTTAATGGTGATACATGTCCCATTACCCGCTAGGTTTGGAATGGGAGCTTTGCTACCCCTAATATTCTCGTAAATAACTTTCCGCAATCTACTGGAAGAGAGCTATTTCCTTGGAACATACTTCCCATGTGATTAAGATAATTTTAGGTAAGTGGGTAAACGTCCGTTTCAGGACGGGCAGGAATTATACCAACTGAGTTTTGGAATTGAAATAACCACAGGCTGTATTCCTCTTATTATCTTCCATTTCTTAATTCCACAGAGTGCTTGATTCCGGACTCTGAAGCGAGGAAGTGTTACGAACTGTCGGCTGAACTATGTCAGGCACGCGTGTTATTGCGTTTCTGAGGCGGACGCGGTTAGGCACTCCAGATGGACGCAGATAACCACTACCGCATAAGCGTTTGAGGACAGTCGTTGCCCACAAAAAGCAAGACCTCATTCTTGCTATGCGGTATCAGAGATGTTGGACATGTATAGCGTTTACAATTATTAGCTGGTTTCAACATGAATTTGGAACGGAAGCGAGTATCCAAAAACGAACTCGTCATTAGCACGCCCTAGTGGGCTTGAATCAATTATAAACAACATTAAAACCAATTTCAATGAATAGTAATAAAATCCATTAAACAAAGAGAGAGACCATTCATATGCAACTACACTATTCTTTTGTAGGAAAGAATGAATTTCACACCAAGTGTAGTGGGTGAGTGGTAACTCTCTGGCCTCGCTTTCGGTAGGACGAGGGTTCGAATCCCCGTCCGGATATCCAGATTTGGATCTTACATGGTTCCCCAAAATTACTCCTTGGTGAATCCCAGGACGATTCCTTCAGAAATACTATGGCCGAATTCCTTGCCCCCAATCCTTTCGCGCCTATAATGACCACCACGTAAACGATGCGTAAAGCCAAAGAAAGCTGCCAATTTTCTCCTCATAAATATACATTTCACATACAGAAAAATAGACCAAACATTAGACAGTCTGCGGGAAAAATCACACGGGCTTCTCTTATATAAATTATCTTTCATCTCTGGTATCGGTATTATGATAACCTATCTCAAAACAGTGGATTGATATTTTCTTAATAGCGTTTTTCCTACTGTTCCTCACTTTTACATTGCTAGAGAAACGTGTGTACCAGAGAACTTGTTGAAGAGCATGTAGTTGACGGGGAGGGATAAGTAGCGTGTCTCTATCTATTTCTGAACTGTCTATTTAGTTTCATGTATGTTATCAGTAATTTTTTTATTAAACTTCTTATTTCTAGAGCGAAATGACGGACTGAGTGTTGTGATTTATGTTTTGGTGGTTACTGTGGTGTTAAGCAATGTGTGTTGATCCGTGTATGTAAAGGAAGAGAGCCGCCAAGCTTCACGGCCCCCATCCGACGGACGAATCACAGTGTCGTATGTCCTCGCACAATATTCACTGTGGAGAGGTTTGGAATTTAATCTTACTCGTTTTGGTGCACAATAGGGTGATTATGAATTGTGCATCATCATATCTTCTAGCCGGAAAAGCCAGGACGACGAAAATTTCGCCCACCACCAGAATTCGAACTGGCTAATCCCGTATCACACATCAGTGTGCTATCTGAGCACAAAACAGTGCATCGATGTTTCACGTATGAATAATTTGTCTTTAACTTTGAATAGGTAATTTAATTTTTGTCATACAGCACACTGAAATATGATAAAAGAGTATGAAACTTTACGGTAATTTTTGCGCTCAAAGTAAAGTAACTAAACTAAAAGGCAGCAGGTACTGCAATAAAAAAAATTCCACAATAGTCATGTCAGAAACATGACTAGCAGTAACTAGATTATTAATATTATTCCAGTTATTAGTTTGGTGTCTGTTTATCACTAGTTTAAGTGACGTCTTCAAGAAAATCATACCTTAATTAAATCTTGCTGTCGAGCATACTGCATCAATTAATCCTGAAAATATTATATTTCTAATCTTACCTGTTTCGTAGATACGTGCAGGAAAACAAAAACAAAAAACAAAAATCAGTAATGTGAAAAACTAAAACAATTTTAAACCTGATGAAGCATAAGTAACTATAAGACCATACCACTGGAAACCTCTGAATTTAAATGTGTATTATTCGGTTCATTATTTCAAATTTTATAAGAAATACACAGAATCGTTGGAGGGAAATGTGAAGTGCCATAAACACATTAATTGTCAATAAGACTGGAATCACAAAATACGAAGATTAGCCAAGTTTGTGTCATTTTTAAAATGTTTCTTTGGCTTATCAGCATTTCAGAGACAGAAAATTTTTCATTGTCGCTTGTTAAGGATTTTCAAAATAAATAACGTTCGTTATACCATAAATTGTTTTTTTTATTCATACCTGTAATGCCATACGTAACTTTATTGTGGGAAAATGATCTTTACTTATAGCTAATCGTTACAGAAATACATCCTTCTTACAGACTTGAGTTATAGCTGTTACATCTTGGTCAGGAACAGCACATATTGCTGATCGTTAGTTGATACAAATCTTGTGCTGTGTCTCAGCACTCAACATGTTTTATTTATTGCGACTTCACTTGCACTTTCTAAGTTTTCTTGTTTGCGATTCGTTGCTATATCATTTATGCAGTTTCTATTTGCTTATACAACAGTTCCAAGTTGCTGTCTCCGTCTTCTGCTATACTTAATGTACCATTGCTCAATTATATCACTATTCGTGTGCGTTATGGCCTCGCATTCGGGAGGACGGCGGTTCGAATCCCCGTCCGGGCATCCAGATTTGGGTTTTCCATGGTTTCCCAAATTACTGCAGGCAAATGCCGGGATGCTTCCTTCAAAAGGCCATGGCCGAATTCCTTCCCATTCCTTGCCCAAATCCTTTCCCGTCTCGAAGACCTCGCTGTTGAGAGACGTAAAGCAGTAAAAAAAAATAAAAACACTATTCGTGTGACTCATACCGCTTTTATGACCAGAGGCATAACATGCACAAATCACTTAACATTTGCTGAACATGCACTAGGTCACAACCATTCACACAAAATAAAGAAAATCATCAAAATAATAACAACCACAGAAGACGCATTTCAAGATATTTATCTTGTGCATGAAGCCATAACAATCAGAGAAGCAGTACTTAATAACTTCAAAATTTATCTAATTAAACACTATTGAAAACAGCGGAGAATAACTATGACGCACGAAACTAATACACACACACATACTATTACGTCACAACTGCAGTCGCAATGACACAAACAGAGAGATAATTTAGCACATTTTAACACACCTACAGTAAGTAATATATAAAAAAAAACGCGCATACAGTAAGGATGTTTCTATTTGGCACTTAACCATGACAGCCATACAGTAATCTGTATACATGTTTATGTTTCTTCAAATGTTTACATAATATATCATCGTCATTATCGTTTTGCTCTCCGGTGGAGACTACACAGAACGGACACAACACTTAATTAAAACCACTCATGGCCTCGACTGGACTCGAACCGGTGACCGTTGGAACTCGAAATCAGCTACTCTCAAAGCTACCAGGGTCGGTGAGATAGTAGGGTGGTGTCACTCTTTAACTGTACAGATGATCCTGAAACCATATTGGCTCAACAAAGACAGTGCAATCACAAATGTCACTAAATGGAAAAGGGTGCAATGTTACACCATAGCACGAAACGTATGTCACAGGAAGTGTTATTACTGATCAGTGCGTAACTGTTACTACGTAGGGTGTAAAGATAATGTATGTATATAAAAATTACTAGGGAGCTTCCCCTGAATCCTCCTTCCACCCCTTGCCCCCCCCCCACTCCAGGTAGCCTGATGTTGCCTCGACACACCACTTCCCTCCCCCTTTTCGAGTGGCAGTTATATTTTTTCCCTATTGATTTCAGAAGATATTTTGTACTGGTTTCTCTTGGAAGATTATCGTAAATTACATTCGGAGATAATTAAATGACGGAAATAAATATTCACATGCCATTGTGTGTTCTGTACCTTATTTTAACTGTAACAAATAATATGAATAAAAGCTACGCGTCTAGGCTCCCCCCCCCCCTGTTACCCAGCGTAGCTTTCTAACCCCCCCCCCGTTCCCCTTTCCCCACCTAGCACGAGCCACGTAGTTTATGGACGCTCCCTTAGCGATGAATCCAAATAATGTAATTTCCTGCAGTTACAATGACTGATGATGCCCAACACCGTAAGGGGAAGACTTATATAGCACTGAAGAAGTGTTCATTATTAGACGGCGTTTAATTTCAAAAAGAAAATCTTTCTCAGACCAAGCTGTTGAGGTAGGACTGGCGAAGACAGTTCTCATATTCCACGGCGTATAAGCAAGCAGGTTTCTTCGTAATTACAACACAATTATTGGGTAATGTCACTTGCGTTCCCGCACTTGGTGTTCCCCTTTGCGAGATAGTAATACTGGTCGTTTCCAAGATATCACTATATAAAAAGCGAGCCACTGCAGAATATCTCTTCGCCTGTAGGCGGACAAATGAGACGGAAACTGCTGCGAGCAGCATTTCGGCCAGCACTTGGCGCTGTGATAAACTGCCTCAAAAAGAAAGTAATGACCGCGATCACTGGGAAACAATATAATGGATGTCCCGGGGAGAGGGATTATTTGGGCTGCCGGATGTCTCCTAGCCGAGGGACCGCTGTGGAGTGACAAATTCGGCTTCGGGACAGAGCTTCAGTCGAGCACGGGAAGACCGGTCTATCTTAAAGCGCCCAGCTTAGAGCTTAGTCTCTGCTTCTCAAACCACAACAAATCACCGCCTTCAATCGGATAAACTAACTACAGACGTTATCAGTTTTATAAAATTGACTAGGCAACAAGATTTATAGAATATTTTGCATTAGGATATCAACATTCTCTCCCATCTGAAATAACTGATGATTACTGATGTTACATAACAGCAGCACTGAACACAAATGAAAAAATTGTGACCGATTTAATTTGTTAGATATTAGATGGGAAATTACGGACAGCGAATAAGTTATAATTAACATCGGTAACAAGTTGGATTGAAAAGTCTGTTGTTAAGGCTGTACTAACAAGTGAATCCACCTTTTTCACCGAGCCGCTGGGTGAGCGATGACTCTGCAGACTGGCTTTTGGGAGGACGTGGGATCTGTCCCAGACGAGTCATTTACGTTTCCCGAAATCATTCCGGGCGAATTATTGGATGGTGAAGTCAGAAAGGCCACGGCCAATTTCCTAGCTATTTTTCCGTACGGAATCGGCCTTGTGGCTTTGTTTAAGGCATCTGACTGAAGACACAAATATTTTCAATTGCAATACTTGTCTCGGTTGGAATTTTCGTAGGCCCTTAAACCTAAATTCACATCTGACACAGCTTACAGTATAATATGAACTACGGCAGAAAGCTTCCATGCTGCAGATCCCACATTAAACTGGAGGTTTCTTGTAAGAATAGAAGGAATTGGACACCCTAACTACAATACCACGCTAAATATATCTCCTTGGGGAGGGTCCAATCCACTTTGGGTTGAATACGAAGCTTAGATTTTTCTTCCCCTATAATCCTTTCCCGGCTATAAAGGTCCAGTCTCCTACGAGCCGCAAAGCAATAATTAAAAAAGAGCTGCGTCTTTCATCGCCGATTGAACCATCACGGTTATCCTGCAAAGTAAAAAGCAATCACATTTTTCTTTGTAGTCACAAACTCTGAAATTTACTTGCTACAGAACATAGAAAAAAAAAGAAAGCTTGGCTAGAAGTGAAGAACAGATTAGCAGCCCGTAGAAATCTCTGTCGAAACCCAGATGCAAAGCAGAGACGGTTCTCTTTCCTCCACATCGATAAAAAATAAAATATATACGTTGGAAAATATCAGTCGAATCCCGCGCATCTAGGGTTGATCCTAAGAGAGAACATACGGCAGACTAGGCGTAAAAATCAATGCTGGAGATATTTTTTGATTTTTAGTGGAAACCACTCCATACGTGACCAATGCGGGGGCGATCTGCCACTCGTGGCACTAGAACAGTCACTCAATTCGAATCCAATACTGTATATTGTCCACAGGTCATATCCCACCTCGCAATGCACTCTGAATTATTATTATTATTATTATTACTCCGCGATTCAGTAAAAGTGTGTGGCATTGCACCTATCCGAAAGGGTGATAGTTTGAAAGGGATATACGGGATGTGGCAGGAGGCGCCCATGGGCTATTGTGAGGAACCATCCCAGCATTCGCATGGAGTGATCTGGGGAAACCATGGAATTAAGAACACCTACAACGAAACAGAATTAATATACAGCAAAGTGACTGTAAAATACAAGCTTTTGTTAGTTTTTTCTTGTAACTCACAAACTGTATTGGATGTAAGTATTTTTAGTATTTGTTGGATGTATGTAGGACATGGCTAATGTTGAAGACAAATTTGAAATTCCTAGGTAACAGTGTTTTTCGGACAGATCTAAAAACAAAAATTGCCATTTATCTTTTTATTGTCCAGTGAAAAAGTTTAAAAAATATATACTATCGCTAAACAATGACACCCCACATGTTGGAATAGAAAAGATTTATTTTTAACCTCTTTATTTCAATCCATCTCCACAACATTAGTTTAAAAATTTTAAATGCGATATTGGATTTCGTCTCAACGAACTATATAACCTGTTTAAATCTGAAGTCTGCAACTTGCTGGTATTACGAGCTAGAAGTAAGTAACAGACGGAGAGATAATGGGGATCACTTTCATTTCGGGTACAGAAATCTAAAGCGAAGCGAAGTAAATGATGTAGACATCCATCAGCAACTCATGAAATCTTTGAGCTAACAACATGTGTTCTCTTCTATGTATCTAAGATGATAATTGGGTACTAACCCAGCAGTAGCCTAGATGAATACAGAAAACTATCTACCGATCCCTGTGGATAAGCGGTAATGTTCGAGACTGTGATTCGGGTGGACGCGGGTTCAAATCCTCGTCCGTCCATCCAGACTTCGGTTTTCCATTTTTTCCTGAAAGCACTTCAGATGAATTCCGGGATGGTTCCTCTAAAAGCCCATTGCCAAATTCAATCCCTTCCTTACCCTCCAATTTTTTTCCGCCTGTAACGACTTTGGCGTCGACCAGGCGTATAGCTCTAAAAAAATTACAAGAAACAAATCTGCCTGTAAGCTTACTGAGGATAAGAAACATATGTACAGTACAATAATCGAATTTGCTATCAATTTGGTAGTACGTTACTGACAGAGAGCAAACGATAACATAGCACAAGTAAATTTTTTAAAATTAAACTGTCAACTAATAACCAAACTAGTTATCCGGAAAGTGTTGTATGGTTTCTTTCCCAAGCCTTGCAGGCAGTGTTTTTCAAAGACAATTTTTATATCAGTGTAGGTATCGGTTATGCAACGTAAAAACCTATATACCGATATCAAGTTTCTCAGTACCAACATTATATTTTCTGTGAGAAAAATTACACGGAATCTGAAATTCTGAACGATTTATACATGAGTTACAAAATTTAATAAGCAGAAACGAATATTTATTCAAAATCTCGTGTAATTGCCGTTATAAAACAACCGTTGGACGGTTCAAACTGAATGTGTAAGGAGCAATAACAGCTTAACTTCCGGTAATAGTGATTCAGAATACCTGAACTGAAAACTGAACCCAAATTTCTTTATTCCTGTTTTCTTGGTTAACTGATACCACTCTTAAATTGAAAAACATTACAGTTCCGTTGGAAAGAAAGTCTAACACAGACCTTTTCTCGCAGATGTAAGTGACCAGAAAAAACTTTCTTATAAGAAACATTGTATCACCCCTGTCTCACCGAGATGGGAGGAAGCCGATTTCGGCCTCCTACCTATCATTCGGGAGGACGAGGGGCAAACCTCGTTCGGCCATCCTGGCTGAGGTTTTCCGTGGTTTTCCTCAACCACTCTAGGCGAATGCTGGGATGGTTCCCTACAAGGCCACGGCCGACCTTCCATCCCCCTTCCCTCCCCGTAGTAGTAGATTGGCTGAAAAGAGTCTTCGTGACTCTCCAGCAGCCCGCCTCCCAGCCTTCAGCTGGGAGGAATGAAATAGTAAAAAAAAAAAACAAAATTCACACATGTCTCTCCGAAAAATCAACGATTGAGCGTTACAAAGTTATCAAAGCGTATAATTGAAATCTGTTCTACTAAAGATCAGAAAAATGAAATTACGAATTTATGCTTTTGAGGAAAGTATTGCAATTAAGTAGTTATTACTGCTCGTTCAGAGACAGTAGCTTCAACATGCTCCAATGTAATGTATTAAAACGGATCGCGTGGATAACACACAAAATTGAAAAAGGCGCTAGTGTGTTCGGTGCCAGAGGTTCGAATTCCATATGGTGCTAGTAGACAAAGCTTTATGAGCTGACTCGCGTTTGTGGCAGACAAGGATGGATTTGCGGACTAAAGCTTCCAAACAATCTGTCAGAAGCACCAATTAATCTCTGCCTGACAAATTATGTTCCTCTCTGATTATTTACCGTCATTCAATGAATTCTGTTACCACAACAGAGAAAACATCTGCTCTACGAGTAATATCGACACAAATGTAACAAATATTTGCTAGTTGAAATATATGCGTCTGAGTATGTGTTTAGTTTGATTCATATTAATTTAATAAACGGAAAGTACTATACTTAACGCTGTTCTGTGATGAATAATATATTAAAAATAAACGAGAGAGAAATGTGGGTGAAAGAATAAAAAACACGTTCAGTTCGGAAACGGAGCACGAGAATTGAACTGCGATATGTATAATTGAGAGGTTGTTAATGGACGGGAAAATAATAGGAGACTAATATAAAATTTATACCTGAAACAACACCCAGAGAAAAACTAAAATATGCCTACAAACTTTATTACTGCAAGGAAATTTCTAAATTAATAAATAAGTTATCATGTTACTGAAAATGTTTCACGGATATACACAGATAACGTAAGCTGTGGATGAAAATTTGGAAATTTTTATGGCAAATCACTACAACTACGGGTAAATATGTTAAGGACTCGATTAATTTTCAACGAGGTATGCGCATCATAAATTTCTGTTGGAAAGTACCATCGGATTGCAACATAAATCTATAAAAAAGCATAAAACATTAGAGCATACAAATCGTATCTACCACAGTTTTCTCTAAACAAATATTTTTTTTTTTATTATGGCTTTATTTCCTTCGTCGATGTCGAGGACATTAGAGACGGAAAAGATTAGGAGGAAAGGCACGGAAAGGAATTCGGCCATGGCCATTTGGAGGAGTCATTCCGGGATACGCCAGGAGTGATTTTGGGAAATCATGGAAAACCGAAATCTTGATGGAAAAATGGTGATTTGAACTCGCGTCTTCCTGAATGCGAGGCCAGCTTTTACTGGTACACTCGGTGACATAAAAATTCTCTTGTTATCCAATATATTCCAACTGCTGGATTTAGCATACAGTTAAATAATTCTCTTCCATATTCTGTTTGAGATTACAGGAAGAAAAACGATTTAGAGGTGCCGAGCGAGGTGGGTGAGTGGATAACGTTCTGGCCTCGCATTCGGGAGGATGGCGGTTCGAAACCCCGTCCAGGAATCCAGATTTGGGTTTTCCATGGTTTCCCCAAATTACTCCAGGTGAATGGCGAGTTGCTTCCTTCAAAAAGCCATGGCCGAATTCCTTCCCGTTCCTTGTCCTCAGTCCCGTCCCGCCTCTATTGACCTCGACGTCGACGAGGCGTAAAACCGTAAGTAAAAGAAAAAAAAAGTAAAATTTAGATAAAAAAATGTTTTTTAAAAAACGTTAAAATGTATTGTACCCTGGCAGCACGAAAAGTACATTAATCACAACTGCAGCTATGAAACCAAAGTTGTTTTCATACTATTCATTATGAGTCTGAATGTCATACCCTCACTGTCTCCGTAATCCGGGAGTCATTTGACGAAGCCTGCTCCAGAAATGTAGCAAGCTGTGAAAGAAATCAAATACGCTTTTTTAAAAAAAAAAAAAAAAAGTGGCATTCGGCTTTTATCCATTCAGCCAGCAACTTTGTTTCTTTTTTCTTAATTGTGTCTGTACATTCTTCTTGTGTTATTGAGGATTACAAGTGACAGGACAACACAGGACAAACACAACACTTAATTAAAACCACCCATGCCCTGGGCCGGACTCGAACCGGCGACCCCGCAACGTGAAGCCAGCTTGCTAGCCCCACGCTACCGGGGTCGGCAATCAAATACGCTTCTACTTCGTCATTTCCAATAAAATTGTAAATAACCATTTGAATGAATATGAATCTGTGATACACCAGAAGAATGTTGTTTTTATGTACAGAAGTAATATGGTAAAACGCGATATTTATAATTTATGAAGTATCTTATTGTAACGAGGTAATCCCATTTGGAGGATGGAAGGAGTTGTTTTGATATATGAAGGATGTATGGATAATATGTATATCTGTATATTTGGTAAGTAATTATCATATCGTGTAGTACAATTATAATTGTGTATTTAACGATCAGAACGGTTTAGCTTAAGAAGTTCTCTATATGTATATTTTCTTCGCTGCAGTTGGCATACGTGCAAGAATTCTTAAGCTTGCTAGACTGCAAATTTGTGTGTGTGTGTCAGTAACATTGCTGTGTATGTGAGTAGTTATAAAAAAAAAAAAACATGATGGCGAATTGAAGTGAATTTGACGGGGAAATCTGCTGAAGAGTTGATAAATTGAGCTCAAATCTCAGTAATGAGCTACTAATAATTCTTGTGAGTGGCTACAGAAGAAGAAGCAAAATTAAATTACTGAGTGAGACTTGTAACTGAAAGAATTTTAACAGTTGGATTAATTAATAGCAATGAAGGCCAGCCCAATTTAAATTGTAATATAAATATGTGCTTAACTGTGTTTAGTAAATGTTTGTAGTGAAACAGAATTCGTTTTTATCCAGCGAGTGAGTGGTATTCAGTCAAATGTTTGCTTTGTGAAATGCACATTCATTTTCAGATTCAACAAGTAATTAGCAGAATTCATAGTTACTGAAGTCCGTAAATGGCTCGATAAATTACTTATAAGTACTCCTATTTTTCCGGAAAAACTATTATTTATATACACCATAATCCATAAATAGATTCATAACATTAATTTATAACACATTTCAAAATACTAAAAAAAAATTTAAAAAAATGACGTGGCAGTCATGAAGCACGTTTTAAAGATGATATTTCACACAAAATGTCGAGGAAAAGTAGCAGCATCCAAGTCTAACCGAAAAGTTTCTTTATGTTTGATTTTGGATATTTTTCGCACTATCCATACCTTAATTTTCAAAGATGACAAGAAGTTCGTAAAACTCGTATAAATTTTTTAAGGCTTTACGCCTCGTCGACGTCGAGGTCATTAGATGCTGGGAAGGACTGAGAACAAGGATCAGGAAGGTATTCGACGATGGCCTTTTGAAGGAAGCATCCCGGCATTCGCCTGGAGTGATTTGGAGAAACCGTGGAAAATCAAAATCTGGATGCACGGAAGGCGATTCGAACCCGCGTCCTCCCGGAAGAGAGGCCAGAGTGTTACCGCTCACCTACCATACTATTCTTATTGTGTGGTAAATCATCTTTTGACCTAACAACCAGATTACTGTGTTGTGTTAATAATGATAATATTTCTTGAAGTTTGGTCGCACTATTAGCATTGCGGATACATACATGATGAACGACTTATCAATGGAAACAAGACTCTGAAGTTTCTCGCTTATTTGGCATTGAGTCATTCAATACTTTATAGCGAGTATCACTTTGTTGGAAAAATTTATAAAATTATTTCTATATATTTTAATTTTATTTTATTACGGTCATCATTTTTTGTTAATATCTCGTAAAGTTCTTATATCGTTCACAGAATTCTTATTGGGTGGAGGCAGTGGAATAACTCTTATAAAGTGAAGAAATAGTCCACTTTTCGAGTTTTGGAAAGAGCAGCACTGATTAATCGTCCTTGGATGAATGAGAAAAATGAGAGACGTTAATCTTAAAAACAGAACTGCGTTTCTGAAGCAATTTCGTGGAAGGTCTAGGTCATTCAAGAAGGTTCAATGTCAATGTCGCAAGTCGTGTCTTCTTAAAAAAAAAAAAAAAAAAAAAAAAAAAAAAAAAGGAATAATTACGTTGGTATACGTACAACACTTACTATCGTCAGTATTATCCTGGTTTTCAAGGAGACAATTTCAATTATGCTACAAGCATCTGGGAATTTCTCACAGAGCGCTTACGATATACAACTTTGACATTACATAATAAACCATTCCGTTCTACTTCTGTATTATCGAATGACACACATATCTCGCAAGGGCGGGAAATCGAGATGTTTATCTTTGAATCGTTAATTTTTTCAGAGAGCTACAGTGCTATTGATGAATTGTAAACCTCACCAAATCGTGCCGTCCCGGTTCCACAGATTAGCTGGTTCACATTACTACTGCAGCTAGCGTGAAATCAGCAACTCGGAAATTATAGTTTTTTTGACGTTTGACGTACGCAGCGTATGATTATCTCGCTTGGTAAGCGGAAAAGTAGCGCTTTCGAGTGCCAGATGATAGCAACATATGACGGGAAGTTCCATCATTTGGGTTGACCTTGTGCGGACGTTGTCGCTAATAAGAGAGCTGGCGAGATTGCCGGGAGATGAGGTAGCATCTGGGCGCAACAGAAAACGGCTTCGTCATCCGCCACAAGAAGGCGCCCCGAGTATGGACAAACATTAGACCTACCTCAGTCTCTACATCGTTAAGTAGATTTCCAAGCTGTTTAGTCTGACGGACGAGTAACAAGACTGTGGAAGTTTTTGTCATTACGGCATTCTCGAAATTACGTGTGAAGTAAGCTCGCTGAGATCATAAACAATTATATGTGCTTACTGTGCCCCCTCAGTAAATACGTCACTTCCGTAACCCGTGGCTGACTATTCTGAACATTGGAATTTCAGTGGTGGATTCTACTGTCATTGTACTAGTGATGTCAATGAATAATATAACTCACCCTTAATCCCACAGAGAGTAATGAACTTTTCTGGTTTTTAACTTCCAAATTCTTAGCGAAACTTTACAGTTTTAGTCGAAATAAATAGTTCTTTGAACTAAAAAAAAATTTTGAGATCATGTTTCGCTACGTGTGCTTAAAGAGTTATTGGCTGTTGGGAACTGAAGAAGGGAGGTGAACATCTTCTTTCATTTACGAGGGCGATGCAATACTTCTTCCACCAACCTATTTAAGTCGCATTGACAGGATAGATAAGATTGAAGAAATATGGTACCGTACTGATTCTTATATGTATTCTTTTTTTCTCTCATGCTATACGAGATTGAAATGTACAAAGCTAATATTAGTTTTAGTGCAAAGGACATTCTGTCATCCACGTGTTTGTGAATTGCAGAATATGGAGGTAGATGTAGAAGAGGACTGGAAATTTAACGCATTTTTGGCAAAGGAAAAAAGTGTGACCAATAACTAGTAAATTCGATTCTTGAGGAAAAGTGTATATAACATAGCACTTACCACTAATAGTTTCTGTTTGTTTCTTGTGGGTTTAAGCCTCGTCGACGTTTGGGTCATTAGAGACGGGATGGGACTGGGAACAAGGAACGGGAAGGAATTCCGCCGTAGCTTTTTGAAGGAAGCCTCCCGGCATTCGCCTGGAGTGATTTGGGGATATCATGTAAAACCCAAATGGATGCTTGGATGGGGATTCGAAACGGCGTCCTCCCGAATACGAAGGCAGAGCGTTAACTACTCACCCACCATGCTCGGTCACAAATAGTTGAAATGTGTATCCAATCACAGAATACATTTAAAGTCAGTCATAAGCAATTTAATATCATTGTTAAACTGCTGTAATAATTTTATATTTAAAAAAAATCGTGCCACTGTGCCAATTTAAACTACAATTTATTGCAATTATAATGATAGTAAGAATGAGAGTATGAAGATGCTAATAATTCGTAGTAAGAGCAATGTTAGTAAATATGATTTGTTCTTTTTTTTGTAAAAAAAAAAAAAAATAAAAAAAATAAATTGGGTGCTTCTAGAAATCCGCAAGCTACAAATATTTTTTTATTGTACATACAACTCTCTGTGATTATTATTGGACACATCAGAAAATTAAAACGAAGAAGGCCTTAGAACTGATATACTTTCAAAGCAGACTTGTAAGTATATTGGTGCGTGAGGACATTCTCGCCTTCTTTGAGTGAAAGCGTAAAGTTGGAAGGTTGGTTCGTATATCACCGCGGAGGGTTGGCAGGACTGGCGCGCAAGTGGCGGGCCATCTGTTGGCGGGTGGCAGTTTGCTGCCATCAGTCATCAAGGGTGGCGGCCTTGATTAACGACGCTGGCGGCAAGTTGGGCCATTAACTGGACTGGACGGAGGCGGACAGGCGTCTCGGCTCTGGCCACTCAGCAAGCAAGCAGTCACCCACGGTCAAGCTTACGTCGCCTCCCACGCAGCTCCGACCCCATCGTCCTACTATACCAGAGGTGCCTCCAAACCCATGACGACACAACCTACATTATGCTGAAATCATTTGTTTTTTGTACATTCTAAAGCAACCACCAAAATGGCAAGGGTACCCTTATGCATTATAAGGATGTCACCGATCTCGATCGATAGAACGAATGGTAGGGAAATAAACGACGTGGTTTCAAATTTCAACGGATTTTTTGTTTTCGTTTTGTTTTGCTAGAAGTGAGATGAAATTTCTAAGAGGTATAATGAATATTACCAGGATGGACCTTTTTTTTTTAACCGGATTAGCCACGTAGCAAGAGTTAGAAAATGCTACAAGCCCCGCGCTTTCTGCAGGGGGGGGAGAAGTGGGGGAGAAGGGGGGCCGCCATGCCTAAGATCCTCGGGGGACCGGGGGACCCCCCCCCCCCCCGTCAGGCGAGATGGGCAATCTTTTTTTTTTTTGGCGGCGAAAACTAAGGCCCCCTTCTTCACATTTGCTACTGGCCCCGTGCTATTTTAATCCGGCTCTGGGAGAGGATAAGGATCGAAACGACTAGACACATATAAAAGTGGAATCCCTACAGGAAATGGTAGATAAAGGCAGACGAAGACGGAATGAACATGTAAAGAGAATGAAGGACGAAACAATTCCGAGAAAAATCCATTAATTTAAGATGCATTGTAAGCGGAAGACCATTGAATGGTTAGCTGAGAGGAGTGGACTGGATCAAAGTGGTGTCAGAGAGGTGATTGGAAGAAAGGAGGAATTGGAGAGGCTTGTATACAAAGAAGACTCAGTCAATAGCTGGAAAGTGTTTACTATGATGTTAGAAATATGTATTGGATCCCGAGCCCCATTCAGTTTGCTGCGAAATTAATACAGGGAAGATTTCTCGGGACTGAAGTGGTAGGAGCGTTGCATTGATTATGCCTCCAGAATTTTGGTCCCGAGCGTTCGAAGGATAATACGGTTCTGGATCTTCCCCTGTGTCATGGTATGGGCTCGGTAGTTCTGTAATCTCAATCTCGGTTACCTGAAATTTTTCATAAATAAATACGCAGCAGTTGAGGTTTGATCATCCGTATAATACTCTATACTAGGTAACGAGTAGTGAGGATGGAGTCAGAAGATTTCAGTCACCTTGCGTACTATTAGTACCAATGCTGGGTGAGAAAAGATGTGGAAGAGTCTTACAAAAACAAGAGACAGGACAGTGAGTCACATCTTAAGACATGTGTGATTGGTTAATTTGTTAGTGGGGGGAACAGTCGAAAGTAAGAGCTGTAGAGGAAGACAGAGATTAGAATACATTCTTCTTCTTCTGGTCCCTATCCGTTACGAATGTCTTGTCTCTGCTGGTCGATGCTCGGGTTAACTCCGTAGTTGTCTTGCAGGTCCATGTTCTCTGATTTTTAAACCAAGAAATTCTTCTTCAACCAGCACTTCTCTTTCCTAACATTTTCCCCTGGAGAATAGACTGCAGGAGTTCATAACGGCTATTATTCCTCATGATGTGGCCAAGGTAGTGAAGCTTTCGTATTTTTACAGTAGTGAATATTTCCATATCTTTTTTCATTTTGTGGAGCACTTCAGCATTTGTGGTGTGGTATGTCCATAGTATTCTCAACATTCTTCGATATAGCCACATTTCACAACCTTCTAACCTTTTACTGATAGTTTCTGTTGGTGTCCACGTTTCAACAGCGCAGGAGTCTCATCTTCGAGGTAATCGAAAAATTACGACTTTTAAAAAGGTTATTCATTGTATTGAATGTAGTCCTGGCTTTACCAATACGCGAATTTACTTCATCAGATGGATCCCATTGGTTATTAGAATACATAAATCAGATAATTGAGGACGTGGGTTGTAAGGGTTTTGTTGAAACGAACAGATGGAGGATTTGACATGTGGAACGAAGTAAAAGTGGTCCTTCCAAAACTACTTTTACTGAAACACGTAGGAAATACTCATAGGAAAATCATTTTAATTCAAGATTGAGACGGTAATTGAAAGCTGACCTTAATTCATATGGTGACAGTCCATATTTTATGCCTTTTTGTTATAACAGCATGTGACCGTATCGATAATATTTCAGTCTTGTAAATAACTTGCCCTGCCCATTCCTTCAGAAATAGCAGTGGACTATTTTGCCAAAAGTACTAGATGCGGTAATGTTGCTTCCTGGGAGTGGTCTATTTTTTTTTGCAGCAGTAGCTGTACACACCAACGATATACGATGTAAACAACCAGAGATATAATACATCTAGTTAATCAAGGAAGCAGTGAAAATTACATTGTACATTTTTCTCCATTGCCGTGTGTGAACTTTCAAGGAAGCCGTGAAAGATTCTCAATTTTTGTCTAAGTCGGTATTATTAGAGGCGGAAAAGGTTGAGGGAGAAGGAGATTATAAACAATTTTAATTTATTTTCGTAGCCGTGACAATATTAGTTAATGTCTGGTATGAGTTTTATTCATAAATGACGAGAGAATTTAGTTTCTCAAATTACCACCAGGTACCTCTGCTGCTGGACTATAGCGGTATATTTGAATCTGAACGAACGCGATAAGGTAGTTTTGATCCGATATAGTTGAAAGCAGATTGTTAAATTTAAAAATAAACAAATATAGAATGATGAATGAAGCAATTTGTAATTTGTGTTGTAACCAGTAATTTATTTTGGGACCTTATTAAGTTCTTAGTGATCAGAAATAAAAAAACAGTTTACTTTGCTTTTATGTTGCAATTCAGCCTGGACCACATTTAAGACAGGCCACAGTGCATGGCAGAATTGCAACCAATTTTTTTTCTCACCCAGTACAAGATATCTTGTCCAGGGGGCATTCTGACATAATATTTCTTTCTTTTCATCATTTTGGAAACCTTTTATCTCCCTTCCTATGTGTAATACCCTGCAGTCACTGCTGTCCTGGCCTCACTTCAACATAAAAAACAGTTTACTTTGCTTTTGTGTTGCAATTCAGCCTGGACCACATTTAAGACAGGTCACAGTGCATGGCAGAATTGCAACCAATTTTTATTCTCATCCAATACAAGATATCTTGTCCAGGGGGCATTCTGACATAATATTTCTTTCTTTTCATCATTTTGGAAACCTTTTATCTCCCTTGCTATGTGTAATGCCCTGCAGTCACTGCTGTCCAGGCCTCACTTCAACATAAAAAACAGTTTACTTTGCTTTTATGTTACAATTCAGCCTGGACCACATTTAAGACAGGCCACAGTGCATGGCAGAATTGCAACCAATTTTTATTCTCACCCAATACAAGATATCTTGTCCAGGGGGCATTCTGACATAATATTTCTTTCTTTTCATCATTTTGGAAACCTTTTATCTCCCTTCCTATGTATAATGGCTTGCAGTCACTGCTGTCCAGGCCTCACTTCAACATAAAAAACAGTTTACTTTGCTTTTATGTTGCAATTCAGCCTGGACCACATTTAAGACAGGTCACAGTGCATGGCAGAATTGAAACCAATTTTTATTCTCACCCAATACAAGATATCTTGTCCAGGGGGCATTCTGACATAATATTTCTTTCTTTTCATCATTTTGAAAACCTTTTATCTCCCTTGCTATGCAGTCACTGCTGTCCAGGCCTCACTTCAACATAAAAAAAACAGTTTACTTTGCTTTTAGGTTGAAATTCAGGCTGGACCACGTTCAACACACGCCACAGAACAGGGCAGTATTATACATTGTAATAGAAACAACACAAATAAGTTCTGATGAACTTTATTTAAATTTCGTCACACAAATTCCTGACTTTCCCTTCGATTATATCAAAATATGTCCTTCTACGTAATATGTCCACTCTTCTCTCCTCCACACATCTCTCTAACCACCGCCAAATTCCAATGAAAGCATTAATTTTTTTCTTATTTATTACATCCGTCCTACAAAGACGGATGAAGTCTATAAATAAATCAAGAGGACAACCGTTCCCAAAAAAAAAATACAACAATAGGCAACCGGTCCCTGTACTTTAATTGGCTCCTCCATATTAAATTTCTGATATATATTGGCCATTTCATCTTATCTCCTATCAACTCCTGAACGTCCTTGTAAACCAAGTAAAAACTTCGCCTTGTTCCCGTAGCCATAATTACAAGTTTCAAGGAGCATTCATTTTCGTCGACAAAGGTATTGTTAAACAATACCTCACAGCGATACCCAACGAGTTTCAACCAAACAGAAATAAATGACCAAATAGGGGGGATTAAGAAATCGTGCATTCATTATGTACTTCTGAAAATATACTGTATAGCGAATTTTCTCTGATAATACTGACAGCAATATACAATATTTCCATCAACGTTTTCCGCCTGTAATAATACCGACTTAGACAAAAATTGAGAATCTTTCACGGCTTCCTTGAAAGTTCACACACGGCAATGGAGAATAATCTACACTGTATTTTTCACTGCTTCCTCGATTAAATAGATGTATTATATCTCTGGTTGTTTACATCGTACATCGATCATGTGTACAGCTACTGCTGCAAAAAAAATAGACCACTCCCAGGAAGCAACATTACCACTAGATGCTATAGGTTTCTCCAGCCATTCCGTGTATGAGGTTGTAATTGCATAACTCTCGATTTTCGTATGAATTTTGGATTTCATTAACGATGAAGATATGCAATGTACTCAGAGCAAGAAAACTTTTTAAACATGTTACAACAAACTTTCTCTTCGCCTTTATAACCAGATGAAATTTATATCATTAGAGAAAGAATAATTCTTTCATATTTTGAAAATGTTAAGAAACAATATGGTCAGTGATCTGAAAAAGAAATGTGACAGACGATTTTTTTTTGTTTTTTTTTTTTACACTTATGGCTTTATTCCTCGTCGACGCCAAGATCATTAGAGGCGGGATGGGACTGGGGACAACGAACGGGAAGGAATTCGGCCATGGCCTTCCGAAGGACGCATCCTGGCATTCGCATGAAGTGAAGGGGGGAAACCATGGAAAACCTAAATGTGGATGCCCAGACGAGGATTCGAAGTGGCGTCCTCCCGAATGCGAGGCCATTGCGCTAGCCTCTAGTTAACCCCACGAGGTATGGACGAAAGGACCTGCGACAATCCCCTCTAACGCAAAGTTTATGTAGAAGCTAATGCGTATAAAAGATGTTTTTGAAGGCACTATTTCTTCATGGTACAGAACTTGAAAACTTAATTTCGTGCTCTACCCGAGAGTTTGTTGGTTCATCCGGAAGGAGGCCTACTAGCCAGTGTGTCGGAGGTAGAACGGCTACTTCATTTCCTCTGAGACTTACAGCTCAACGTGGAATCGAAACCATTGACCTACTTGGCCTGCCTCATACAGGCAAAGTAAAACCTCTAAAAGTCCTTGGCCACAACGGAGTTCGAACTCGGGACATTGTTTGTGGGCGAGCGCCTTTCCGGTGAACAACCAGATCTCTCTTACGATACTTATCGGAATTCAGTGTTTCGTTTCAAAACATTTTTATATCTCTTGTCATTCATGCCACCAGTACACGGATTCCTTCCTACATTCTACATTTCAATCAGGGCACTTACGAGTCACCACCTGTCTACCTATGCTAGATGTAGCGAGGCCGCTGTACCGCCTGTGCGGATGAAACCGAGGCGTATTTAATTCCAGCCGCTCGGCCGTACGTTCTGTCTGTCCGCTGAGCAATTCCAGAGCCAGGCAGCTCCATTCAGCCGACGGCCGCAGGCATTTCTCGTTCCACATAACTGCCAGTTATTATCTTCACCGCACGAACTGCTGTCCCTTTTCCTGACACGCGTTCTTTGCCCTGATTGGCAGAATAGAGACCTTTTCCGCTTTAAACAACGTGTTTTTTGTCATTACTACCTATTCTGCAGTCATTGTAAACACTAACACGACTTACAGATCGTCTATTCGTTTTTTTTGTTAAAAGAGGAGTTAGTCAGATGTTTCGAATTCGGTGTGGTTATTTACCATTTCTTTTATAAACGTTTTTCATTCTCGTCACCTCGAATAACGGGCCCCAGCCTCACCAGTCTTCGTTTTGTTCTATTCATCGTATTTTTATATATATACATATACAGGGCGTTCGCCGGAAAACGCTACCCTCCCAGTCTGTTGCCGTCGGCAACTTGCTCGGTCAAGCTCCCGCCACACGGCACTGTGAATCACCGCACTGTTTAGCACCTCCGCTGCCCCAACAGTGCAGTGACGCAGTATAATGGGACCCTTACATTGTTAAGAACGGTTTCTTTGCATTGTAGCTAGTTTGTGACTTCAGTCTCGTATTAATCAGTGTTGTGAATAAACGTTTCTTTGCGGTTTGGCTGGTTTGGGGCTTCATACTCTTACTAATCTGTACCGTGTTTGAGTGTGAGTAAAATTATGGTACGTTACAGTTTGCAACAAAGAATATTTCTCTACGATACATATGTGAAGAAGAAGTCGTTTAAAAAGTGTCGCAGTAAATTTCGTTGCGAATTTCCTGGCGCTTTACTGCCAGCCAAATCTACAATTCTGCGTCTGGTTAAAAAAGTAAGAGAAACGGGTTCATTTTTTAACAAAAAGAGACTGTCGGTCAACCGTATTCTCACAGAGGAGAAAATTGACGATATCGCTTTTCGACTAGAACAGTCACCCAAAAAATCATTAAGTCAGTTAGGGCAGCGTGTGTCTCGAAATATGTTCAGAAGATGTGAAATGTGCATTACACAAGAGTGTCAACACTTCCAGCATCTTTTATAAGGTAACCTAATGAATTACGTCACATTTAAATGCTTAGCACATACAAGTTTATGAAGTTTATGAAGCGTAATTATTATGAAATAGTCCGCGGCCGACGGTCGAACAATGCCGGAAGCTGACCGCTCGCTCGCCGGGAGCAGTTTCTTCCTTGTAGCGCTAACAGTGGGTTGCGTTTCCCGGCGAACGCCCTGTATATATTTAACTGCTTAACGTCTCTGCACATTGAGGTCCTTAGAGACGGGAAAGGATGGGGGCAATGAATGGGAAGGAATTCGGCCTTGACCTTTTAAAGGAAGCATCCCGACATTTGCCTGGAGTTATTTGGGAAACCATGGAAAACCCAAATCCGGATACCCGGACGGGGATTCGTATTTTCAGATGATATATTCAGATTTGTGCTTACGGGTAAATGTGTGTGTGACACAGTGTTGTCATTAATTCTTCCTTTAGTTCTTGTATTGAGATATCAGAAGTAACGTTATTAAATGAAATGTATGCTTCATGCATACCCCTAATAAGAATGTTTAACTCGAGAGCATAGACTTATACCCTGTTCATTCTGAACTGGCGGATCAAGGTCATCTTCCCCTGGCCCCGCTCCTCATCTCACCACCAACTACCTTCCTACCTCTACGAGCTGAACCTGGGCCTAAGGAGTCGAGTGGTAAATCTGTCCTTCGGATGTAGGGATAAGAGCAGCCTATAATGCACGCTATAACGCAGACAGTGTTGTTACGGGCAAAAGTAATACTGCTAAAACTACAGTCTTGAACCGTGATTAATTGATTATAAATAGATAAAAAAAACAACATTTGTGCACGTAGGTAATTTGTGATTCTGTTGTTGTCTTCATTGATGATAAGTAGGTTGCATATCAAGTACGTATCATTTCTGTAAGCACTCCCTTCTTCTTATGGAAAAAAAATAACCTTACAGAAGAGCATTTAGATATTCGTAGATAGAGAAAGCTACCACTTACTACTGCCTGCGTAATAAATAAATAATTTTTAAAAAATATTCTTTCCGAGAAAAAATGGAAAATATGTTGTGAAAATTGAAGCAGTCTGGTATAAACGTCTATGGGCATGAGTATTTTTAATTGAAAAATCAAAAGATTATCTCAATGTTGTGACAAATCTTATTAACCATGAGCTAAAAGAAAAGTCTGGAAACATAAAGCAACGAAGACAATAATTTGTAGAAACGAAAGCATAGGCAACGTAAAGTGTATTTTCCACCAGCAGTTTGTAGGTAAACAGTTGTTCACACTTTACGAGGGGATATTTTGATCAAACTAAACGCTTCAACATACTCTTAATATGCATGTTATAATTCACTTAGTGTTTAACTCATAAAAAAGGACTTGAATTTGTTGCATGGGCAGAACAGTTATGGATAAATTTATATACACAAAACCTGTAACTCTAAGTGTAAGTTCGCGCATACATCGAAAGGTATATGGACTGACATCCATGTAATTATCTATTTTACTACCACCTTCAAACGGTGACAATTGTTTTTTCCTTCGGGATTTAATAGCTTCTCAGTTATAATCACCTGATACAGTAACTTTGCTTTAAAGTATCCGACCAACAGGAAGGTAATATAATGTAAAAACTAAAATTCTGAGTAATCAGGAAAAATTAAAGAATCGTTGTCACAGGAATGACAGTCAGAATCAGTGCTTTGAGAGGTTATACTAAAGATAATTGCTTTGAACCTTATTATCTGGATTTATGTCTATCAGAAATCCATCAATATAAAATTTGGATCAATACTTATCAGAGAACGATGAAAAAACGTAAATACCGCAATCTGTTTTTGTTGAAAAAGCACAGGGGTACATTAATTCCGAAATTGTATGAAGATGTGGTTATAATTACTCCAGTTTTTGTTTTTACGAGGGGGGAAAAATAACAATTTTTACTGTTTGAATTACCGTTTCTAAAAGCAACAAAGACAGAATTTTAGGAAACAGGGGCTTTCAGAAAAACGAGAAACGTAAATATTGAAACATGAGTACTTCGTCGCGTTATTTTTGTGGGATAGATGGATACTTGGGTTTTATAATGACCTATATTATATTTGTTAAATTACTGAGATGCTACGTCGTATGAAAACAAGGACTTAAAAAAACTAAAAAAATTTAATTAATTAAGAGAAACTCATTAACGAATGACATGCGGTTTTATTGAAGAAATTAAAATATCGTGATATCTATTACTGTATCCTAAAAATTAATTAACATCCCTGACATTACAATAAAATTATGATATTGTCACCGAAGGATAAAAGCAATCTCTTTGTTTTGTAGACAGCACCTAGCTAGATCAAAATTGTCTATTATAGATCCGGAGAAACTGAGAAATTCTTAACGTGTAGGTGTAAAAGTTCGCGTCTCATTTCATTCATGATCTCATTACCCCCACGAGGGTTTGCCAGGTTAGATCTCGTGAAAGACTAAGCAATCAGAATGACGTTTTGGTGAATTTTACCACTGCTAGTTGACTGCAGACTGCACCGTTGACGGTATGACAATAACACCAAGCATTGTGAAGCTACGATCGACTCACAATGGTCTCCTCATAAAACTTCTATCAGTCATAGATACTTAGTTAGCGTATCGATATTTATCACTCTTTGACATCTGTCGCAATTCCCGGCCGCAAGTGCTATACTTCGTTCACCCCGTACTCAAGATCCTGCTCACCCCGACCTGCTCCTTACCTTGCTATCTCCTCCCGTTCCTAGCTCCCGAGCTGACCGCTATGTCCAGGTAAGCGAAAAGAGAAGAAGAGAAGAAGGGTAAAAGGCAGCGGAGTGGATATATAACAGTCTCACCTTGAGCCGCCTCTTTTAACTGAGTGGACGATAACCCCAAGTCCTTGACTAGCTGTTCCCAGTTTCAGCCACAAGTACTTTCTTGCGCGACGTCTTGTACCACCCTCGTCCTTATCCTCTTCGTAAGTTGACACAGCATCATTGGCGGGAACAGGGAAAAAAATCTTAGTGGCCAGCCACTTTCTGTAAATTACTTGTTGGAAATGTTAGTTCCTACTTCTCGTATATTATCCGTAATTCATACCATTGTTATAACCCTTGTACTTTAAGCCTCTTCATCCACTCACTTCGCTTTGCCAGGTCTTCATGTCAAGCAACAAATCTTTTCCGAGGGCGTTGACTTACTAATCTCTTCGAGTTATTGCATCACATGTTCGCTTTTAACTTCGGCCGAGCTCTCGCCATTCTCCAGGTCGAGACACAAGTTATGCCGATTCCTACCTTAGATGCGCCGTACCGAGCGGGGCGGTGTAACGGTTAGCGTTCTCGCCTCGCAATAGGGAGGACGGCGGTTCGAATCCCCGTTCGGGCATTGCGAGGTCCTCCTTATCCATTATTTAGACTGCGACAAGAAAGATTGATAGCCCGCTTTACTGGCACTTGGCCCTAATATGCCTTTTGCGGTAGTTGCTGTCACCTCGCCGTTTGTATTAATATAAAGTAACTTTTATTACAAAACCCTCAATCATCTCTCAATTTGTGCAACGGATATTCCAATGCTATGTAAATGACTTTCGCCACACTTTTACTATAATTCACAATTTATTACATTCAAAAATTCACACAAGATACAATGCTTTCACTGAAACAATATTCTGTACATATTTGCATCACGCTAGCCGAAATCAGTTTCTCCACATGTTCACCCTAGGCTAGCCAAAAACAGTCTCTCTCGCCATATTGGTTTATTCCTTCCGCGCCAACACAACCATACCGTACTGCCAACTCTCGCAACATGAAATTACTAAACTAACTTATAATTACCCAGTTCTACGGAAACTACTATGCTGGAAAACCTTTACTATAAATAAAATATACATTTATTTACAATCAATTTATAATGTAATAATATAACTCATTAATGACTGGTGAGTGGGGACCTCACAGCATCCAGATTTGGGTTTTCCATGGTTTCCCCAAATCACTCCAGGCAATTGCCGGGATGCTTCCTTCAAAAGACCATGGCCGAATTCTTTCCCATTCCTTGCCCCCATCCTTGCCCCCATCCTTGCCCCCATCCTTGCCCCCATCCTTGCCCCCCATCATTTCCCGTCTCTAAAACACCTCGATGTTAAAAAGAGACGTAAAGCAGTTACAAAAAAAAAAAAAAAAAAAAAAAAAAAAGATGCGCCGTCTCTCGTCTTACCTCCGCTCACCTCAATGCCCCTCCATCGTCCACACCCCCCTGCTTTCAATTGTCTGTAGACTGCTTTAGTTAATCCAACACAACGTTTTGCCTTTGTACCGTTCTCTTGTTATTAAAACACGTAATGAATCAAGTGACCATTACTATATCAATAATGAAATTTCATTCGGATACAATATGTTTCAACATTTTGGAATATTTAGGCCACTTTACTAATACTAATCCCCAATATAAATATATTTCTGTATCAGAACATACACGCGGTAAGTAATATTCAGCAAACTTTGAAAGGAGAATCAAACGAAACGCGATAATGCTAGGATCTGCGGTAAGCTCGTTCCGCATAAAGGTTCCACCACAAAATATTTGAAATGTTATGTTACTGAGGGATTTTGGAATCATATGAATCAATGCGGAATAAACATTTTATTAAAACAATAGGTGAGTAAACTGTATTATTTTCCGGAAAGAAGATATAATATATTGGGTGAAGAGAAGGAAAGTTACAGAGATTTATTTATGAATAAAACGGTTGATGAGCATATTCTTTGGAGATGAAGAGGATTATAGTTTGTGAAGAAGATAATTTAGGATGCAGACTTCAATGTGTATGACGTATGAGCAGATTTGTCGAAGATTAAATAAGTGGGAGTGCTATGTCGAATCATCCTTGAGACTATTTCTTCTTTAAAGTTAATGAACGAAGCTTCGTATACCATTCAGCATAAGCTTTATGTAATAATCATGATAAAAACAATAATATAAGTAAAATACTTTACAGACTTGTTGCTTCATAGCTGCGTGGATTAATATTCGTAGTTGCTAGAATTATTGTCTGTGACAGACTGTGAAATAAATTTTTTTCCCATTAATGTCACTTTAATTACTTGTGTTTCATAAAACAGATCATTTCTAGGAGAGAAACAACAAATACATAAATATCTCCCTAAGCACAAGTTGTGGGTGTTCATTGTATCGTCATAGGATAATTGCAGTTTGTCTAGCTAACTAATAATGTAAATTATGTGAACTTATAACTTTTAACATTAATTTAACAGGATACAACACAACACCAAGTTACGGTATCTATTTTAACAGTGTACAGGGCACATATCCTGTACTGTGTTAAAATGGACTTCGACAAATACTGCCATATTTCAAAACAATTACAGGTCCTCAAAAACTTTGTATGTCTCAAACATCCCGTACACTGTTAAAATAGATACCGTAATTTTGTGTTGTGTTGTAAGCTTGAACAAACACTGCCATATTTCCAAACGACTACAGGTCTACAAACATTTTGTATGCCTCAAGCATAGTGTCGCTCACTGTTTCAGTGTGATCGTCACTACCGTCAAATGATGACAGGAATGTCAATATTTTTTATTGATTTGGGTCAAAATTACACCAAGTAAAATCCTTAGAGAATCTTAACTAGTGATATTACGTCAGACAGATGATTTAAAATCACAAATGATATACCTACGTTTTGTTTAAATAAAATCTTCCGTGAAATCTAATCTTTACTGAACGATTTAAAAAATATTGTATTGAGATAACACAGACCACGTATATCCGTGTCTTGGTGTAAAAACGTGGGAGATCCTTTATACCGAAGATTCATATCTTCGGAAAATTCTTCTTGATTCGGTAATATTTGCTGTTCCTTAACGTATTTTACTGTCAACGGAATAGAGAAAATCTATAAATTTTACATACAAGTTTGTGTGAATGTTTTTAGTGTGTTAACTTTTTTTAAAAATATGATGTCTTCACATTAAGACTCATAGTTATGAAAACAGCTTTTTACTAGACCATAGCGTCTCACTAGTATGAAATACATAGGCTGAATGATGCTTTTTGTTTGTTAAAAAGTAATGTCATGAATGTTTACTACCACTAGAATGATGTTTAACAACTAGTTCCTTTCAAAAAACATAGATCACCTCTTACATTTAGTTCGTACGAGTTGTTCTGAATGTACGAAAATTTCTATCATTGAAGGAATCTTTTCAGTGTTTAAACTTAAATATATATATATATATATATATATATATATATATATATATTATTCTTTGGCGAATGTAAATTGATTCGGTTCACACAGTCAAATACCGTGATTTTTCATCACTCTCTAGAATGTCAACAATGTCGTAGCGTGTATTAAATTCGGTTTACTCGTGAAATAGTGTAGCCCAGTTAAAAATAGAGTATAAGCAAATTTAACAAAATATTTCTCTCAGTCAACAAAGTTAATAGTCAATTTATACGTTGGTAGCATTTACAAATAAAAAGCGAAGAGGAATACACTTTTCGATTAGGGTTATGTTTGCAGTGAAATTTAAACTTGCCAGATCCCAAATTACATAGCGAAAAATGTCGTTCGCACTGTCAAATAGTGAATCATAAAGGGAGATAGACATGGCTAACATTATGTTAGGGGACCAATTAATAATATTAGCTAAGCGTCACGTGTATTTGGACAGTGTCGGATCAATAGTGGTCATTAAAATCGTTCATCCTTTCATTATTTGGCGACATTAAACAAATTCGAATTGACATAGATTTTTTTTCTCTTCGTTTAACTAACTAATCGAAAAGTATTCTACTAAAGGAACATTCAGTTGTTTATACTTCCATTGTTAAAGTTTTAAGTTATAAAAATTTATTTAATTATTGCTTTGCTATTTACGGCTCGTTGACGTCTATGCTATTAGAGACGGGAAATACTGGGAACCATGAATAAGAAGGAATTCGATCACGCCTGAAACTTCTGAAGGAGTGATTTCAGAAAAATACGGAAAACCGAAATCTGGGTGATTTCAAATGAAATTTATAGCATCAAACGTTTATTATTAGGAAGGCTACGTGCGTTAGGTAAAAAAAAATATTAAAAAAACACATTTTTGCTTTAAATTTATTGAATTAAGTGTAATTTTACTATGAAGCAATTTAAATTTATTAACTTACTGAAGCTTTTAACTAGAAATGTGGATTCAACTCTAGGATGAAAATATAGCAAAATAAGCAATTCACAAAGTCGCATAATCCTGTGATTAATTTTTCGTATCATAACAGTGAAATATTTTCAATTCACAAAAATACAAGAAACTAGTTTTCAAGCAATCATATAATTACTGCATTGTTAGATATAGTGTAACATTACGCCATTACTTGCATTAACGTACGAGATTGCTAAACTTTCTCTCAATGAGTGGTAGCTTTGAAACTTTTATGATGTTATATGTAGAGTATTTTTCTTTCCTTGCGGTGAAAAACATTTTATTCTAAATTATAATTTTTGAAATATAAATCTATCGTTTGCCGTAACAATATTTCTCAATTTTTTCGCTTGACTCATTCGAAATTTACTGCAAATAATATGCTGAAAGAAGTCTTTAGATTATTAGTATCTGTTTTTCTTTCAGTATTAATACTTTTATATGACTTGTTTTTGTTAAAGAGTTAGTCTCGTCACGTCACTGCAACATTACATATTGAAACGCACCGTGTCGTTGCGCGCAGTGTAAACAACGAAACAACATGAAACAAAGAAACCATGAATTGGGCGTTCTTGATGCATAAGCATTGTACTTTTGGTTAATCATCCCAATATCGTGTTAATGGGATCAGACCCGACATCTTTCTTCCCGTACAGTTCCCAAAAGCTTCTGCGAGCTCATGAAATATTCCGCTAATTTGGTTGTACACCGGTACCAGCCACAGAAAGCTAATCCTCTGTTTCACGTGCTGCAGGCCTTAGCCGGCGAGTCGAGCAGATGGGTCCATTTGGTAATCGATTAGCACAATCGATTTCGAATCCGCCGGAGCGACACACAGACACACGGCCGCAACGAACACAGAGTCTGACTGGCTTAGCACAGTCGATCTGCTCCGTTCAGCCACCTGGTACGCGGAGCGGATGACAAAACTATCCAACCAGCAGCAATACGAGATAATTACAACGGAAACAATATGCTTCTGTCTTGGTAAGTGTCTAAATTTGCTTTGATATTCCCCAAAACATCCATTGATAACAAATTATGAAGATATAGGTTAAACTTTTGGATACTTTTATGTGTCATATCATGGTTACGAAAGCAGAAGGTAAGACGACAGACACTAAAGTAGTATTTTATATCATATGATCCGTTATTCAGTCACATTCAAAGCGGAGGAGAAGAAGTCGTGAATGGGAAAGAGAGTAAATGTAATGTTTGTTGGGTACTTTAAGAGATTATTAGCTTACGACAGTTTTGTAGGAGTGATGTATTTGAAGTTTCGGGTACTTGTGATTTTATAAGTTGCTTGTCGTTGCGTGACGTTAATCACGTCTGGTTAAAGGACGTGTATAACGCAGCGCGGTAAAGTTCGGGTCGGTTATCTGGGAGGACGCGGGTTCAAATCCTACTTTCCAAATTTTGTTTTTCTATGGTTCTCCGAAATCACTCCTGGCGAATGCTCGGATGATTTCAGCAAAAGGCTATGGCCGAATTATTTCTCGTTCCTTCTCCACATTCTCTGCCGGCTCTAATTATCTCGACGATGTACAGAAACGAAAAAAAACTGGTATAATAACGAATTCTATTACTATGAAAAAGAAGTAAAGAATGAAATGGATATCTTTGTTAAACTACGAGAAATATATAATTAAACGCGGAGTGTTGTTTGTAACTCACTGTAGCGCGACTGAACTTGGTTTATTCTTTTACTCCTGAGATACTTCATTAAAGCATATCATTGCATGTAGTCGGTTTTATAACTGTATAGAGAAGATCAGAGTGACCTGCTTCGTAAAATACTGTATGCTGCGATTAATTAGACTAGAATATATATATAATATTTTATCCATGCTGGATTAGTGGAATTCAGCGACTGTAGTTTCAAATATCTTGATATTAAAAAACAGCAACCAGTCACAGTTTGTTTGATGTTTTATATTTAATAAACCATTACCGGTTTCGAACACAAATTGTTCATCATCAGATGGTTTTTCATTTATTTTTTGTATGAAATAAATTATGCATTTTGCAAAATGCAAGCGTGCATCCTATAATAATAATAGAAGTAGCATTTGTTGAATGATAGAAAATTTAATTTTGGGTTGATAAAGACAATTTCTATTTTATTACTTACGTTCAAAAGTTGAATGTTCTAAACTGAATTTTTCTTGAATGATGTGATGTATTGATAAATAATTATAATTTACAACTATCAGTCATTTCATTCAAATACCTAGTTCACATTGCTGTATTCTTTCATAAAACTTAATATTATCTTTAGTACAATGCAAAACTCTTTGTACATAAACATCTTTGCTAACATTTGTAAATGCATAGCAAATTTCTAGCGTGCTATTCATATGCTTATTTTGGTGAAATATTTATAATTATTTATCAATACATCACATCATTCAAGAAAAATTCAGTTTAGAACATTCAACTTTTAATGTAAGTAATAAAATAGAAATTGTCTTTATCAACCCAAAATTAAATTTGCTATCATTCAACAAATGCTACTTCTATTATTATTATAGGATGCACGCTTGAATTTTGTAAATGCATAATTTATTACATACATAAAAATAAATGAAAAACCATCTGATGATGAACAATTTGTGTTCGAAACCGGTAATGGTTTATTAAATATAAAACATCAAACAAACTGTGACTGGTTTCTGTTTTTTAATATCGAGATAATATATATATATATATTTCAGCAAACATGAAATTGAGAGTTGTAATGTAAGTATATTTTGTTTACGTGAATTTTAACTTAACTGTGCAATCTTGTTACATGTAGCGTTGATAAATAAAGTTAATAAATTTATCGGAAAAACTGTGGAGTTCCAAAGTGGTATATACAAAATTATCTTGAAAGTTAATATTTCAATTCTTAATGAAAAAATGACGAGAATGGTTTAATCATTTCGAAATTTTAATGTGGTCAAAACATTACCATTAGAAACACAGAGAATATTGTGTAGTTCAAATAGTATTACAGAAGGTGGTAATAACACATTTTATCTAAAAAGATATACAACAAGAATGGCAGGAAAAACTAGGTAAAAATGGTGTTTATAAATTAAGGTCAAATAACAAAATCGAATCGTGGTCAATATCTGCGTCTAATCTCTAAAACGAAAAATGTATGGTTCTGACTATTATGATGTTGGTATTTATTGAGACGAAAGTTAATCTTACGAGTGTCAATAATTTTTTTTTCATTTAAAAAGTATCTAACTGCCCGAATTTAATGAGAATTTATAAGCTCTCAAACGACGCCTGCGTTCAATCTTATGTAATTTTCTCCTTCAAATTTGTAGGTAAAATGCAATAGCAGTAATTTTGAGAGAAACCGTGAGCAGGCCCGCCGCTAGCTGTTCGAGCGCCCGCGTGCAATACCAATTATGTAGCCCCCTATCTAACTACAGCCAGTGGTGGATCTAGGAATTTTCCGAACTGGGTCAAAAGAATGTGAGATTGCCGCCCCTTCAAACATTATAGGCTGCAAATTTCGTCGCGGCGACAATGGAATCACAACTATTCCGGGGCGGCCACTGTCGATCACTCGATTTGCCGCCCCCCTCGACCTGCCGCCCGCGTGCGGTTAGTATTTTAATGAAAGTTTTAAATATGAATGAAAATTTAAGCGATAAACTCTCACAGTTCGGTTCATTTCATTCCTACTTTTCCATCCTGGAGATGTTTTTTGGAATGCTGGTTATTGCAACATTCAGATACTGAAAAGTCGATTTTTGGGAGAAAGAAGGCGATAATATAGAGAAAACGTGTAAACTATAACTATTTGCATTGTCTAAACAAGTTATCTGGGGCACAACACGTTCCGTATTCGTATTAGAATCCCTACTTGATGAAGAGAAACAGCACTGGACGTGTAAGTTGTTTTTACGCTGCAAGAATGGCATTTAAATGTCTCCTGCAGACTACTGTTGAATGAGAGCCTATTCACACATTTATTTCATGCAAATCCGAAGTTTATAAAAACAAATCTGAAATTAGTTCTGATTTATTCTCTAAAAAATTCTTCGGCTTTGCAAAATGGTTCAGATAAGGAAAACTCTCCTCGTTATTTCTTGGAAGTCAAGCCAAGAGAATGAATTTTACTGAACAAATTCTATCAGTTTACACCTCAGGTAAGCAAATTCCATTGTGTTTCGCCATCTATAGTTTTGAGATAATAATCTCAAACATTTCACATTGATGACGATGCTCCGAAGTACTTTGAGTTAATCTGGAGGGATGTCTGAGCTTTCCAATGATTCAATGCTGAATCGATACACTTGATGCCTACCAACAATATCGGTGTAACTTTTTTTAAAGTATCCTAGTGTTCGCGGAGGCTGTTGCGGAAAACGAGGAGTAAATCGTTATTAGAATAGCCCATGCCGTGTCCTGAATGTCAGCTCTTTAACGACCTTATCGGAACTGTCACGGTCGCTCATTGTCGACTAGTCCGTTCGTGTTGTTATCAGTCAGCATCAAACGAAGATGATAATCACATCACCAGTGGTGAAATAGATCTACGCTCGAATTCTACGACCAAAGGTACATTCATTAGGCGTACGCTGTCTCCTGTAGTTGACATCTATCTACATATCTACATCTACATATATACTCTGCAATTCACAAAATTGTGCGTGGCAGAGGGTGCTCAGCACCAAAGCTAATCTCTTTGTTGTGCATTCCAATCCCTGATGGTACGAGGGAAAAAAGAATTCATATAAGAATCAGTCCGGCACCTTATTTCTCTAATCTTTTCTATCCTGTCATTCCGACTCAAATAGGTTGGTGGACGAAGTATTTCACTACACTCGTGAGTGAAAGTGGGAGTATGCATGTTTACCAATAAGTTTAAACGAAACGTGCGTCGTCTATCTACCAGAGACTCCCAGCCTAGTCTACTAATCAGTTCTGTGACGCTTTCATAAGGACTGTAGCAAGCGGTCACGAATCGAGCGGCTCTTCTCTGTACTTTCTCTATACTTTCGATCAACCCCTTACGAACGGATCCCAAATGGCACAACAATAGTCCAAATGTGGACGCACAAGAGATTTGTACGCTATCTCCTTTGTTTGTTCATTACAATTTTTCAATATTCGACCTATGAATCGCAGCCTAGAATTAGCTCTACCTACCAACGAATTAATGTGTAAGTCCCATTTCATGTTCCTTTGTACTGTTACTCCCAAATATTTCATAGAATCGACCATATCAATAACTGAATTGTTTAACTCGTATTTCTGAACAATTGGATTCTTTTTGTTAGTTATGCTCATTGTCTTGCACTTTTTACAATTTAGCGTAAGTTTCCACTCAGCGCACCATGCCAAAATAATATCCAGATCACGCTGAATTTCTAAGCAATCGGCCAAATTCCTTACTTCCCTATAAATAACCGAATCATCAGCAAACAACGACATAAAACGACATAATACGATCACTGACCGATAATCTTATTGCCATGTGATCAAGCACACAAACACCTAAATATTACCCAGAACATTAAAATGGCACATTCCTCAGATCCGTTGAAAATTTGGGCCGAATCAAATATCATACTAATCATTTAATAATTATAACAGAATCTAAATATTTTCTCCTGAAACAGATACGTCACAAAAAAACGCGAAAAATTTAATGATGAGATGGAGATAGATTTGTAGGAAGTTGAAGTGTGAATACAAGTACTTAAAAAAGTCGTGTTCCATATTTTCCCCACAATCTTACTCGTCATCCTACATCTGTTAATGAATAAGAATTATATAAAGATTTTTAACTTTATTTTATTTGGACTGTATTGATTCTCTATTGTCCTACATTTTACTTATATCTCCGTCTTTTATTTCCACCTCGCTCTCTAGCTCCTAATTCTCGACAGGTAAAAGTGAACTGTAAACAACCTGAACCATAGCAAGTGCCTCAGAAATTTATGCAGTCATAATTTACACAATTACCTAATATGGGATTTTTGCAATTTTACATGGCAGAGAAACGAAGGCCAGAAAAGTGCACTGTATCAGTCGTCACTTTAGATGAAGGAAATGTTGCAGTATTCGCCAAAAGTGACTGTGGGAAAATAAAGCAACGCAAATTCGGGATAGCTGAAATGTTATGCCAAATTCTGTTCTTACAGATGTCAGATCCAAAAGATTGATTTAATTTCACAGTCATTTGCAATGTACAATACAAGTTCTTTCCTTTCTTCAATATATGGCTCGTCATAATACTTTCTTAACAGAAACTGCCTCCTAAGGCAGGTCTCACCCGATATCACAGGTCACTATGAAATATAAGAAATATTATTTTTTTAAAAAAAGAAATATTAGCGATCTCTATTCTCGATAAACAAAAAATTATTCTGTGATTACTTACATTTGTTAATCATCACAGCGTATGGAAAAATCAAGGGTGAGATATTTTAGGCCATAGTCTTGTAGCAAATCATTGCTCAATTTGTACATCTTCTGGTTGTTAGATGTTAGTGCGGATAATTCTAATCCCGCTCTTAGCAGTTGAGGCGCTAATGGTGTATTTCTAGCACTAAATCTATTATCTTGATTTCCGGCAGAAATCGTTTAATATGTAAAATGCGAATATGGTTGCTACGATTTAAATTTAAAATGGATATACAAGTTCTTTTAGCAGACAACAGCGGCGGCATACGAAGTATTTCACCAATCCAAAGAGATAATTTTAGAAGTAATTTTTTAAATAAGAAATTCAGAAATAATATTTAAAAAATGCAGAAAAAAAAAGAAATACAAAATAGATTAAAAACCTAAAAATAAACATCTTATCGTTTTCAATATTGTTGGCGTTTCTGTCTGCAGGCTATGATCTTCTGCAGGTGTTTCAGAATGCATGGACCACGCTGAGAGACCAAAAAAATTAATATTGCACTTATTATTGGCGTACTAACCAAATTCAATCAATAATTTTTAATAATCTGTGTAATTGAGCTCACATTTGCTACCAAAAAATGAATGATTGATGAATGAAATAAAATAGCTGTAATTAATAAATACCTTATCATTTTCATGCACAAACTGAAATAGTTCCTTCTCTTAGTTTAAAAAATCATTGGGGGCAAGCTGGACCAATAACATTACAGGTAGGAAATGTCATGTGAAAATAAAATATAATTGCCTCCACTAGTTTCTTAGCGGGATTCAATATTAGTTTATTTATATTAGACCCAGCAACTACCGATCACATTGTAATGTAACGCACTTTAAATAAATTTCTCTGATTTGTTTGCAGTGCTAAACAATTCTTAAATTGAAAAATAAACTTAATTACAATCACTAATCCCTAGATAAGCCTCACATCAATGCCTGGTTACTTCATCAATGAGGAATACCGGCTGGATTGCTTTAAATCTGCAGTATCTCCCGATTACCATGTTACACTTATGTTTGTTAATGAAGTTGACTAAACTAAAATCGTTGAACGAGTGAAAGAAATCGTTAATTAGAATTATATATGTTTAAAGTGAGCTTGAAAGTGTATGACGATCTAAAGGCGTCTTATTGTAATAGCATAAAAATTATTAGCTGAAGTCAAATTTTTAATCTGTTTTAAATAAATGTTCAAGATTAATTACTAAAAAAAAATTGGACGTTTCAGATACGGTTACAAAAAAAAAGTATATTTATTTCAATTAATTAAAAAAAAGATGGAATCTACCATTCAGGTACGTTTATTTTTCCTTTTGGAATATTCCATCTATTTCCTCCAATAAGAAGTATAAACACAAGAGAACATTTCGAATCAGAAGCCTGAGTAAATCGACAAAGCACTCTGCAACATATAATGGACACAGCAATTATTAACTGCAGATTTGCTCGTTATTTATTTTCTGGAAGTGGTTTCCAATACAGAAAAAAAACATCAAAAAGAAGGAAAGGTGCGCTGGAGCCAGTGTGACAGTGCGAGAATTACTTCCCCTGCCATTCAGGGTACACTGCCTGTGAAATTCATTTCACTTCTGTTTGAGAACGAAATAGTTCTAACAGTTAATCAATGTAACATACGCACACACGCTTTCCTCTGACCGCTTTCTCGTTTTAATAGCACTTTTTTCCCTCTTTTGTGCCTCTCCACCGCAAATTGAGACAGAACAGTACCGTGGGCCAACGCTACTGCGACATTTCATTTTAATTAAAATTTTCGCAGAATTAAAAAAGCCAGGTGCAGCTAATAGAAGCGACAGAGCAAGGATGTGTATAAATCATATTTCCTGTTTGGTGATGAATGGGTTTCTTTCTTTCCATTTTGTCCTGTTAGATAAAAGAGGAAAAATAAGATCACTCAAACTCTACAACACTCAGTTAAATTGATTCATCAATCTATTGTCAGGAGCACTGGCAAAATTTGAGCGTATTACGGAGTTGCTTCAGTCAGTACAAGTTCTAAAACTATAATAGAAAATATTTCCTCCCGGAATGAGATGTTCTTCATGAATCCTGCTTGCAGTAAACTATGTAGTCCTCCATTTATTAATAAAATAACTGCTCTCAAATTATTGCGCATGTCCATTAATTATCATGATAAATACAGTATATAGAAGATGGTGGTTACTGGAAAAATTGTAAAATATTTATGAATATTAAATTTTGATTTAACACATATTTATACAGGGCGTTCGCCGGGAAACGCTACCCACTGTTAGCGCTACAAGGAAGAAACTGCTCCCGGCGAGCGAGCGGTCAGCTTCCGGCATTGTTCGACCGTCGGCCGCGGACTATTTCATAATAATTACGCTTCATAAACTTGTATGTGCTAAGCATTTAAATGTGACGTCAGTTGCGGATCAACAGTGCCATCGTGGATACCCTGCAGGTACCAATTGCAAAATCTAATCCTAGGCCCCTGGTCTATTTCTGTAATTTTATGCACCACAATTGTTTTGTACGGCTTTAAGTGAACTAGCTTTGTTACTTTCCAAGCTGACGTCTTAGATACGCCTGCCTGCTGCCCTAACTGACTTAATGATTTTTTGGGTGACTGTTCTAGTCGAAAAGCGATATCGTCAATTTTCTCCTCTATGAGAATACGGTTGACCGACAGTCTCTTTTTGTTAAAAAATGAACCCGTTTCTCTTACTTTTTTAACCAGACGCAGAATTGTTGATTTAGCTGGACGAAATTTACGGCGACACTTTTTAAATGACTTCTTCTTTACATATGTATCGTAGAGAAATATTCTTTGTTGCAAACTGTAACGTACCATAATTTTACTCACACTCAAACACGGTACAGATTAGTAAGAGTATGAAGCCCCAAACCAGCCAAACCGCAAAGAAAATTTTATTCACAACACTGATTAATAAGAGACTGAAGTCACAAACTAGCTACAGTGCGGTGATTCACGGCGCCGTGTGGCGGGAGTTGCTGGCGCCACTGTCCCAGCAAGTTGCCGACGGCAACAGACTGGGAGGGTAGCGTTTCCCGGCTAACGCCCTGTATTAATGATACCAAGCGAAAGGAATAGGCTGGAACAATATTATTACAATTAATTAAATCGCATAAATTAATAAAAGAAAGCATAATAATAATTTATTAACGTATATCCATATCGAAAGAAAAGTGAACTATTTATTGAAAATTGAATTATACGTGACCGAACACTCAGACAAGGTCTAAGATGATCACAATAAATGACTCTTCACTTCGTATGAGACATATCCAAAATACGTAAGTCATATAAGTTCTTTACTGGGTATTACATTTATTTCCGACGTATTACAGACATTCTTCTTCCTTGCAGTTATCCTGCTATTGAAGGATGTGACGTATTGAGATTTTTCCGGCTTCTCGCTGAATCTGACGCCTTTCGGGGAGGAAACATGTATTGCCATCTATTAGCAAAACGTATAACTATGTTCTGTGTACGCTAAGTGTATTTTTATTTGTGTAATGTGTAATTGAAGAGGCAGGGGCTCGCCTTGGTGATTGCGATCGCAATCATGACGACTGGTATGCGGGGACCCCGACTTGATCATGCCCCGCTATACCTCTCCGATAGAGTGCACGGCGCCTTAGCGTACTGACAAGAGGAGGCCGCCAACTATAAAATTCAGATTCGCTTCATACTTTGTGTAATAAAAGCAAATGGCCAGAGGTGTAATGTGTCAAAGCAGAAACATACGCTTTTTCTACGTTGTCGAGGAAATCACCATTGAAATATTGCGTTGCGTTCAGATTAAGGATTGCAATCCCGCAGTGTTTTCAATCCCTCGGGATCCGCGCGGAATTTGCGCCAATCCAGCGGGATCCCGCGGGATCCGTGCGGGATTGTCGCAAACAGTTTTTTAATGCTTATATTTAAAACATAGTTACTTAAAACGTTAATAAATTAAATAATAATTAAATTAATAAATCAATTTTAATGTTAAATGATAAAAATTAATAGTTAACAATATTTTAATTGGCAAAATGGTATTAAGAGTTTTTAGCATGTCTTAAGTGCATTTGGGTTTTACATTTTTGTTTTTTAATCTAAACCAATTTTTAAATAAATAATAAAAAATGGAAAATATTCAATGTTAGGTCATATTATGTGCCTTACAATACATCACATGATTTTAAAAACATGGTTTGCTTAGTGGCCAAGTTACCAAAGTTTTTTTTTTTTAATTCGAAATAAACGTTCCATAACACCGAGAAAAGCATTCCATTTCACAAAGTGAAGTGAATATCCTCTGTAAAGTGTAGACTTGGCATAAACAAGATCTCATAACTTTTTATCACTGCACAACCACGAGACTTGGCTTTTATTTTTATTTTTTTTTACCAAAATTGTTTTTTTTGAATTCATTATTATATTTCCTGATTCCTTGATTGATCTTACAGTTGATTCAATGTTACTAAAGGAAACTACTCACCAACACTTAAACTGTCAAGTATTTCAATTTTACATGTGTGACGTAACGACGTTTTAAGAGTGGAAATTATTACTTTTTAGTAAGAAAGGAGACTTTCTCGGCGAATGATTGCAGTGAAGTTTTCATAGGTTGTATCTCCGGATTTCATTGTAAAAACACGAGATTTCACAAGTGAGGGAGACGGCGGAGGCAGCCGTCGAAGTATTGTGTTCCTACAATACAATTCGTCGATACACCCGTGAAAATTTCATTATAACTTTTTTTGCCTTTAGTTGAAATAATAACAAGGAGAATACGTATTAATCTATAGCCTGAGCGGCACATGTAAACAGCCGGCTTTCGTCTAAAAAAACTCATTGAGGCAGCGACCAAAACAGCAATAAGTCAAAGGATATACAATTGCCTTTTGATAGCTGCTAAATAAAAAGGTATGCTATTAAAATTACGATAACATTAGTTTCCTATCAACGAATAATCAAATTTTCAGCCGCAAAAAAGGAAATTGTTACAATAACTTTATCTGCAAATACAGAACATGGGAATAATGAAACCGTGAATAAAAAAGCTGTAACTTTGTAGTTCAGATAACGTTTGCAACACATAAAAAATAATTATATACTTACAAAATCGTACTAAATACGCAACATAACTCAAATTACAGAAATGTGTACTCGAAAATGAATACATAAAAGTGTATCTATTTACTTACGAATGACGAAGGTTGACAAAAACAAACGTTTGTCCACACGCGCCAAATTCGAAGTGGAAGGGTACAGACAAACAGTGCAATACATCCGACAGAGCCGAGTGGGGCAGCGAGTGACACATTGACATGCGTTTACGCCGGATTTTGCGGATTGCGGATCCGCCAGACTGTCTAATGATGCGGGATCCCGCGGGATTGCGGGATCCCGCTTTGCTGGATTGCAATCCCTAGTTCAGATACTTTCTAGAGGTAAAGGCAGTGGGTTTTCACAGCTTTCAATTCGTATTTCCGTAGGATTAGTGAAGGTAGAGATCCACATTCCTATTTACTGACCGTAGGCACTGGAGTAGTGTTTTTTGTTTTTTGTTGTTTTTTTTTTTTGTTTAATAGAGGTGGGACCGGGGGACAAGGAACGGGAAGGAATTCGGCCATGGCTTTCTTGAAGGGAGCATCCCGGGATTCGCTGGGAGTGATTTGGGGAAACCATGGAAAACCCAAATCTGGATGCCCGGACGGGGATTTGAACCCGCGTCCTCGCGAATGCGAGGCCAGAGCGTTAACCATTCACCCACCACGCTCGGTGACGTGCCGTGGTCAGCGATACGGTATGGCCCTTTTTCTTTACCTTCCCGCGGAGTTTCTCCATGGTACTCATTTAAGGCTGTGGGAAGGGTAGCTCCGGACGTTCAGTTTCGAGGGAAAACCCTCGGCTTCGTCGGTGATCGAAGCCCGGTCGACCGGGTCGTAATGAGACGCTCTACAGCCTGAGATACGCGGCCACCCTCGTATACTTTTTACGTTACGAGAATTTTAAGGGACGCAGCGAGCAAGATCTCTGATTTACTATCCCTTAGTCGCCGGATCGAATCTCACTGTATCTCGAAAACAAAGATCGATAGAGGAATGCAGTAAACGGTATGTTTATTGTGACAGCTGTAAGAAGTGTATACAGCAGTGTGAAATAATAAGTTACAAAAGCTGCTAACAGATGTACGCTGTACAGCTCATATCAGCATACATAAGTGAAATAATCGTATGAAAACAATCTTTGCAAACAATCACATCACAATGTTTTCAAAATGTTCACCATTGGCACTACAGAGGTGGCGCAAACGAAGAATGAAATTCGTCATCACATTCCGTAGTGTCTCGACCGAATTGGATTCACATGCCGCAGAGATCGCCGATTCCAGCTCATCCAGCGTGGCGGGATGCTTCGGGTAGACCATGTCTTTCACTGTGCCCCACAAAAAAAAGTCACAGGGAGTCACATCCGGCGAATACGGAGGCCAATCCATGCCTGCACCAGTAAATTCGGGATATCCCAAAGCAATGACTCGATTCCCGAAGTATTCCTCAAACTGCTGTATACACTTCTTACAGCTGTCACGATAAACATACCGTTTACTGCATTCCTGTATCGATCTTTGTTTTCGAGATATTTAATTTTGAAATCAGTGAGTCCTTTTCTGGACACCCTGTATATAGAAACATGTATACAGAAATTTCTGGCAGAGAGTTTTCAACAATTTTTTGAATGCTGTTTGTTGTACAAAAACCGTCGTTTTTGAACTTCAGTATATTGTTCGCAAACAATTTCAAAAATAACAATATGGTTACTTGACCGTTACAGTTGGACAGATCTTCCTTCGCGCACAGGGAACGCGAAGGTCGAATCGAGACGCCATCAGTTTTTCCAAAACAAAAGGCATTTAAGGAACTTATTACATGCATAATTGTTTAAACTGATTGACTGGTATTATCTGTATACCTGTTTGATTAAATAAATAAACAAAAAAGTTGCTTCCAGCGAGATTAGATTCGGTGACGAGGCGCTTATGAGGGAGATAGCTAGTTCGCTGCACCAAGTACCGTTTTAAACTCCGTAACGTAGAAAGTATTTGAACCCAAAGAAATATTTCAAAGCCTATTTTTTCGACAACGTCGAAGAACCGTATTTTACTGGTTTACCACATTACACCTATGGCCATTAGCTTTTGTTATACCATGTATTGAATTTTACAATAGGTGACCTCCCCTTGTAAGCCACACTGGCGCGTTGGAGTATTATACACATTTCAGTGGTACAACCGTGATTATCGTTTGGCGGATGTTGTCTATGACTGCGGTGTCGGTTTACCACCATTGCGTGAAGTGACGATCTGGCTTTCGAATCTGGCTCTTTACCGCAACTGGTATGTGGCGTCGGACGTCGGAAACGTGTGATCTCTTGCCACCTTGGTTTTTCTCTCGATGCATCTCTCACACGTGAGTCTGAGCCAGTCGCGATCAGCTAGATCTGGTAATGAAAACGCACATTTAAAAATTAATAATAAATACCAATAGTATTGCTTGTTAGTTGTGTAAAGTACATCCGTCACTAGCCATTACCTTAGCTATAATCCTTATTAGACGAAACCTCAGTCACAGGCTAGTAATTCTACGAAAAGTCACATTTACCGGATTTACTTTCTGCTACCGGTACCAAGCTTTGAATCTATCCACGTGGATATTCCTACCACGCCCTGTATTTTGCAGTAAATACTCCGCGTAGTAGTTTCTCTTCGCCACTACCTTGTTCGGTGTCCGTCATGTAGGCCTACCACCCGCCTTTATTCATACTGTTTTCCCATTGTTAAAGCGTTTCGATCAGATAAGCTAGACTAGGGGTGTTACGAATATTCGCATCCGTATCCGCAAATGCGGAATATTCGCATTAATTCAGACATCTGCATCCGCATTCACATCCGCATCAATTAATGCGGAGTTTTTACGGATGCACATTCACATCAACAAGTAACTACATGTAAAGAAAGTGGGCGGAGCCAGAGTGGCACGTGCTTCGCGTTTGTTTAGGTAATTGCTAACTTCATTCGGTAACTGACGAATAGAAAGGCGCACATTGGTAACAAGATCCTACAGGTTTTGTTTGTTGTGTTTTTTTTCTCATTGTCAATAAATTATCGTTACAGTGAGTGTTTACTATGTACTTCATAGTTTTTTGCGTGTTTAATGAATATTTTGATATAAATATTAAGTGAAATGTCGCCACTAATAAAAAGCAGAATCTGGACTTATTTTACAATAGACAAAAATGATCCCGAGAAGTCAGAGTGTAAGATATGTAATAAAAGTTACTCGCGGAAGGGACGCACTACGACTTCTTTGAAAAATCACCTGAAATCAATACACCCAAAAGAGTTTTGTTTATTCCAAAGTGCGATTAAAGAAAAGGAATTGAAGAAAAAAATTATGAAGCAGGTATGTATCGAAAATATCGGAATATCGGAATATTGGAATATCGGTTTTAACTTAGTTATGGTTAGATAAATTGATTTAATTTCATTAATAATTTACTGTTTTCATTTCAAATCATGATCATTATACTTGGTGCTAAAAGGGCCGATATCTATAAACCTTCCTTACTTTATTATATTGTAGTGTGACTAAAATATGTGGTTGTTATTGGTCACATGATTTTATGTTTGAAAATATTCACTTCTTAAGCTTTTTTTAGTACTAACAAGAATCCAAAGTTAGTGCCAAATTATGTTTAAAATTAAATGATTAAGCCTTGTTTCAATTCTAACTTTATTGTTAACAAATTATAGCCCTTTTAACACTTAATTATTTGAAAGCGCACACCACATTGGCCTTTTTTATTTTTAAAAATTTCAATTATAATTCGTATTATTTACTTTTAGATTTTTTTATATCGAATTTTGATAAATATACTTATTTTTTTATTTAGTAGATGGTTTGTGTATATTATGTTGTATTTTTTTTACAGGTACAATTGTGACTCCGTTGCAATAAGCCAAGAAACAGCGTTAGAGGAAGTACTACAAAAAGAAAAGAAGTGGGATACTAACAATCCTAATTCAAAAAAAATGATTTACAAACTCATTGGCGAAGTGATAGCGCTTCAAAATTTACCTTTTAACTTTGTGGAGGGACTTGGATTTCGTCGTCTCATACAAGAGTTAGCACCGAAATATAATTTTAGAGGACGAAATTTTTTTACTGATTTCGTGTGCAATGAGTTATACATAAAACTTGCTGGAAAAGTTAAAGAACTAATTGAAGAATATGATTACATGAAGTTCACTACTGATATTTGGACAGATCCCAGCTCAGGTATTTCTTTGCTTATCCTAACTTGCCACGGTGTATCAGAAAACTTTGAACGATCGTCAATTGTGTTAAAGTGCGAGACTTTTGTTGACCGTCATACTGATGATATCATTGCAGAAAAATTTAACACAATGCTTGCTGAATGGAATATTTCAAATGAAAAGTGCATTACATGATACGAGATGAAGGCTCTAACATGAAAGAGGAATGCGATTAGCATTGCTAAATGATTTAGATTGTACCGTTCATAAGTTTCAAATTGTTATTTGGCATGGTTTACGATCGCAGGAAAGCATAGAAGACGTCAAACAAAAATGTAAGAAAATTACTACTCATTTTAACCATTCAACCATTGCTTAAAAGCAAGTTGAAAAAATTCAGGACAGACTTAATCAACCACATTCGAGGATTGTGTGGCGCGCTGGAACAGCACGTTCTACATGTTTGAGCGTTTTTTGAAGATAAAAGATGCATTAAGTTTTTATGCCAATGACAATAACATTGAATTAATTTTGCCTGAAGAGTGGAAAATAATAGAATGCTATCTTGAAGTACTGAAACCGTTCGAAGAAGCCACTCGTGAAATGAGCAGTTCTCAGGCACTCATATCATCTGTGATTCCTATCATACAAATGCTTTTGAAAAAAGTTGACGACTATTAACAAAACCACGAGAAAGTGATGATATTCGGTTGGCAGTCTCTAATCTGAAATCACAATTTTCAGCGAAAATTTTCTTCTTTGGAAGATAACAACTTATATGCAATTTCCACATATTTAGATCCTCGCAATAATCATAAATTTTTCAAACCAGTCACCGAAGAAAAAATAAAAGATGAAATAATAAAGATGGATAAATGACCATGTCGTCACTGCTTCTCCTATGTCGCCGGCGGAAAAACCAAAAAGAATGAGAATTGGAGATTCTCTCGATTCTGAACCAGGAACGTTCAGTACGGGTAAGAAGACTTGCTTAAAAGCGATCTTGCCATGATGTTAGATTCATCGAGCGAAGATGAAGGTGAAGGAGAACCGGACAACAGTATCCCCGATGCTCTTCTCCGCAAAGAATTAGTTATTTATCGTAACAAAAGAAGACTGGATTTAGATGAAAATCCACTTAATTGGTGGAAAGTTAACCGTTGTGAATTTAAAATTCTCTCCAAATTAGCTTGCAGATATTTATCACCTCCACCAGCCAGTGTTCCCAGCGAACAACTATTTAGTGGAGCTGGGTTAATATATAATCCACTAAGAAACAGGTTGGAAGCTGAGAAGGCTGCAATATTGCTATTTATTAAATATAATTCACCAATTTTTAAGTTTAATTATTAAACAAAGATTTTATGAAACTCTAAGCTTAAAATTCTGTTGTGTCATAAGTAAAACTAAAAACTTGTGTAATTTTGTTCTAAAAATATGATTAAATAAATAAAAAGTCAAAATTAATTGATTTTCAGTTATTTATGCACTTAAAATTTAAATAATTATCCTTTTAAAATCCCAAAATCCGCATCCGCATCGAATCCGCATCCGCGGATGAGAACTTCTAATAATCCGCATCCGCATCTGCATCCGCGGATGTCTAAATTTTTGCATCCGTAACAACCCCGAGCTAGACCTCTTCCGGGTCAGTGCATTGTTTCTTCTGGTGAAGTGCTTTACAACCTGTTCCTCTCGCATGCTTGACTTTCCACTATTTCTCAAATATTTTGCACTGTGCTGGAGTTATCCCTCAGTCTTTTAACAAACAAATTGTAACTTATTCGCGCTTGGAATTAATATACACGTTTCCCATTGCATTTTCATTACAAACTTTGCTATTCACTTTTAAAAACGTGAACAGATCAGGGTGTCATACAGAACTAAGCCATGTTTACGATAATATGCGGAATCATTTACTGGTAAATATTAACCTGACTGCGAGAGATCAAGAAAGTTCCTATGAGTTTATCAAAGCATCTGTATAACATTGAAATGAACGTAATTAATATCAAAGTGATTTTTGAACTGTGAGAGACTTTTTGGTCTTCTAAAGTCGTGACAAAAATAATGGGATTTTTCAATGAAGTACACACTTTGGTCTTATGAGAGAATCCTTTACATATCAGCACCACTCTGTGCCATTTCAGGAGGAGGTGTATGCTGTTAATGGATATTTTTTAGTAAATTAAATTAATACTTTTAGAATTAACTGGTTCCTGCTTATTGTAAAAAAAAACGAAAAGTCATAATCCTAAGTAGAATTATCTGGAAAAAATCAACGCTACCCTGACAGACTCAAACAAGATTTTAGTTGTGCCTTGCAATTTTTCTTTGAGTATAAAACTTTTGTTTGCATACTCACGAGCCACGATGATGAAGGAGTGCTCAGCTTAGGTTACATCACAGAAGAAAGTAACGTTTTCAATTCTTATCTTCGTTAAAGGTTTAAGCCAAACCAGTCTATTCTTTATAGGTGCAACTGTGTTTCTCCTGTTCCTCAGAGCAATTTAATATTTCTAGTGTATATCAAATATCTTGTACAGCTCATATATGTTTTACCAGAAAAATAATTTTTCTCTCACTCTGTCTCTCCTATCCTTCCCTCTATCTGTATGTGTATGTTTTTTTGTGTATGCGTGGAAGTACGTTTCTCAGATTTACTACAAAACTGGAACCAATGGCATTGGTTTTAAATTGTGAAAAGATAGATACTCCTATATCAACGAATACTAAGGCCAGATACGTCTTGAATAGGTCTTTCAAAGTGCTGCATTGTCTGGAAGTTTCAGGGAACTTCAGTTATAAATTAAATATATTATTAATTGAAAACTGACATACACAAATAAGTTAGGTACGCTTTTGCCCATCTAGCCTTCCATTTTAATAAACCAGTAAATTGTATATTGCTTTAATTTTTTGAGTATCGAAGTAAATGGTGCTTCATGCTAGAGACGATATTGAAAGCTATACTTCATGTATATTCATGGCAGAAATTTTTTACACAGGAATTTTTTTCTGATTCTTCAAAAATTTATGAATAATTTTGTGTTTCTTTGAAACAAAGCATTGAAAATGCTTCGTTTTATGTTTAGATTCACTTCAACTTCAACAAGTTTGTTAGTACCTGCCCTCGCGATCCATTATATTCTAGGAAGTAACTAAACTATCCAAAAAGGACGCAAAGTTCTATGGCACATAATAAATGATCGTATAAAATGTAGTAAATTCAAAAAAGGAACTAAAAGAGGCAGGGGAACCTGGTATTTTACATATATGTGGACGTAATTATGGTAAGAATTTCTTAAGTTTCCATATACGATCATGATACGGCAGCTTCGAAGTTCCAAGGAACTTTACTGCAGTAATGTCTCATTTAAAGTTCAGTCGTGGCTGGTACAGGAAACACCTGTACAGGAAAAATTTAATGACTTCCCCCTCACTGTGAATGTGGCTACCTAGATGATAAAGGTCACCTACTTTTCGGATGCCCGAGACGATACCACAAAACCACACGGCTGCTGAAGACTGAATCGTGACTGCGCTCTACCAACCTTGAGACCCTGAATATAAAGATATATAGTGTGATGTTGAAATTTCTGTATAAGTGTCATATCAACGTTTTGCACCGTTAAATATGCGGATATTTAACAATGTTATACGAATCAGGGATCAGTCATGCGCTCGATTCCATTTTCTTTGCTTGTTGTTCTAAGACAGAAACTGGGTGTATAGATCTTATCAAAATGACAAATAAGTAAATTAAAATTTTAAATTTGTTATTGCGATAAAGTGAGATAAATTTTTATGGATAACGATATGTGCACGCTCAGATACGGAAATTGCACCACACGCCTGATTGTCACACCACCCGCGCTGCATCCTGTGGTGACGTCACTGACGTGAGGTGAGCCACAGTCTGTCCATTAACGGCGCTAGGCTGCTGACAGTTTGCCATAAATAGCAGCAACAGACACCAGCCTGCACTGCCACCTGTAATTACGTTTGTCGTAATCAAATAACGCCTGCCATGACGGCAGAAAATAATATTTCGCGAATGGGGCTTAATTGGATCTCTGAGTAAATAGTTTATAACGGTTTCAGATACGTATCATCGCTCGGTACTACGTTTAACCAGATGCATACTATTACATTTCTGCGTTAGCAGCATAAATTTCATTTCCGCATGATAATCCCAATGCGAACAAACTGCAAAAAATAACTTACTTGTACCAAAGCTACATGAATGTCCTCGCACATTAGAAGTAAAACAGAAATTTTAATAATATCTGTAAATTAAATGTGAAATTTGGACACATGTAAGTTAAGTTGAATTTTATTTTTCAAACAATATTATTTCATAAGTAAGGATGATATCGAATTTGTAATAGGGCTAACCTAGATTTGACACCCTTTTGCTGAAACACTAAACTAGCACAAAGAACATTTTTGAAAATATATTTTTTAGGAAGAGTATCATATGAAATCAAAATGTAACGTTGGTGAAGTAAAAAAAAAAAGCTTTGTGCTCCAAAAATCAGGATGCTGAAAATTTAGAGTATCGATAAACTGCAAAATAATTACCTTTAGGAAATGATGTATGAAGAAAGAAATTTGGGAACGATGTCATCCTCAGTGTGTTATTAAACAATATTCTTCACGCATTCTCTACTTTTCAGTCCCCTATTTGGTCACTTAAACATTCTCAATTCTAATACTTGTCACTTAGACGGATGCTCAATAATCTCCTATTTTTTTAACATTTCTTCCGAAAAGAGTGTGCCTTAGCGAAAGGTACTGGAAAAGTTTCGTTCTTTTGATTTGTTCACTCTTAATACGTGAACTGAATAACTTTCAAAAAACTACATTAATTGGACAAAAATTATCATACACTAAAGCACTCGCGTAAAATTAGTTGTGAATACATCACTTGAAATCACTCACATTCTACAATACTATATATGTACATTTATAGGTATACGGGCTATGCCGCGTCGTTTAAAGGATAATTTATCTAAGGTTTTGGCTGTTATACTCCAGCCTTCGTCAGAGATACTGTTTATATTTATGTTCGCATAGCAACAGTTACCAAGCATCGCAGAGGAAAAGGCCGCTATCTTCGTTGATGTTGTTGGAATTCCTTAAGATTTCTGCTGCCTCTTTCACACTTCGAGGCAACAAAGATAGCGGCCTTTTCCACTGCCATGCTTGGCAACGGTTGCTATGTGAACATAAATATAAACAGTATCTCTGACGAAGTCTGAAGTATAACAGCCGAAAGCTTAGATAAATTATCCATTAAATGAGGCGGCATAGCCCGTAAAGCTATACATCATGTACAAAGACGGTCGCGGAAGTCTTAAGAATCAAAATATATACATATTGTTTTTTTACTTATGGCTTTACGCCTCGTCGATGTTGATGGTGAGACGGCATAGGGCTGTGGACTCGGAACGGGAAGAAATTCATCCATGGCTTTTTTAAGGAAGCATCCTGGCATTTACCTGGAGTGTGATAGTCATGGCTGCAGATTCCTTGATCTTCGTCCTGGGGTTGAGTCTTGTAGGAATCCCTTGGATAGATCAGGGGTGCACTACACACGTGAATCGGCTACACGGGTGGCAGGGGCCGTGTGGAGTGCATTGGGGGTTTTTTTAGGCTGAGGGAGGATGACCCTGAGGAGGAAATTCAGTTGCGGACAGCCAAGATAAATTCAGCACCGCGTGTTAGGGGTAGCTTAAAAGAATCCCGAACATTGAAAGTTCTACTAGTTAACTGCAGAAGTGTTTGTAATAAACAGCCTGAACTCGAAAACGTTATTCGTAGTACAGATGCTGATATCGTAATAGACACAGAAAGTTGGTTAAAACCGGATATAAGTTCCGGCAAAATTTTTAATAGTAACATGAACATGTTCCGTAAGGATAGGTTGCATTCCCAAGGAGGTGATGTATTTATAGCTGTTAGTAAGTACCTCCCATGTAGCGAAATAGATGTCCATACTGTCTGCGAAATCATATTGATCAAGCTCAACGTAGCTAGGACAAAACTTGTGATAGGCTCGTTCTATCGTCCACCCGATGCAAGCGTAAATATTGCCGAGGCCTTGAGAAATAATGTAAATAATATAGCACGGCAATTTCTGGACCATACAATAATGCTAGGAGGTGACTTTAACTTGCCAGATATCGACTGGACTAATAACGTTCACGTTACTGGGGGCAGGGATAAAGCAACTTGCGAAATCATTCTAGACCTCTTCTCAGATCACCATCTTGAACAGCTCGTAACTGAACCAACGCGATGCCTCAATGGTAACGAAAATATTTTAGATATAGTTATTACAAATAGGCCCGAACTATTCACGGATATTTCTACCACTGCAGGAATAAGTGATCACAAAGCTGTAATTGCTACAGTAAAACTAACAACCACGCGCAGAAAGAGAAAAGAGAGGATCGTTTACAGATTTGAAAAGGCTTCAAAAGAGTGTTTTAGAGCGTATTTGAGGCATAATTACCACACCTTCTTAGTAGCAGGAGGCACCGTTGAAGAGAGGTGGCATCGATTCCTACATATAGTCGGGGAAAGTTTGAACTTGCATATACCGAAACGGACAATCATGGAAGAGAACGATCCCCCATGGTACACACGGGAGGTTAAAAGGTTACTCAAGAAGCAAAGGAAGATACATGCACGACCAAAAAGGACGATGCATCGGACTGATTTTGATAAGTTAGAGGAGATAAGGGGACGTATTAAGAATCCGATGTGTGAGGCATTTAATAACTTTCGTGAAAATTCTCTCTCTAAGAGCCTCACTGAAAACTCTAAGAAATTTTGGTCGTATGTAAAAAAAAATTAGTTGTAGTGGGAACAATAAGCCAGTTCTAATAAAAGACGGACGGGAGGTTGAAGACAACCGCGGCAAGGCTACCTTATTTAACACCGAATTCAAAAATTCATTCACGCAAGAAAACATGGAAAACATCCCCACTTTACCACATCGTGTGGAATTAGAGATGGATCCGATAGAAATTGATAGCGTAGGAATTGTAAAGCAATTAAAACTCCTGAAGTGGGGTAAAGCGCCGGGTCCCGATGGTATACCGGTAAGAGTATTTTCTGAATACGCGGAGGATATTGAACCATTTCTGTCAGATATATTCCGTAAATCACTAGAAGAGAGGAAAGTACCTTCTAGCTGGAAAATAGCCCAGGTAATTCCCGTTTTTAAGAAAGGAGATCGGAGTGATCCTAAGAATTATCGACCCATATCTCTAACATCGGTCTGCAGCAGAATTCTGGAACATGTAATATGCTCGAACATAATGAAGTTTCTAGATGAGAACGAGTTACTTACACCATGTCAACACGGATTTCGGAAGAATAGATCGTGTGAAACACAATAGGTCCTATTTTCCCACGACATAATGAAAGTTATCGATTCAGGTTCGCAAGTTGATGCAGTTTTTTTGGATTTTCAGAAAGCTTTTGATTCTGTGCCACACAACCGACTTTTAGCGAAGATTCGAGCTTACGGAATTTCGGCTCAGATTTGCGAGTGGATACGTGATTTTCTAACTGGTCGATCACAATATGTCGTTGTTGACGGGGAAGCCTCTTCTAAGATAAATGTTACTTCGGGCGTTCCTCAAGGAAGTGTAATAGGTCCACTTCTTTTCTTAATATTCATAAACGATCTAGGTGATAACGTCAAATGCTGGTTGCGATTGTTTGCCGACGATGCGGTTATCTATAGGGAAATAAGGTGCTCCGACGATTGCTTAGAAATTCAGCCTGATTTGGATGCTATTTTCGATTGGTGCCGTAAATGGCAGCTTACACTTAATTGCAAAAAGTGCAAGGCAATGCGGATAAGTAACAAGAAGAATCAGGTTGTTCACGAGTACAAAATAAACAATTCACCTGTTGACACGGTTGATTCAGTGAAGTATCTAGGGGTGATAGTACAAAGCAACATGAAATGGGACATTCACATAACTTCCGTCGTAGGCAAGGCTAATTCTAAATTACGATTCATAGGTCGTATTTTGAGGAATTGTAATGCTCAAACAAAGGAGATAGCGTATAAAACACTAGTGCGTCCGCATCTGGATTACTGTTGTGGGGTTTGGGATCCGTATCGCAAGGTTCTGATTGACTCAGTTGAGAGGGTGCAGAGGAGAGCCGCTAGATTCGTGACTTGTTGTTACAGCCCTTATGAAAGCGTCACAGAATTGATACATAGATTGGGCTGGGATAGTTTGGAAGAAAGACGACGTAGCTTGCGTTCGAATTTATTGGAGAATATGCGAAAAAATTTAAATTTAGAGTGCAATGAAATACTTCTTCCGCCAACCTATTTACGTCGCAATGACCGGAGGGATAAGATTAGCGAAATAAGATGCCGTACTGATACTTATATGTATTCCTTCTTTCCTCGCACTATTCGGGATTGGAATGGGCGGGTTTAGGATTGGTGCTTAGCACCCTCTGCCACCCACAATGTTTGTGATTTGCAGAGTATGGATGTAGATGTAGAATGATTATGATAAATTATGGGAAACCCAAATCTGGATGTCCTGACGGGAATTCGAACCCGCGTCCTTCAGTATGCGAGGCCAGAGAGTTAACCGCTCACCCTCCACGCTCGGTTGACTGTCTCCTATAGTATGGAAAATGGGGGGAGGGGGGTGGTGGTGGGGGTGAAGAGGGAAAGGTTGTGTTCAGATGATTACACCAGCAACTAAGACTGCTCCTGGCACGTTAAAACTAACATCCACGAAAACAATTGAAATTTCGTATACAGCTCAAAAGAACCCGATGTTAACTCTTGATACTTTTCCAAATTATATCGATAATTTCTCATTTTTCTACATTTCCAATAAGTGAATAAAACTGCGTTGTGTTAGCAAAAAACTAGATTCGTTCCATCATTTGCAAAGGTCCCTGCTTGTCCGAAATGTATTCCGTGAGCACTTTCTTTGTTTTGAGGACGCTGCAGACCGGTTTCAGCGAGTGCTGATAGCGGAAAGCGATCTCGCTGTATGTTTGTTCCCAGCCACTGGTCGCTTAGTGGTCACGGACCGGTCTGACCGCTATCGCGATACAAATTGAACGCTGCGACAAGGCCGAGGCTGGCTGCATTAAGTCAGCCCGCGTGGGTGGCAACAGCTATGGTCACCTGCGGAGACCTCTAGCTCATATCCCGCAAATGCAGTGTAGTAAATAAGAAAGTTCCATTATGACACACCATGAAAGCGACCTTGAGGATGTAGAATAAACAACAACCAACACTACACCATTTCCATACGAGTTCTATTGCGGTTATCATGCTCCGAAGTAAATAAATAAACGACTCTTCATCAACCCCCATCGTTCTAAAAATTCTTCATGTCTAAATTAGAATAAAATGTCGATTTTCATATGGCAACATTTGATAGTAGTTTCTGAATGATTATAATAGATTTTGTGGTTTTCGCATTCATCGTGAAGTTGTAAATAATTTCGAGTTATGCATCCACACTTCGCGCCTCAGCACTTAGCCATGTGTATTCTGCAGCTGAGTACCGCTCATCTGTCTGGATGAATAGCACCCACAACGACATAGGTTTGAATCAGACAATGCGGATGATTATTGGTTGTATCAAGTCCACTCCACTGTACTGACTACCCGTTTTGAATAACATCGAACCGTCTACGATAAGACGACGCTAACACATAATTTTTCAATATAATAAGATATATCATAACTTGGATCTCCCTATCCACGACGACATGGAAACCCAATTACAGAGAATTAAATCAAGAAGTCCAAGCATAAAAACTGCAAAACAGATTATATCTAACCATTTTAACGGTAGAGACAAATAGAGATTGGAGTTGATAGGCTCGGCCCCACCAGAATGGCACTCCCTGTTTGACAATCAACAGGCACTAAAGGGAGTCGACCTTCCCCGCAAGACCTCAGCAGAGTTAGGTCTGGTCATGGCAGATCTGCTTTATATCTGTACATATGGGGAATGAGTGATTCACCGACTTGCGACTGTGGTGAGGAAACACAAACCATCCGTGACGTGACCTTTGACTGTCCACTTCGAGCCTTCAAGGGATCACCGAAAAACTTTATAGATACTTAAAATGAAGATTTTCATGTAATTTAATGTTACATTTTATTAGTGTGAAACAATTGCATATAACTTCGAGCGACTTACGCTGCGTTAAACACTCCTCATTTTCCCGATTTTTCCCCCAAATCCAAAAGTTTTCTAAAGGGAAACCCCCTGAAGAAACTTTGGCCGAAAAGTCAGGAAAAGAAGGAATGTTTAACGCAGCGTTAATCTCGCGAAGGTATTTATAAAATTATTCCGGCTGCGAAAACTGCAAAATCTTTTGTAATTGACCAGTACGAGGAGAAAACTTCCAATTTTGTAGGAAATTTAACAACCTCTTCCCAAAACAGATCCGGTTATAGGTAAGCCTTACCTTTCTGAACAGTGCAGGACAAAAGGCAAATTCTCTGAAGAAGGCCATAGGCATTAATCGAAATGTCGGGAAAAGAAGGAATGTTTGGATGCAGCATAAATCTCGGGTAGTTATTTGAAACATCCTGAAGGATTGTTCCGCCACCGGTTGACAGAGTTTTCGATTCGCCCCGCAATGCGTCACTTTTGTAGGTACCTATCTTAACCCCGTAATCCTACGGAATATAGAAGACCTACAGTTTAACTTTAGATCCTAACCACGGAAGCTTTCTGGAGTACCTCATATTACACAGAAAACTGCTGTCACAGTTTTCTGAAGGTCGGTTTAAGGGAATTGTAGCTATTTAAATGCTATTTGTCTGGATAATGTATATTTAAAGTATCGAAGAAGAAGTAAATTGATTGAATTACTTTCAGAGTTATGAATATTACAAATTAAACTAGATCACAGTTGCCAGTCTGGTTAGCTTCATTAGCATGGATAAGTTGCACACAAGAAACTAGTTCACATTTGCAACCTTTTTATTTCATCGCCAAATTTATCCTTCACATCAGAAGCAAACTGCCAGACACTTAAACTAATGTTCGTCTCCCAAGATTGCAGGTTCATGTACTTTTTAAAGGTAAGGAAACAGTGAATAATTACAATACACTTAACCGAAAAGTTCATGTAGCACAAACATACGCAGCATCCAACTGAATGTCATATGCACATATACAGTAATTTCACCATACAGAAAATAGCGATCATAGTTCTCGTCAATGCTCACTTATATTCTCAACATAAATATTCTAAGCTATTACATCTTAATGCTGAAGAAATAACTCGCTGTCTGCCGATCAACATTTCAATACAATATACACGCCATAACCCGTCAGCGATACCTCCACGACAATGCCTCTACTTTAGAGAGCTTATACCAACTTATCGATATCTGTATGTTCTGTTACCTTAAATAAAATTACATTAAATGCCTTATGCCTGTTCTATTACAGCATCTTAAAATCCCAACCTTTACCGGGATTCGAAATGGAAGCCTTTCGATACCCAGTCAGACGCGTCAACCACTGAATCCCCAGACTGCTCTAAATTATCATCCGTATATAACTCATCAGTACGTTTTATATGTAATATACACCACAAGATAAACGGAACAATCGAATAAAACCTCCAAAGGTTAGGACTATAGTTGAACAGTCATCCATGCAATGTTATATTAACGCTTTTTAATGACATCATAGAATGTACCCTCTACTGATGCTGAACTTGTCTCTAGACTGTTTATACTTTTCAAACATAAGTGGATAAGTCGGATTATAACTAGAATGAGTGCAAAAATTTGAGAACACAGTAATGTACAGAAGGAAACTATATCAGCATACAGGCAATTACGCTTGCGATTGATTTGGTACTGTCTCACCAACGGTATACTACTGTATTTGTAAGCAAATTAAGATTGTTAACATTATTCAACGATCGGAACTTATAAGACGAATGTTAAACCAACAGGCAGAAGTTACAAGATGAACATATACGATGTCGGAATCGAACTGACGACCACTGTAACGGCTACAAGGTTAACCGGCTAAAAACACTACCTACCAAAAAGTAATTGGACACCTATAAAGGTAGGTAATTCAGTGCCTCAGCTATCTTTTGTGACCGTCATATGCTACTGGCCGGTGTAGAACCAGTTGACGAGAAGATGGCACGACATACAGATATATCCAACTTCCGTAAGGCCATTTTTGTGGGCTGCCATTTCAGTGCGTTTTCTATTCGGGCGATTGCAGTGAAAGTTAACTGCCCCAAATCAACGATCGCATTCGTCCTGTGTAAGTGAAAGATTGATGTGTGTTGTGTCAATTCTGCACGTCCTTGCCGACCTTCAATTTTGATCGACAGACATCGCAGAATTATGAAACATAAAACTGTTAAAAAAAGGCACGACCCATGACTATCATTAGGAAGGAGTTTTGTGCACCAACAGGGAAATTGGTTTCCATTGGAACGTTGTGTACAGAGGCCACCGACATGAATATTTGTGAAGAGCAGCTGCATATAAGCACCACATCACGACAACCAATAAAGCTCTGTGAATCGGGTAGTGTTTGGACCTCCGTAACTGGCCATTGGAGCAGTGGAAATCGTTTCAATGGAGTGATGTGTCGACGTTTACGTTATTTTGGTCCAATGGATATAAATGGGTCTGGTGTCTACCCGGGTACGACTTCCGCCGACGTATATGATGCCTACTGAGAAACTCGCTGATGATGGAGTGAAGGTGTAGTGCTGTTTCACGGTCTTCGGTGTAGGACCGCTGGTGTTTGTCTATGGTAGCATGAACACGGAGTCCTATTGTAACATTCTGGATAGAGAAATTCTCCCAACATTTTAGCGTTTTTACGAAATGGAGTCGTGTTACTTTCAGGATGACAATGCCAGGTGCCATGTTTCAAGAGCTACTATGCTGTGATAGCTGACAACAATGTTGACCGATTGGATTGGCCCACCCGGAGCCCCGACCTCTAACCTACTGAACATATTTACTTCGAGTTGTTGAGGGCTAGTCAGGAGTATCTAAAGTTGATAGCTCAACTCATGGAATGGTTGCAAGAGCAATGGTGACGAATCCCATTGGAAGTCCTGGAAACACTCGCAGAGAGCAGGACAGACAGGTTGGTTGCTGTTATAATCGCCAGAGGTGGCCCTCCGAGATAATAACGGGGTAACAAACGCAGATCAAACATTGCGGACAGGTGTCAGATTGCTTTTTGTAGATAGCGTAGTTGTAGCTGACGTTCGTTTTCCTTTGGATACTTTTTCTTGAGAAATTATAAAATTGGTGTGTCTTCCCCTTGCCTTCTTCCAGTTATTAAAGTAAATTTACGCAATTAGTGTTTTGTGTAGATGACTGTGATGTGTGTATGTTAGGTTTAGTTTGTAATGAATGAATCAAAGATGGAAGAAAGGAATGGGTGAAACCCGGTGCCGGTACATTCAGTCCTACTTTACCGAATGACAAGAAAAATCTCGGGTTTTGACTGAGTATGAATTAGCTGATACAAAGAATGGGCTGATGCATCACTAAGTATCAAATATAAATTCTACGTTCACTAAGTCTTAAGCTTACTGTTCGTGTCTGATGACCTGTGTGGTCAGGAAAAACGTTCATGTATTTTAACTACATGTTACATATCCTTTTTGGAGGAAATAGTTCGCGAGTCATTCGTTGCCGGGTAAAAAGATTGCGGGATAATAGTTTTATATTTCAAAGGCTATTGAGGAAACTTCCGGATTGCATTAGCCGTACTCTACTGCTGTCTGTCACTTGACTCGCTTTCAACACTGGGGAAGTCTGAATGGCGAACATTAGTCTTTGTTCCTGAAACAAACGACGTACCTGCGACAAGGCGACGAGAGCAGCATTTTGACGACTGGAAATGCTTCCTCATTTACATTAGTCGAGGCACTCTTTTGAAGGATCATTAAGGAAGACGGAGGGGACACTTTAAACTAGGCCATCAGTTTTCTTTTGTTACTGCTGCCGAAAGTACTGAGTTTGCCCCAAAAAATTTACTGCTAACGCGTTTCTGTAATACAGTCGAAACTGCAAAGTACTGAAACGTCCCGACTACAGAAAGATGTTCGCTGTAATCCTTAGTTAGGTGTTCGACTTACATTGATTTGCAGAGAGCGACAATTCCATGTATGAATTGTCCAATTTAACTGAAATTTATTTAGTAGTATTTAACGAGGCTGAAAATTTATTCTCTGTTACTGGTTATTATGTCATATTATATATGGCCTGCTGACAGAGATCCTTACTTGCTGTCTAATTGGACCATATCATAGTCACCTATCCTACGCCATTCATTCTGTTTGGTATACGGGGCAGAACCACGGAAGCGCTCTGCATTACTTCACATACACAAAGTACTTTTGTCAGGGGTGGAGGACGAATCAAGGGCGCTTTTAAGGTCCCAGCCGAGACCGATATTTGAACCGGAGACCTATGAATCTCCAGTCAGATGTCTTAACCATAGAGATACCAAACAACACGGTGAAAACAATGATGGAATACACGTAGAAATTACAGATGTCATTAATATTACTGTTCAATGCTTTTTGCTTGCTTACGTCCTTTTGCTCCGTCAAAGTCGAGGTCTATAGAGACGCAAAAGAACTGATTGTTAGGAACCGGAAGGAATTTTTCCATGGCCTTTTGAAGGAACGATCCTGGTATTCGGCTGGAGTGGTTTCCGGAAACCATGGAAAACTTAAATCTGGATCGCTGAAGGTGATTCGAACCTGCATCCTCCCTAACGTATGGTCAGAACGGTACCGCTCAATCATCACACTCGGTAGTGCTGTTCAAGATTGCGAGGAAACGTCTACGTATATTACCTACTGTCGGGAATTCCGTCAGTGGGTATATGTCACCGCCTAGCGCAAGTACACTTTTAACAGTAGAGATGATCAGGCAACTGTACGAGTGTGCCAGTCGTTTTGTAAGAGAATATGTAGCCGACGTGAGGAGGAAGCTTAACGCTACAATACCTGTATGTGTATGAAATATGTAATCGACTGAGCCGTGGTTGGTAAACAGTAGCACTCTGGCCTCGCATTCGGAGGACGCCGGTTCGAATCCCCGTCCGGGCATCCGGATTTGGGTTTTCCATGGTTTCTGTAGATCATTCCAGACGAATGCCGGGATGGTTCCTTCAAAAGGCCATTGCCGAATTCCTTCCTTTCCTAGCTTGTAATAACCTCGACGAGGAGTAAAGCCGGAAGGGGGAAAAAATTGTAAAATTTAGAGTCTGTTTGTAAAATGTGCAATATATGAGGCGAAAACAGGAGACTATGACTTGTTACGTATGTTTTCTTGACTGTGGTAGTGTTACGTGTCATATGTTGTTTGTGTTGACACATTGTGCAATAGAGACAGTGGTAGTTTCAAAGGAGGGAAGTATTCACAGGTTATATTCTTGAGAAAACAAAGGTTTTAGCTCCGATTGGTACATGTGTACTGTATCATCTTTATATTAGTAGCATTCTGGATGCGCAAGTAGCTGAACTGTATTATGTATCAATTTCCTAAAATTCTGGTTGTCATCTAATGCGTGTCACTTCATGATGTGTAATGCATATACTGTATGAGACGGTAATGTTAGAAAACGTATGGCAAATCAAAGATTCCACTCAATAAGTTTGTGGTCAGATTCAAACGAGAAGAGAGTTTTTTTGAGCCAGTTATTGCATAAGAAAATTCTATTATGAAAGATAACGTGGTTCTGAAATTGATACTATTTTGGGTCAGAAATACTTTCGCAGGACATGTAAATTGTACAATAACCTATTTTCAGTTCAATATTTCGTGAATATTCATTGGACCTTAAATACATCGAATGGACTGCACAATGCACTAATTAAATTAATTCCTGAAAGAATTTGTTCATAAATATAGAGTTTTATTGCAGAAAAAAATGTTTACACGCACTACTGATGTCAATCGGGAAACTTACAAATGCCTATTATAACAGCTATCCTTTCCAGCAAATTTTACTACCATTTAAACAAGCAGTCTTATCATCACGTAACAAACCTTCAAAACCACATGTAAAGGCTACTACCGCTTCCCGCAGAATTTGCGTAGATAGAGCTCTGCATTCCGATTCCAACCTTTTCGTCAATAGAAGGGATGGGTTTAGAGTCACACTCCTGCCATTCTCTACCTTCCCCTGGTGTTTCCTCTACGGCAGGGACTCATTGGATAGCAGGCTGAATGGAGATGGGGAGCCACATTTCACGTTCAGCTTTGAATAAAAATCTTCGGCTTCGTCAGGGATCGAACCGTGATCGTCCGGGTCGGAATCGGATGCTCTATAGTTTGACCTACGCACTCACCCACATACTCGGATCTACATGACCTTTACTGTTGTTAGTGCTTTCCCGTCGCTTTCCAGCATCCATTTGTACTGTACAATATTGAAAACTCCGTTATATAATAACAGTGTTATTTACGTTCTGTGCGATTAGCATTAATTTATTTCTCAGTCGCGTACTTAATGAGGAATATGATAATCACGTGTGGTCGTAATGACCCGGTGACAGGGTTTCAATTACTTACGCATCCCCCCCCCCTATCGTAGCCTCCTTAACCTAACCCGGTAATCCTACAGGGTATAGTGGACTTAATGATTAACATATAATTCGAAACACAGAAGCGTTCTGGTGTACTTCACATCACACAGCAAGCTGTGCCAGAGGTGAAGGTCGGGTTAAGAACCTATGAAAATTCCAGCCGGAACAGGGATTGGAACCGTTAACCTTTCGCTATCCATTCAGATGCCTTAACCACTGAGCCACCAGACCGCTCTACTAGCGAGGTATTAATTGAGGACCAACCCAGCATTCTCCTATTTGATAACGCAAAACTGTCCAGAACCGTTATCAGCAAGACAGGTACGACAGGCGAAAGATTTGATCTTGTCCTCGTTGTAACACCACAGCAGAATATTTCTGCGTTTTACCGTATACTGGTAAATGGCGTGTCTATCGTACGTTGAAATTGAACCGCCTATTACATTCCGGTGGATTGTGGTTTTTCTGCATATATCTAATGGCAGCTACGTGAGCGATGACGTTCGGGCCTTGTGTTCTGGACGACACCAGTTCAGATCCCTGTCGAATCATCCACATTTCTGTTTTCCATCATTCCCTGAAATTAACTCATGTGATTGCCGGGATACTTCCGTCAAAAGAACATGACCTAATTATTTCATGTTCCTTGATCTCATCCTCTTTCTGTTACAGTTATGTCCAGAGCCTACGAGCCGACGCACCGACGAGCCGATGTACCGACGAGCCGACAAACCGACGAGCCGACGAGCCGGTGAACCGGCGAGCTGACAACCGACGAGCCGACGAACCGACGAGCCGACGAATCGACGAACCGACGAACCGACGAGCCAACGTACCAACGAGCTCCAAATAAAAGAGAATGATGATTCGTCCAAAACACTCAAGAAATTAAAAAAAAGGTTTTCGGTGACTTATCCGTCTAGTTCAGCTAAATAAAAAACTTCGTTATTTGGCAGACGCGTTTCGATTTATTCAATCATCTTCGGTGTCCTAGAACAGTTTTATTTACATTCTTTGACGTTATTTAAAGTATGTTTATAATTTTAATCTGTTAATAAGTGCTATGAATATTACATTCTACTTACAGTTTTTGTTTCCTGTATATAAAAGCATCAGAAAAAGTACTTAAATGGAAATTCCTCAGACTTCAATGTAAAAACAGGAAACAAAAACTGTAAGTAGAATGTAATATTCATAGCACTTATTAACAGATTAAAATTATAAACATATTTTAAACAACGTCAAAGCATATAAATAAAACTGTTCTAGGACACCGAAGATGATTGAATAAATCGAAACGCGTCTGCGAAAAAACGAAGTTTTTTATTTAGCTGCTGTGCATGGATAAGACACAGAAACCTTATTGTTAAAGCAGCTAAGGGAAAAAAGGCTTGAATCTTAACACGAAAAAAAAAATGTTTCACATATACAGTTACTTGAGTCGCTTGCAGATAGTGACTTTTTCTTTCTTAGAATAAATTGTTTTAATACTTCAGCTGTTGACAAAATATTAAAACTCACTAATACGCAGTAAACACAAAACAGTCACCTAATATCTATGCCATTACGTTTGAGACAAGGAATTGGTATGAGCGCTGTAACTCGAATATTAAACATATAAACGTGCACGCGAGAATTCTGTACACTCAAAAGTGTTGTTGCGTTATATTAGATGATGGAACATGCGATCTGTATCTTAGAGAATGAGAGGATTGGTAGTTCTCACTGCTCCCTGTCTTGCCTTAATTGACCCTTCATTAACGTTTCTGTGAATGGGAGGTGAAGACTTAACAACGTGGCCAGCAATCAAGTATCGCTTTAAAACCTATTAGGGGCGGCTAATTGCTGGCTTGCTGCTTCCTACCCCAAGGTCGAAGGGGCAGCGGTCGACCCATATCGGAAGCCAATATTCGTTAACGCGAGTTCTGTATCCGCACTGGCAAGGATCCCCATCGATAATCGGGATATTAACTGCAGAAAAACTGGAATAAGGGCTATAAACCAATAGGGACTTAAGCCTTGTGAATTATAAATGCCCGAAACAGGCACACTAAGTCTGTCGTAGTTGGGATCAGAAGATTCTTTCCACAGCATCTAAGATCGAGTAGTAACGATCTCGCATTCGGGAGGATGCAGGTTAGAATTTTGTTCCGGCCATCAAGGTTTCGGTTTTTCGTGGTTTCCCGAAATATCAGTTCAGACGAACGCCTGGGTGGTTCCTTCAAAAGATCGTGGTTAAATACCTTCCCATCCCTTGCCATCTCCTGCAGACCTTTTAACGACACCGACTTCGGTGTCGTTAAAAGAAGTCGATGAGGCCTAAAGCCAAAAACAAGGAAACCAGTAGCTATTTCGAATAGGAGGTGATCACAGTGTAGTTTATAAAATACACACACACAGGGATACTTCATCCGAGGTAAAGGCAATTTTAAGAATTCTGGCCCGTACCAGTACCTTTAATCATTTGTTTCTTGTTTCTAAAATGGCTTTTGGCTGATTATAAAATGCAGCCAGCATCAAAGTTAAAAAAAAAAAAAAATCATATTTCCACGGTTGTATTTATTGTTAATCTCATGCGTTTTATTATTTTCAACAGACAACCAACACAACAATTCATTGAAACCATCCAAGCCCCAGATCGAACCGACAACCTCCAGCACACGAAATTACAAGTTTAGCTCCAACACTGCTAGAAAATGGTTAATTTTAAAATTAATTAATTTTGCAGTTAATTACTAGACAGTTCTGTTTAAAGTGCACACTCCAGACTACTGCTGGAACGGTTTTCTCACAAAGCTATTGCCAAATCCTTCCCGTTCGCCGGCCTCGGTAGCGTAGGGTGCTAGCTCCGCGTACCGAAGGTCGCCGGTTCGAGTCCGGCCGAGGGCATGGGTGTGTAGTGTTGTGTCTGTGAATGTCTTGTCCGTGTTGTAGTGTCCTTGTGTCAATACTTGATAGCAACAAATCACATTGAGCTGGCTGTATGGCCCAGTAGCCAAATGCCATTAAAAAAAAAAAATCCTTCCCGTTTTCCCGTTCCTTGCACACAGTCCGTTTCCGGCTCCAGTGCCCTCAACGTCAACGAGGCGTTAAGGAAAAAAAAAAGAGTTATACATCACACAATTAAAACAAAGTTTGCGAGCACGAAGCTGAACCTTATACAAAGAATACACGAAAAAAAATTAAATTCACATATACAAATAGACATCTAATTTAAAAGCAAATATTTATTTTTCTTAATGTACTTGATAGATTGGCCTGCCGGCTCCAGGAAAGATTTATTTTTTTTTTATCCAGCGTATATGCCATCGGCTTATAGTGTGCTGTTAAGATGATTTATGTGCAGTATTTGAGCATAGTACTATCCTACAAAATACACAATCGGCAGACAGACAGTCTGTTGATATCATAGCAATCTTCACATTGCAACCAATAATCACAATGACTAAACAAATCCGAGCGTGGTGGTGTAATGGTTAGCGTTCTGGCCTCGCATTCGGGAGGACGGCGGTTCGAATCTCCGTCCGGGCATCCAGATTTGGGTTTTCCATGGTTTCCCAAATCACTCCAGGCAAATGCCGGGATGCTTCCTTCAAAAGGCCATGGCCGAATTCCTTCCCATTCCTTGCCCCCCATCCTTCCCCGTCTCTAAAGACCTCGCTGTTAGAGGGACGTTATGCAGATTAAAAAAAAAAGACTAAACAAAATTTTTCAGCATAATATACTGCCGAACACATTTTTTCCCTATGGACTGCAAAAGTACTATCACTAACAAGTAGAACTCAACCTAGTCATTACCCTAGTGGATGCACAAACAGACATGCAATTTCTCACTATTTCAACGAATGTCTGGAAAAAAAAAGCCATGTCTGATGAATCAGCAAGGCGCTCTGTTTGCGTTCGGATGCAAAGATTATATAATTTCCATTCAAAACTGCGCGAAAACATGTTATCTTCAGTATACTAATTACTTCAAAACATCCTCACAAACAGTTGCTTGGAGTTGATGCAAAACCTCATATACGTGTTTCATAAGTTTTCTGAACCAGTGTTTAAGCCCTACGTCGCTCCCACCGATACTGACCACATAGTTTTTTACGTGTTCATGTCGTATAGGAAACTCCATGAAAATATGTAGTTTGATTAAAAACAATTTAGATTCGTGTCAAGGTTAGTAGTTGCGTTAAAAAGGCATGACGCTGTCATGATGCTATGCTCATCTAGTTTTTTCATAATATATAGCTTTATAAACAAAAAAAATAGCAAATTTATTATATCTGTCCTGATCTCACTTTAACCTTCAATCATTCAACATTTAGTAAATTTTAAAGTTGATTTCCATTGGTGTACTTTATAAACCTAACAGCAAGATACTAATCTTCAGTTCATCGCGTCGGCACGTTGACTAAAGCGTTACTGTTCGCGAGCTGCGAGCAACTTCTCATTCCCCGAGCAATTTTTGTGGAAGAGAGAGTGCAATTTTTGCGTGTCATGTTTGCGTGTGCTCCACCAACAGGGGCCGTGTTTACCAGCTGACTGGACGCAGCTTCCCAACACACCGCAGCGCCTGTATATAGGCAGGCCCGGCCAGCAGCCTGCTAGCCCTTGTTTAAAGAGGACAGACACGTTTGCACACAAGGCCTTGGCCTTCCATCTGCGGTGGGTACTTCCCGCAGGTCTGCGTCATTAGCAGACAGCGGATGCTACCTACGGTTCAAATTATCCGCCCTGTTGAGGGAAATAGCGTACAAAACTCTAGTGCGTCCGCATTTGGAATCCTGTTGTGGAATTTGGGAACCGTATCGCAAGGGATTGATTGACACATTAGAGAAAGTACAAAGGAGAGCCGCTCGATTCGTGACTGCTAGTTACAGTCCTTACGTAAGTGTCACAGAGCTGATTCGTGGGTTGGGCTGGGATTGTTTGGCGGACAGACCACGTCGTTTTCGTTTGAATTTGCTGGAGAATATGCGAAAATCTTTAAGTTACGAGTGCAACGAAATACTTCTTCCACCAACCTATTTAGGTCGCAATGACAGGAGGGATAAGATTCGAGAAATAAGATGCCGTACTGATTCATTTATGTATTCCTTCTTTCCTCGTTCTGTTCGGGATTGGAATGCACAGAATTAGGGTTGGTGCTTAGCACCCTCTGCCACCCACAGCATTTGTGATTTGCAGAGTATAGATAGATATAGATGTAGAAATGGAAGAGACAGGAGAAGTTGGGGACGACATATCACTTGAGGAGTTCAGAAACATTCTTTTGAAAATTTCTGGACGTTCAGAAGTTAGTGCTGAAGATATAGGAGAGTGGGTGGTGGGTAATTCGTCAGACTCTGGGTATGAAATTCTAATTGCTGATGAACTTTTTGAAAGTGTGGGAGGAGAAAGTGTGAAGGAATGAGATGACCCTAATGTCAAAGTCAGTCAAGCATTTACCTGTCTTGAAACTGCGTTGAAGTGGATGGAGTGTCAGCCTGAGTGTGACCACACGCAACTTCTCATTGTCAAGCGGATGCGCGACTTGGCTGCCCGAAAACGGATGAATACAGTCAAACAGTTTACTTTGACCGAAATGTTCAGCAAGCAATGAATTATATTTACAGTACGGTACGTACATACTGTACTAATGTGCAGCACTTGTAAGTATGCTTAACATGTAAAAGTGTTGACTTTTCATTTAATTAATTAAAAGATTTATTTTAAAAAAAAAATCCGTAATTTTCAACATATATAAAGTAATTAATTAAAATAGGCCCCTTTACAGCAAAAATCCATTTTGACTATCCGAATGGGGTCCGGTACCAATTGATTCGGATAATTGGAGTTTTATTGTAACTATTTCTACATGGACCGTGTGGGGCAACGTAATGTCTAATTTTCTATCAAAGCTCTTTGGAGACAGCCGGTTCGAGTCCAGCTTAGCGCTTCAATAATTAAATGTTGTATTCCTTGTCTGATGTCTGTATTTTGTCGATACAATATCTCGTGCACAATAATTAATATACATCCACACTCTTATGCATAACTGTATTCAATTGTGCGACCTCAGTAACGAAATGATAGGATTAATCGAAAAAAAAATTCTATTAGGACCTAATTCCGAAGGTGAATGAAGATCATTTAAGAGTTACGTTAAAGGTGTACACTGTACAGGGCGTATGAATGGATAGATAAGTTTACTCACCTATTTTTCTTTAATCCTTACCAGAACCAAAAGCCTATTCGGGTCTCTACTGCTAGTTCGTTGAAGGAAGCTTTTCATAATACCATTTTTCAAATTTCGAGCGTGGTGGGCGAGCAGGAACGCTAGGTTATCATATTCTGGAGGTTGCGGGTTCGAATCCCGGTTCTGTCATCGAGATTTGAGGTTTCCATGCTCTCCAAAATCACTCCAGTTGAACGCCGGGATGGTTCGTTCAAATGGCCATGGCCAAATTACAACCCGTTCTTTTCTCCTAGCCCCTTCACACCTCTAATGACCTTGGCGACAACGAGGCGCCAAGCTATTAGCAAAAAATTTAAAAAAAGATTACACTTCTTTTCTAAGGGAAGTAGTATCATAATTTTTTCACCACAGATGTATACGTGATACTTTCAGTAAGATTAAAAGCGGAAAAAGTTCAAGGCTCTACTTGTGGAGAGTAGTGGTGTTTGACGATTTCAATCACAATCATATGTGGTGAATAAGGCGGGTTGAGTCAGTTCATATCGATTGGAAGCTCTACCATATGTGTGGTTAATCACTGACAACTAGAAAGAGCTGCTGTTTGTAGCGGTGAAACATTAAGGGCAATGCCTGTGATAATAGTTATCACGGTGGTTAAAAAAAGATGTTTTCATGGTTGTTACATCTGATTGCTTTCCGATATAACCGTAACTACATTTTTACCTATATTTTAGTATCTTAAATAAATTTTTCTTAAAAAATATGCTACTATATACAACATACCAATTACGCACTAAACAAAATAGAGGATGAAATTTCCTGAATTTGTTCGTTATAGTTGTTCAAATATTTTTCTGCACCATACTCCATAATTTGAAGATCTCTTCATACACGCAGCTGTATTATTCACAGTGATTCATGGAGAGTTCCGGCTAAGACTACGTCTTCAAATCAAGCTGGATAAGTGACTTTGTGACACATCCCTTGATGACACTTGTATTACGTTCATGACTTGTGCGTGTGAATATTGCTCCTCAGTTGCCTGAAATCGATTATTGATTAACTGACCTCTAACTCGCTATTAGTAAGACACAGGCTGACAGAGATTCCCTAAAACATAACATCCTTTAGACTCGAGCACTTTCCTAGGAAAGCACGTGAATTCGTATTGATTGAAATTTAAACACGGTCCCTGTGATAAAGTAGCAAGTTTCAAATTACAATTAAAAACCAAGAGTTACTTCGTTACTGATCTTTAGGTTTGTGGAAAAATTTCGGCTTCTAACAATAATTTTTTCCACAGTATAATACATTTCTTCGTAGCAACCATGTAATAATGGTACAGTGTATCTCTGAATATTACCACTGAGCGTGGTGGTGTAACTGTTAGCGTTCTGGCTTCGCATTCTGGAGGACGCCGGTTCGAATCCCCATCCGGGCATCCAGATTTGGGGTTTCCATGGTTTCCAAAATCACTCCAGGCAAATACCGGGATGCTTCCTTCAAAAGGCCATGGCCAAATTCCTTCCCATTCCTTGCCTCCCGTCCTTTCCCGTCTCCAAAGACCTCGTTGTTATCAGACATTAAGCAGTTAAAAAAAAAACTGAACGTTACCGATAATTGCAGTTGCTGTTACACGACATGTGTGAAACAAACTGCTACTTACTCTCATCATCGCTGTATTTCATCCAAATTATACCTAAGAAAATCATGTACTTTTAGTAATGGTGATTACAGAGATTATATGCTGATTCTGCTTAGTGAAAAGTACCGCGCCTTATTTTCTGCAAAAAATCACATTTAAAACTCGTGTATGAAAGCCTCTTAAAACAAAAATACTCTTTACGACATATCTGAGCACTACGTCTTCGTGGAAACTATTAACTGTTTTTCTCAAAATCTCTAAATCTATGCAGGAAGCTTTAAATGTGACGAGAACACCTGTTGACTCACATATTACAGTACCAGCAGAAATATTCAGATTCAGTTTCGTTTCCAATTAAAAGCAAACCTTTGCTCCCATTGTGTGCTGTTGTTTGTAATTGGAGCATAAATAATTTGCGCAGTTTATAATGATATGCATTTGTTGATATTGGCTTGAATAACAGACAGCAGTATATTAATACAAAGCATATGATCAGAAAGATACGGAAGCTCATTGTGATACCACCGAACACGAGCTGATTTCCAGTGGCGTTATTGATAAACAACCGAAAACATGATACTCCTTCGTAGGAGGTGGTGAAAAACAGTTTGTGATCTGAATCAGAAATTTTACTGGATGTCTGAATGTTTCCACTTTTGTAGCCACGCGAGTAATAACTATTTCCCTAACAACAGAAGCTGTCTTTTTTTTTTTTTTACCTGATTAACGTCTCTCTAACAGCGTGGTATTTAGAGACGGGAAAGGATGGGGGCAAGGAATGGGAAGGAATTCGGCCATGGCCTTTTGAAGGAAGCATCCCGGCATTTGCCTGGAATGATTTTGGAAACCATGGAAAACCCAAATCTGGATGCCCGGACGGGGATTCGAACCGCCGCCCTCCCGAATGCGAGGCCAGAACGCTAGTCGTTACACCACCACGATCGGTCAGAAGCTGTCGATATGTTCTCATTTAATATGGTCTTTAAGACACAGAGTCATGCTATGCCAGATACCGAAGTAACGCTTCCGGTTTCTTTACTTCGTTTGTTTAAGTGCTATTGTACATATATTAATGACTATCCATACTTATAAAATGCAAGTTTTGGTCATGTTGTAGGTGTGTGACATCAGACTAAGACGTCACGCCTTTCGCCTTCGCTGCACAACAAACAACGAATGGAGATGTTCGAGGTTATGCGCGTTATTTAATAACGGTTCTATTTAACTAAGCATACGCGAATAAATTAACCGTCAGAACACTGAAAGAAAATTACGTATTCCGTTGAAATCGACAAATAAATTATTAGTTACTTTTTCTTAATTAAAATTCGTTTGATGTAGGTTTATCTTACACACACTGTACAGTGATACCGTTGTTACAATAAGCTAACAAATATCTACATCATTTTTAAGATAATGAACGTTATTTGATAAAAAATTGTACTTAGTGAGCGAAGAGACGAATTGTTAAAATAGTGCATTTAGCACGTCATTATTGACGGGAATACAAGATTTTTATATCCAACGTAGATATTATAAGTCACTGTTCTAATATACTGGAAGGAATGATTTGTCGAAACAAAAGGTATGTACTGTGTTTAAACTAATAATTAATATATTAGTTTCTTTTGTTACTGATGTCACTATACCAGACACATGTAAACATTTCCAGTAGGTCAAAATTAGATCGCAATGCAATGAATGTATTTGTATGCGAGTAACAGCATCTATGAATTTTGAACAGAACTATTAGTAGAAGCTGTGGTGATATCGAAACGCAGATAGGAACACACAATTGACACATTTTTTTACAGACTATTTCACGATGAATGATTCTTAAGACTTCCGCGGCTGTCTTTGTACATACTTTATTGCTTTACGGTCTATGCCGCGTCGTTTATTTGATTACCTTAGCTTTCGGCTGCTATAATACAGCCTTCTTCAGAGATACTGTTTTTATTTAGGTTGACATAGCAACCGTCGCCAAGCATCACAGAGAAAGAGGCCGCTATCTTCGTTGATCTTGTTTGAATTCTTAAAGATTTCTGCTGCCTCTTTCACACGTCGAGGCCATCACAGGACTTCTCTCCACAGTAGCCTCGTATCTTGAAATTTTATTTCATGCCCGGTGTCAATAGCATGGCGAACGACGGCAGATTTGTCGCTGTTGTTGTATTTGTAGTGGCGGATATGTTCTTTAAGTCTCTCCGCCACTGTGCGACCTGTCTCTCCGATGTACACACTGCCACAGCTGCAGGGGAATTCGTAAACACCCGTAAGCTGGTGTGGGTGTAATTTATCTTTCACTTTGGATAATGATTGGCCGAGTTTGCAGTGAGCTTTGTATATGATTCGCACCTCCACCCGCTTAAACAGTTTCCCAATCCGGTCAGTGATGCCACGTATGTATGGAAGACAGGCGAATTTCCTTGGCACATTGGTCTCATGCGATAAGTTGACGTCTTCCATGGGTTTTTTAGGTCTGAGAACCCTTCTGATGTCTGATTCACTATAGGCGTTGGCTCGGAATATTTTTGTAAGAGTCTCCATTTCTTCCCTCAGACTTTCCGAGTCACATACTGTCTTCGCTCTTAAATTCAGCAATGTTAATACGCCTCTCTTCGTTGCTGGGTGATGATGCGACATGGCGTGTAAATATCTATTGGTGTGGGTCGCCTTGCGGTACACCTTATGACCCAAACGTCCATCACCTCGCTTTTGAACCAGGACATCGAGGAATGGCAGTTGTCCGTTTTCTTCCACTTCCATGGTGAATTTGATTCTTGGATGGGCACTATTAAGGTGGATAATTTAAGCTGCGTTCATAAACTCCGAGATACGGTATTTTTATACGGATGGAAGTAGTTCCGTATTTACCGTGCTGAATGATACCTGGTCCAGGGATAGCACCAACATCATGAGCTATAGCATGAGGTTTTGGGATTCGTAATTTATTTTTAATTTAATCGTTTCCTGACTTCATTCATTCAGTAGAACATCCATATGTATCGCTCTGTAAACTACAACCGAAATATGCAGAAATTACGAAATACGGTTATAAGCATTACATAACAACAATTCTATTTATTTAGGCAAACGCAGAGAAATGAGTTGTCAGAAAATTCCGCTAAACCCTTCATTTTAGACGGGCTTTGAGGCTAGTGATAAGTATATTCCATATGTGGAGTACTGCTGGTGTTGAATGTTTGCGTGATAGAAGGAAGAGAGAAAAACCCGGCGATTATTTATAAAAAATCTTCCCAAATAGACGAGTTAAATTTTACCCTACTTCTACCAATTTACCATCAACAGTACTGTTGGACCTCACTTCATACTGAAGACTTAATTAAGACCTAAGTTCATAATATGGTGATAACAAATCTCAAATTTCTCTAATTTCAACCAAATGGCCCATTGCCCTGGGCCATTCGACCTTTAGAGTTTATTCCGAGTCGGTCGAGAGTTATCTTGTTTTTGCTTACTCCTTTTCAAATGTTTAATTAATCATTTCGATAACAGAAAGACAATGATTAGATATAAGGCTGGGAGATGATGATTTTTTAGATTCATGGGAATACTAGAAGCGCATCCTAATCAGTCATAGCATCAATTACGTCTGTCTCATTTTTAACCACGTCGTAATTTAGTTTGTAATCTTTAATGTTAGATTTAAATTTCAGCCTATACGGTCTGAACGTAAAGGGTAGTATATGAGGGACGCAGAAACCATCAAATAATATAAACGTTTTACTTATGTTTAAAAAAAAATAATGGCATGTCAATTGTTTAAATATCGTTTAAAGTAGTTATTTTAGGTTTAGAAAGAAGCTGTATTGATTCCTTTTGGACTACACGTATTTTTGATGTGATTTACTTGTAAGATATGGTAAATTCATTACTCAGCGGATGGAAAACAAAACTAACTACTTACTCTTGATCCGAAGACTTCCAGCGCAATGAGTGTGGCTACATTCGGAGAGTCCCGTCCCTCAGTATATAATTATCAGCGTTTATTATTATTATTATTACTCCGCGATTCACTAAAAGTGTGTGGCGAAGGGTGCATTGCACCTATCGAAAAAGGTTATGGTTTGGAAGGGTTATAAGGGATATGGCAGGAGGCGCCCATGGGCTATTGTGAGGAACCATCCCCGCATTCGCGTGGAGTGATCTGGGAAAACCATGGAAAACCCAGATCAGGATGGCTGGAGTGCTTTATCGAAAGCTACTCCTGTCGGATTTTAAGTTTACTCGCCCGGTAAATCCTTTCTACTCCATTCCCTAATCGCTCGTGGGAAAAATGAGTACAGAAATGAATTGGTTCTGGGCCTGATTTTTCTTATCTTATTTTCACGGTCATTTCGAGATATCAATGTTGCTGGTAGCAATATTTGCTGACTGTCATTCCGAAATACATCTGTCGTGAATTTTTTAGTTACCTTCTGCCGAAAGCAACGCCTTCGGTGCTTCAGGTCTTCACAACCTAACTCCTTCAACATCGCACTTACGCTTTCCCTCCAACTATATATACCTGTCACGAATCGGGCGGCTCTCCATTGGACCTTCTCTAAAGCCTCCATTAACCCCTTCTGATGGGGACCCCATACAGAACAACAATACTCCAAGTGAGGACGTACTAGTGACTTGTATACAATCGATTTAACTTCCTGAGTGCATTGATTTAAATTACGACCTAGAAGTCGGAGCATACGATTTGCTTTTCCCATTACATTCTCGATATGCTCATTCCACGACAAATTATTACGAATTGTTACCCCTAGGTATTTAGCGGAATCTACCGTTCTAAGGACAGTGCCATTAATCGTATATTCATAGTTGAATGGTGTCACCTTTTTACTTACACGCATGACTTGGCACTTTTTAGCGTTTAACTGCAACTGTCAATCTTTACACCACGCAATCATTTTCATAATATCGTCTTGTAACAAAGCGCAGTCGTCCTGGGTTTTGATTTCGCGATAAATTATAGCATCATCGGCAAATAATCTTTTCATCCCCCCTATTATGTCGCATAGATCATTGATGTATATGAGAAACAACAGAGGCCCTGACACGCTTCCCTGGGGAACTCCAGACCCCACTTCAGTAAGTGATGAACGCTCACCGTCGAGAACTACACACTGTGTTCTGCCCTTCAGGAAGTCTGCAACCCAGTCGCATATTTGTCTAGATATGCCGTAACCGCGAAGTTTCCTAAGTAACCTAGTGTGAGGCACAGTGTCGAAAGCTTTTTTAAAGTCTAATAGAACCAAATCAACCTGGGATTGTCCATCTATAATTTGGCACAAGTCGTGAATTAAAAGTGCAAGTTGTGTTTCGCAGCATCGGCCTTTTCTGAATCCATGTTGATTTGGATTTAAAAGCTCACCTTCATCCAAGAACCGCATGACATTTGAATGATATGTTCTAAAATCCTGCAAAATATTGAAGTTAACGAGATCGGCCTATAATTCTAAGGATCATTAACATTCCCATTTTTAAACACTGGAGTTACGATAGCGGTCTTCCATTCGGCTGGTATTTTTCCTTGATCCAGAGAGACGGTATACAATTTCATCAAATACGGTGCAATTTCCTTTGCGTACCTTGAGTAGAATCTTGTAGGAATACCGCCTGGTCCGGGAGCCTTATTGGTTTTTACATTCATAAGCAGTTTAGTTATTCCCTCGACATCAAGAGCGAGATCATTCATAATTTTGTCGGTACGATTGTTAAATATCGGTATCTCCTCTGAGTTTTCAATCGTGAAAGCCTTTTTAAATATATCATTCCAAATTTCTGCTTTCTCTACGCTTGTTTCTGATAATTTATAAACCATACTGCAAATTAAAAATTACTGTATGGAGGAAAGTTTTACTAAAATAAAATGACGAGTAAATGAAAAAAATATTGATCTGTTTCAGCAATTATTTTAAAACATGAAGGCTTGTTTAAAGTTTCAGTAAGCAATATACTTATAATATGAGTAAATTTGTTGGTTATACTGTTAGGTGTTATTTTCGCCAATGGTGGGTCATTGTTTTTCCTAAAATATTGTCCCAATACTATTATCAGGTGTTTTACGTGTTTAATTAAACTTTGTCCCGTCATAAACCTTCTAGACAATAAGTTGATGTCCACTGTGAAGACCAAAAGTATTGCGCCCACCAGCTAAAGATCTAAGTTTTATGCTAATACATTTTTATGTTTATGAAACATGATTTCGGAGGCGAAAAGTGAGGTGCATCCCTACTACATAAAGCATTGCTGGAATGTCTAAAAGTAATTGTTAGGATTTCCTTAATTCTCAATCAGAACAACACATTAATTATCTAAATCGAAGTACTCTTCATCTGACAGTTACACTTGGCAGAGAAACTAAAATTTTACTAATCGCAGTTTCTTACTTTTCTTCATCAGTTTGGGGCTCGTAGACAGTGGAATCATAGTAGCAGATGTTTATAAGCACTGTAAAAGTCAGGCTCGGTATAAATGGAGCTTTAATCCTATTATTGATCAGTTAATGTTGGAATAATTATGGGTAACCAAGGAAGAAGATCGAAGTTGGTACAGTCGTTATGGGAAGCTTGTTCCGGAAGTACCTCCCACTGCCCTGGCTTGGTAACTGTTCCGACTGCTGCTGCGAAAGTCTTCTTCCCACGCACCAACCTGTCCTCCGATCAGCTGGTCGACTCGCGCCCACCTGCCACGTCAAGGTCAGCCCCAGCAAGGCTCCGTTCGGCTTCCTTCTTCTGCGCTATCTGTTCTGCCGCTAAGAACACATCAGCAATTACCTTGCCTACATAAGCAATGGCACAGTACCTCTTAAAATTAGCTAAGTAATTTCATGTGTGTGTGCGAACATGACTGCTGGTATCGAAAAATTCAGACATCCCTCTCTTACTGCATTTATACCATTACTTATGTATACGACGAAACTTTTCAATGATGCTTGGCTACAGCTTTAAATTTTTGATGAAGATTTGTATCGTTCATTACTTCACATTCATACACAGGTACTCTCTTTCTACTCGATTATCACAGTAGATACAACATATCCTTTATTTCCATTCTCATTATATTCAAGTAGCTAATGAGTGAAGAAACCTTGAAATGATTGATACCGTACCGGTTTATTCTACTATACTGCGCGAAATATTTTACAATGAGTTCAGAAAAATCATTAGCAACAAACCAAATGATTATTCTTTGGTTCATGCTATTCTAAACTTAGTGAAAATATTTTACTGCTATGCTGACCTTATTTTCAGATTAAATCAGATCAGCTAAAACAAAGTTCTGAGCCAAATTTGAAGAAGCAAATTAAATTATGTATGTCTACAGGGAACTCATACAAATAGCTCGGAAACTTGCGCATTTAGGTTTATATTTAAGAAGAATAGAAAAGTATCACTGGGATGCATAACAGACAGATTTAATTGGATTTAAGAAACAGAATTTACGAAAAGGTGAGGAAACTGGCTCAAAGTAGAACCGGATTAAAAACTTAACATCCGAAAGTTACGAAGGAACCGCTTGAAATATAGTTTGAGATAGTATAAAGATTATAGTGGCAGTTATTTACGTAACATAGGAGTTCAGATAATAAACAGCTGATTCAAAGTTCTTTTCTAAAACCTAAACAGGAATATCTGAAGAAAAAATGAATTTACTGTGATTGTATTCTATTCAAAAATGTAAAATACGTATTACACTTTGCAGATGTCCAAGAAAGTGCTTTGGAAAGTAATTATCAAACTTAAGTATTGAAATTACTGTGACAAGGAATAATTTTATAACAGAACTCGAGTCAAGTGTTTATTGCGACCTAATAACGAAAATCATCAGGATTAAAATTTTTAGATAATTTGAAAACGAAATATTTGTGAAGCTACGTGACTTTTAAAGCAAATAATCACCTAATAGTTTTACAAATAATCTAGCAACATTATCAAAAAAATCTGTTTTTTTTGGAAATTTATTCTCGTTTTGCAAGCGGTTTATAAAAAAAAATGGAATCGTACATTTTTTTTAATTCACTATACAATATGCATCATTATTACCTCAGAGCAGAAAGTACACCTATCTTGATTAAGGAAAAAAACTACCACTTTAAATTAATTGCCGCGATCTTTCAGTAACATTTAATTCATATTTTAAAATATTTACTGACACTAAATTCGAAATGAAATTACATTCAGATGTACCATTTATATCATACAGAAAAATTTCGGTGTAAAGGTTTATGAAATTATTGTGACCTTATGACAGCTATGGTTGGATGGAATAGTGAATTGCTAATCCTTGTAAATCTTTCATTGAAGGTTGATTCTAACAGCATCATTACTATTATGCATTTCCCTTGAAAATGTTGCGAAGTCACTAAATTTGATTTGTTTGTAAAACGTACCAAATTGGTAGTTAGCAGCTAGTAGTAGCTAATGATCGAAAGCTAGTTTGTCGCTGCGAAGTCGAACAGCTGTAGCATTCAACTGGTCGCGGCAAATCCACCTTACACAGCTGATGTTGCACTGCATTAGTTAAGCTTTAGGATGTGCACCGCCACCTGAACACAAAAATTGATCCCAAGAAACTTCTCTGAGAACTAGTTTTAAATAAGAACGTTGGCAACAATTATCCAGGCAAATTGCAGTAGAAACGAGCTGACGCCTGGGAGAAACGCCGCGATGGCTTTACGTTCGCTTAAAAGTCATGAGAACGACCTCAGCACGAAGGAGACTTGCTGCGGAACTAACTTGTCCTTCGCTACAGTTACATAACGCGAATGCAGCTAGCTTATCAGGCAAGTCAAAAAGAAAACGCTCGGTTCTACAGTTTTGAGTATGAACATGAAACGGCAAATTTCTTTTAGCTCTGTTAAAATATACATTGAATCTATATCCATATAATATCATGTATGAAGCGATTAAAGAGGTATATAAACACCAGGTTCATTCATGAGAAAGCAAAAATTAAAATTATCGGTACGTTAATGGTTGTGAAAAAAATATATTGTATGATAATTTAACAAAATATCCATGTAGGATTTCAATGATGAGTTTTTCTCAAATTTTATTACATCTTTAACTAGTAAGAAATTTTGTGATAAAATTACATGTGTGGCAAAGAATTTCCCTACCACAGTTAAGTTCCAAATAGGAAACGTATCTGAATAATGATTCCACTTTCATTTCACTTTCTTTAGACAGCTAGGCAATAAGGATTATGTTTCATATTTACTTCTTATTGAATCTCTTCTGCAATTCTACTGTGTATGAATTGTTAGTTTTTCTTCTTCAGTTATCAGTTTTACTTTTTTATATTATCATCATTAATTTTTCGATGTGATGGTGAGAGATCAATCTCAGTTTCTGTTAAATTATTTAGTGTTTTGTCTATTCCGGAACAATAACCTATCGCTGACTATCGCAAACATGAATGCAAACTTATTCTTTATAGACCAAACTCAATGTACGCCATCAAATTTAACTTCTGTTTAGGATCCAAGATTAATCTTCTCTTTCGCTAACTGGAATAATTTCTGTACGATGTTGCTTGGCTGTTACAGAGGACATTTCTCAAATCAAGGTAGTTGTTCTTGAGTTTTTCTTTGAATTTTTCTTATAGTTTCGATAGAAAGTGCTGTCATCCGGTCCATTACATTATATGATAAAAGCTAAGAAATCATTTTCATGCAAGGCAAAATTATGATTATTCACTTTAATCATTGGCAACAAAACAAGTACTCATCCTATTTACGAAATATTAATATAATTATTCACGTATGATGATTAAATTACAAGCGATACACCGTACCGAAATGTATTACGTTACGGAATGAATAACACGTTTAGCAATATTTCTATGTTGTTATCAATTTTTTATATTTGCTGAGATAAAATATCGTATTAGTACAATGTTATGCTATTACAGAATCAACTCTGGTGAAGGATTAAAAAAGTTTGTAAATTAAGGGGTTACCCTATGTACGAGCAACCTAAAATCATAAACTAACATATTATCAGCATAAAGCTACTAAATAAAACTTAAGCTTTGTGTGTAACAGCTGAGTTACGCTCTGAATAGACACCACAGAATGATCTATCGGAAAACGTTTATGAACATTAAAGTTTATGTAGTTATCGATATCGTACAAACAATACTGACAATAGCGAAAAATTAAATGCAATAACAGGCATAAAACACTTGTGTTTGAAACGGAACATTCTTCAAGACTTTGACATGTTTGTCCTACTATGTGAAGTAATAGTCATTCTAGTATTAATATTTTAAATTTTAAGGCTAATCTGTAAGCGTAGAAGCTATCCTGACACGGGCCAATTATTTTATCTCTTTGAAGACAAAAAAAAATATCGCTTAAAATAAAGACATAAGTAAAATCATCACTATCATTGGCGTAGCACATTTTTGCATTCTGTCACGGAGATAGGATTGGCAAAACTGTTTTACAATTTTAATATCAAAATCATATTTGTAAAACTTTTATTCTAGTATCAAACAGCATGAAACTGTAGACAAAAAAAAAAAAAAAATTCTCGCTAAAGAAGATAACTGTTTGAAGAGAGGATTGAAATATTTCACGGAGATAGGAATGACAAAACTGCTTTACAATTTAATATCAAAATCATATTTTTAAATTCCTTATTCTGGTATCAGACAGCATGAAATTGTTGACAAAAAAAAATCTCGCTAAATAAGATAACTGTTTGAAGAGAAGATTGAAATATTCCAAGAAAATATATGGTACAAATTGCCAAAGTAGTCCTGGAATTAGTTGAGCAGAAAGAAGAAGCTGTGATCTGATCGTTCCTAAACTGTAAACAATAACAGTCACATCCGAGGACTTGTCTGGTACAGCCAAGACAATCAGTGTGGGGTGACCTCTGTGAACAGTGTCGTTTCCCCCTGTTGCTTGCTACTCACCGTGGCAGCCGTGGCTACTGGCGGGCTCCCGCAGCGCACACCTGACTGGGCACCACTGTAGCACGCGACTGGCCGTCTAGCAGGCCAGACACCGACTGACACGCCGGGCGTCCCGCGCCCAACAGATCGCTCGCTCTCCCTGCATCTCGGCTGCATCCGCCGCCCTTCGGCACTCTTCGGCGGCTCCAGCGCCCGCCGCCGTTCAGCCTATAATCCCTCTCCGGGGTACCTACTTACCCGAGGCCATAAAATTAAAAAGTGTTTACCTGAACTGAAGAGAAGTATCAATACCAACAAAAGTTCAAAATACCGTGCCTGGTGGATCGGAGCGTTGGGGCCCGGAGATTTGAAGGAGGTGGATTACATCCTATTTCCGGTATTCCAGATTTCAGTTTTCCCGAAACGCATCGAGGCGAATGCTAGGATCAGCCACAGCTCCTGGCTAAGATAATCTAACCATCTATAAGCACAGTGGTAATTATAAAAAAAAGTTAAGTATTTCCTTGTTGACATCGAGGTCATTAGAGGCTGGAAACAAATGAAGACAAGAAACTGGAAGGAATTCTGCCATACATGAAGGGACAATCAAGGAAATCGTCTGTAGTGACTGGAAAATGTTGGAAAACCGAGATCTGGATGACGATTTAAATCCTCTCTTCGCTATTACAATATCCGATAGTTATCGCTCATCAACTGCGTTTGGTCCATAGTTACTGCAGTGAACACAACTACATCCAACGACCGTGATGGGTGAGCGGTAACGTTCTGGCCTTGTATTAGGGATGATGCAGTTTGGATCGCTGTCCGATAAACCATATATCAGTTTTCCATGCCGGGATGGTTCCTTCAAAAGGCCATGGAAGAATTCCTTTCCAACATCTAACCAAGCCTCACTCACGAGGCAGAAAGCCAGAAGGAATAAAAACTAATCGGCAGTCATTGGGGACTGCCGAAAGAAGTGAAAATTTAAAACTATGAATATCATACACGCAAGACGTAGCTACAGATATACTACATAATAATAATTCCGTGTGGTTGTAATGACTTGGTGACAATGTTTCTTTTGGCTGCGTATCCCGTAAACTAACCCAATAGTTCTACCAGGTACATAGGACCTACAGTTTAACGTGTAATGCAAACTACGGAAGGGTTCTTACGGGGTTAAGGGTCTATAAAAACACCGGCGACACAGGGAATCGAACGAGGGGCCTCCCATTTCCCAGTCAGAGAGACTAACCACTGATCCACCAGAACACTACAGATATACTGTTAACATTAGCATGTCGGTGATGCGAACTAATAAGATTTTACCTATAAAAAATTGCACAAGGTGCCTAAAGATGGTTTCACTTCAAAAACTAAAAGTCGGAAACAATGATACCATTACAGGTTGATACAACGACAAAAGTAGCTTTTTATATTAGAAACAAGAGTTGGCAAGGCCAAATTTTTAAATCATCTAAAAGTGATACTCAGTTATTTATTTGAGTTAAAAAAAAAACAAACAAACAAACAAAAAAAACCTGAATTCAGAGCAGAAAGAAGTTAATTATGGATATTTCATTCCTAAATTTCGCAGTCTAAAACGACACAACGGCTTTTCATTCCGTGAAGGCGCCTTTGTAAGTAAGAAGCTCGCTAACGATCTTCTCTATTTAGTACGTAAGCTTTTCCGGCAAAAAGACTTTGACTATCCATTCATTTGAATTAAACTCACGAGCATGATTACAGAAGCGACTAGGTTCATAGAGGAACACAACCCTACTCCACTATTCCATGAACGTGAAACGCCAGGTAAAGTAAATATTTTCCAAGGCACAGGTCTGGGAAAAAAAAAAAGTAGCTGGTCGCCCAAAGAGTATTAATGATTGTAAAGCTCACCTCTCCCATTGCAATTATAAATTTGTGATTAAAACTGGAAACGCTATTTCTTTATTAGATATGTCATATTAAGACAGACGGTCAGATCCATACTTATAATTTCTATTAACATCAGATGTGTTAAATTCATTACAACGTATTTGTGGTTGCATGGCAAAGACGGGTACACAAGACTTAATTAAAAAATTTTAAGCATCACCTATGCTAGGGTGGAATTCAATAGGTGATTTAGCATTAACCGTTCTTACAATAATTAACACCACATTTCACATACTTATGAAACAAGAGAACAGTAGACACTTTCAAAAGCTGTATTACGGTTTGCTATAAACTATCACAATGCATTAATGTCTCTCGCTGGGTTGTTTTTCGCGGTTTTTGTTATGGACTGTTCCTATCTTCCTGTTTAATTATTTAGGGGACATCCATTAATTACGTGAGGTGTTTTTTTCTGAAATTTGGACCTCCCTCCCCCCTTGGTGAGATTTGTTAAGATGTGGTGGGAAATCCCCCTCCTCCAAGTCACGTGAGATTTACCTTGTAATTTTAATTTTGCTTCCTGCCACTAAACACCCAAGCGTTAATACTGCTGTCTTCTATGCACTACATTTTTTCTGTGAAATAAAAGGAGAAAAATAAAATAAATAGTTTAAGTGAGATTTTTATCGACATTCCCTCCCTTTAAAATGAGATATGATGAGATTTTTCAGGACCCCCTACCCCAATCTTAGATCATATAATTAATGGAAGTCCCCTCGTTATAAAATTTGTAAGATGTTTAACAATTACGTTAACAGTTGATGGAAAGACAGAAAAAAAGTATGTATAAACTGCGGAATTATATTTGAAGGATAGATTTTCGATTTGAGGAGTATTTGCGTTTCTATCATAAAGTAGCACATCAAGTGAAATGGAATCAAAACTGGACCAATAAGTATAGAGGACGTAGTGGGATGCAGAGGTCTCGATAAATAATAGTCCTGCTCATTAAAACACATGAATTTTACTTGTTCGATATGCTGCAATGAATTTTAAGTACTGTAACATGGCAAAATTCATATTTAAATGGGTCCTTAATATTGACGTAGCATAATGTTTGGTAATTTTGTCACAGAAATATCCGTAATACTGCAATTTTATTCATATTCTCCTATTTTCTTACTGTAGCATTTCATTACAGAAACGTATAATGTTAATATCCATGAAATATATCAACTAATGCAATTATATTAATAATGGCTGAGAATGAATGAATTGTGACACAGGTACAAATTTATATCGCAGTCAAAGATAAATAACTCTTCCGCAAATGTCTTTATTAAAACAAATTATCATTAAGCTTGGAACAAGTACAAAGTAACTGAATATCTATGGCGATTTTTATGGACCGAGCGTGGAGGGTGAGTGGTAACTCTTTGGCCTTGCATTCGAAAGGACACGCGTTCGATTCACCTTGCGACCAAATACTGGGATGGCCAAACTCCCTCCTGTTCCTTGTTTCCAATTCTTTCTCGCCTCTAATGGCCATGACGTCAAGAAGGCGTCAAGCCATAAGCAAGAAAAATCTATTTTCGGTTTTTAACTGTTGGGTGTGTACAATTTTTACATGAAGGTGTAGCATAAAATTTATCATTGCTGCCGGAATCTGTAGTGTGGGCCACGGTTGCTGTTGTTGTTCCCTTCCCTGCTGGCGAGAATAGGTTTGCTGTCTTACAGCCAGATGGCGCGCTTCACTCGATACTCTGTTAAAGTGACCATTCTTCCCTAAAGATGGTCAACACCAGCCCAGGGCCAACAGTTGCCAAAGTCAGACTATTGTAAAAAGTGTAAGATAATGAGCATAACTAACAAAAAGAATCCAATTGTTCAGAAATACGAGTTAAACAATGCAGTTATTGATATGGTCGATTCTATGAAATATTTGGGAGTAACAGTACAAAGGAACATGAAATGGGACATACACATTAATTCGTTAGTAGGTATACCAAATTCTAGGCTGCGATTCATAGGTTGAATCTTGAAAAATTGTAATGAACAAACAAAGGACATAGCGTACAAATCTCTTGTGCGTCCACATTTGGACTATTGTTGTGCCATTTGGGATCCGTTTCGTAAGGGGTTGATCGAAAGTATAGAGAAAGTACAGAGAAGAGCCGCTCGATTCGTGACCGCTTGCTACAGTACTTATGAAAGCGTCACAGAACTGATTAGTAGACTAGGCTGGGAGTGTCTGGTAGATAGACGACACACGTTTCGTTTAAACTTATTGGTAAACATGCGTACTCCCACTTTCACTTTTGAATGTAGTGAAATACTTCTTCCACCAACCTATTTGAGTCGGAAGGACAGGAAAGATAAAATTAGAGAAATAAGGTGGCGGACTGATTCTTATATGAATTCTTTTTTCCCTCCTACCATTAGGGATTGGAATGCACAGCAAAGAGATTAGCTTTGGTACTGAGCACCCTCTGCTACCCACAATTTTGTGAATTGCAGAGTATATATGTAGATGTAGATTTAGATGAAGAGTCGGCTCGGTTCTTCTCTCCAACATACCGGTTAGTCTCCTCTCTTCGATCTCTCTTGCAGAATTGGTCGGTCATGTAGAAACAAGGTCTAATTACTCGTATAACAGGATACTGTGGTTTGGGGCTTAGTCACCCTGCCAGCTCTCACTAATGTATGTCTTTTCAGTGCCGACACTCAAACATTGCCCATTTATCGTAAAAAACCACTTGTTAAGAGGATTTCTACAAGGAATTGCTACAGTTGGCCAACAATTCTATAATCCTCTGGCGTCAAAAGTAGACAGTACTTCTGGGATCATCCACAGTCGTGAAAACTGGAATACATGAGATTATATTCAATGCAGATCGTAGTTTGATCCGGACATGCAAAGTAGCAATATGAATTACTGAATAATCAGTTGCTAGAAGACTTAATGATTTATATCTTCCATGAATACACTATTCCAAATGATTCGTTTCCACTTAAGGAATTTCACCATTAGAATTGGAAAAGAACTTAACTAAAAATCAATCGTCAGTGTCTATATGTCGAGAAGAGTTAAGCGTTGCACCTCGTTTCGTGATAGTTAGTTTGGAATTAGAAGCTTATAATGTCAGAATGTCAAACCACAAAAATATAACTTCTTGATGGAAGTTGTTGAGTGTTCTTTGACACCTGTGCAGCTTTGATATGAAGTTAGTACAGCATCGAAGGGTAATTCAAACCGTACTGAGTTTATGGGGAAGATAGTCAAGATACATTGGTGAGACTATTATGAGTTTTTTGAATTGTAAGTATGGAATTCTATGGAAATAGCTGAACCTTCTAAGTTTGAGAATAGAGCGTATATCTTCCACTGGATTTTTATTGCCAAATACCAGTCGGTATTCACCTATACCCGTTTTTTTTATCAACGAAGGAAGTAAAAAAGAAACACCCCACACTGGTCTTCTGCCCTTCCAGGATCAATCGACAGATTAGCCTTCATAAACACATAAGCCTTTTGACGCCGACCCCGGTAGCGCGGGGCTAGCGAGCTGGCTTCGCGTTGTAGGGGTCGCCGGTTCGAGTCCGGCCCAGGGCATGGGTGGTTTTAATTAAGTGTTGTGTTCGTCCTGTGTTGTCCTGTCACTTGTAATAATCAATAATATGAGAAGATGCTATGAAGACAGTTGATGAATGATAGAAACACAGTTGCTGGCTGAATGGCTAAAAGACCGAATGCCATTTTTTAAATAATAAAAAAAAAGTCTTTTGACAAAGAGGCACCGAGCGTGTTGGGTGAGCGGTAACGCTCTATCCTCGCTTTCGTGTGGACCCCTGTTCGAATTCCCGTCCGGGAATCCAGATTTTGGTTTCCCATGATTTTCCCAAAACATTCCAGACGAATGCCACGATTCTTTCTTCAAAAGGCAATGGTCGAATTCCTTCCCGTTCTTTGTCCCCATTCCTTTCACTCCTCTAATTACCTCGACGTCGATGAGGAGTAAAGCTGCAAGGGGAAAATATTTTATGCGCCAAAGCAACTCTTTGAAGTGTGTACAGACACAATTGCAAGGTGAATGTTGTTTGAATTACTATGCTGTCACTACTTGTATTCAATCTATCAGCTGTTATTTTGACATTACATTAAGATATGGTAGTTTTTGGTTCAATTTAGCAGAGTTATTAAGCGTAAGATATGAAAAATGTACCATAGTAAATTATGCTGCCATATACGTTTCAGCATCAGAATGTAATGAAGACCAAAAAGTAAGAACATAAACAGAAATTGTGACATAACAAAATATTCTATAAGAAAATTATATTTTTGTTCCTTGAATGTAGACAAAAGTCGATATATTTATTCTTAAAGAAAAGAAGTGTAGGTTGCTATGGACATGAGAAATAAAGAAAGACAGGGAGGCTAACAACATAGAGACAGATCGGTTGCTTTTAAAACATTCATTACTGAAGGACCTTGCATCTTCGGATACTACAGAAGTTCGATGTAGTTCCTAGAGGAATACTAATTTTCTGTAATAAACTGAAAACTGTTGAAAACAAAAGGATTGGATTCTTTATAGTTATAATCAGTACACAAAATATGCGGTTATACCATATGACGACCGTGACAGGACTTGTGTTTTCGGTAATGATTTTAGTCTTTCAGTTTGTTTTTGTGTTTCTGGAATAATGTAAAATGTATGTAAAATTCCTACTAGGAACAAAAATGGTATCATTGGATGCAAGGTTTTTTTTTATAAGTTTACCAGTGTATCTTTAAGCAAAGCCATGGTAAACTTGAGGAGGCATGTGACATAACAAAATATTTTATGAGAATATTATTATTTTTTTCTTGAATGTAAACAAAAATCGATATATTTATTCTTAAATAAAAGAAGTGTAGACTTAGAGGCTAACGACATAGAGACAGATCGGTTGCTTCATTGCTGAAGCACTTTGCATCTTCTGATACTGCAGAAGTTCGATGTTGTTCCTAGAGCAATACAAATTTTGTATAACAAACTGAAAACTGTTGAAAACAAAAGGATTCGATTCTTTATAGTTAATAATCAGTTCACAAAATATGCGGTTATATTATAAAATGTTTCATCTAATATTCTTATTTGTTCTCTGGTTCTCTCAGATGGTTTGTAAAGGCTTGTAATGCAGGATTAAAATTTCTGTCATTGCAGATATACACAATGTCTACGATATATTAAAGGGCATCAGTGACGAAAGACTTTCGGCTAGGTAGGATTCTCGAACTTGTGCAAACAGAAATATTTTAGCAGTATGTAGTTGCAGGAATTTGTATGCAAAAACTATGGATGGTTCCGATTTTTACAGGTGAAGACGATTTTTTTCTGAACTGACAAGCCGTAAACATAAGTATTGCACTACGTTCACAGGGTTACAAGGCAATACTATAAAATTGCTGCGTGAGCTGTGGATTTTTCCCCGCCCCAAGTTTTGCCAATAAAGAACTGGAATGGGTTATTGATGACATACAGCCCGTATCAGATCTTCTTCCACGCCAAAGGATCATTCCATCTCACTAACAACTGACAGCACAGTTTGTTGCAGATAGGCGGGAAATGTTTCGATTCGACGCCAGGCTTAAGACTTGCCCAGTTTACTTGGTCGGAAAGAGCGATCAAGTATGTGTCTCTGCAGAGGCCACGTAGAGAGAGGAATGTCTGGCGATGACGTAGAGCGGCCATCAGGACAATACCAGCCCAGCTGTTTTCGAGACAGCATAAAGGCACAGCTGGAGGCCGGGTGAAGCCGCTTCATAGGGAAGACTTGCGGCTGTTTGCCCAGCAGGAGACAGCACCGTCCATTCACAGAAACACAGATCCAGGCCATCGCAGTTATTATTCCGTGTTCAATGCCACTACGGCACTTAATGATGCGTATTGTAAAAGACAGTTTTTGACCACAGTGTCCCACCAATCAGATTTAAAGGCGGTAAACGAACTGATATTAAAGGGTTACTGAGTTCATTGTAGTTTTTGTTTCTATTTTATAAATTACCTTATATAAGCTTGTATTTCTTTCATATTGCAAAGAATTCTGACACGAACATTTAATTATGAAATCTCCAGTCAATTAACTCACTTTATTAATGAAGTGTCACACCCAATAACTAATAATAAACCAGTCATCAATGATTAGAATCTCCCGGGCATCTAGATTCGGATTTTTCGTGGTTTTCCCAAAACACTTCAAAATTCTATGGCTGAATTCCTTTTCGTTCCTCGTTCCCTTTCCTTTTCTGCCTCTAATAACCTCGACGTCGAAGAGACGAAAACCGTAAGCAAAAAAAAAAAAAAAAAAAAAAAAAAAAAAAAAAAAAAAAAAAAAAAAAGAAAGGAAAAGAATTAGAATCTCGCCAATATTATAAGTTTTACATCTCGTTGACCTCCTGAGCCTTAAAACAGGGAAAGCATTGGGGGAAGGTAACAAGGAACAATCAGGCCACTGTCTTTTGTAGCAACCATGTAGGCATTTGCCGGGAGCGAATACATAATACAATTAAAAACCAAAATCTGCATGGCCAGATGTAGTGTTGAATGAATCTACGTCCTACCGAATGTCAGGCCGAGCTGTAAAAACTCTCCTATCTGGCTCTTTCGGTAGATGTCGCGAGCGTCAAAAATATCTGTTATCATTTGGAGGTGATGCAGAAACATGATTGGAAACGGACCCAATTTTTTCACAAATGCATTACTACGTTGAGTGTACAAAAGTGACTGATCCGCTTTAGTTATGATGTATTAATGAAGCAATCCACTCAATCAAAAACACTCTATTCATGTCATGAGCTGTCTTAAACTATTAAATTCCATATTAAGTCACTGCAGATCATTACGTCTGAGTCCATTTGAACTAGGTTCTACAGGTAAACTTATTCTGCCATTTCGTACATCCATTTCTTTCATATCTGCTTTCTGTATCATTATTCTCTCCATACTAAATTCCGTCGATTTCTTCCAATTAATCGTTACTGGTGATTAAGTTTTCAACATGATGCGTAACCTCTGCCAGGATTTATCGTGAAGGCTGTAAGATCTGTCTGTCTGGTAGAGTCAGTACAGATTAACGGGGTATGAGTCAGAAGCGTCTGAGAAAGGAGTATTGATAACTCAGAGCCACCGCAGATATCCTTCGAGTTCAAAGGCTGATCACTCTAGCGCCATTTCTGTTCGACTTATCTGTAAGCATAGATATTAAAGTCTGTTAAGATTTAGAATGTAATGTATATTTCTCTGTTAAGCTACTGAATGTTGTGCTAAATTCACCGTTCATATCAAGTATGTAGTAAACATATGTTTCCTTCATGGCAGCTCAGAAGTTCCTTTTTTTCTTTTTTTTTACTAATGGCTTTACGCCTCGTCGAGGAATTCGGCCACAGCCTATTAAAGGAACCATCGCGGCATTCGCATAGAGTGATTTGGGAGAAACCATGGAAAACCTAAATCTGGGTGTCCAGACGGGGATTCGAACCGGCGTCCTCCCGAATACGAGGCCAGAGCGTCAGAAGTTCCAAACCGCGTTATGATCCAAAGGTTAACTTGTGAACTAGTTGACATCACTTCCTGTCTTTCAGTTATACAAGATGCTCGGGCATTAAGAGAGTAGAAATCCTCTTCATGTACTATGTGCGTGAACCCACAGAGGAACACTGCGGCCTCTGTTAAGCTCCATGGCAAAGCGAGACACGACAAATCCAAGTTCACCACACATACCTCCAACTACATTTTTTACTAAAAGACGCGGTTCTCAGTCTACGAAAATTGTCGTTTCCTACGCTGCAGACGTTTTAAAGGATATTAAAATGTGTAACTTATAAATCAATTCAATTAACAACAGGCTCAGTTTCAGGATTTCTTCAGACAATGAGGTATGTGGCTTCTGTTTCTGATAGTGCTGATTTAAATACATAACAGTTGTAGCAAACGTAAAAGCAGTAATGCAGCAAATCACAACGGACTTTGAGATGTAATGCCGTCATGTTCAACACCTACTATAGAGAAAAAGATGACACTGATCGATTTGGCGGTCGCCTAAGTCTGTCCTCTCTAGAACAATTGAGGTTGAGGCAAAGTCCTATTTCAAGCACAATTTTGCTTTTGGAATTCGTATTTAGACATATGCCACAATCGTGACTCATATTTGAAACACACAGTCGGGCTGGGTAGTGGTCACCTCGGGAAAGCCAACTGCAGAAATCTGGTATGTTTTTAAGATATACCCAGGCGTTGTGCAGTGAACAAGCGTTCTCAGGCCAATGGACATTTTGTAACAGTATATCCTGCAAGCCAGCTTACTTCAAGTTTAAGATAATCCCACTGAGAGCAGGTTCTGGATCTAACTAAACCTTTTATCTAGCTCTATACTCTTAATTTAAATACAACCACCTCAGATACACGTGAACAGTGGCGATTCGGAGGGCGGTTCTCCGCACTTCAATTCCTGCCAGAGAGCTACTTCAATCTATCGTCAAACAGTCACTTCCAGTTACCATGAAGAACAACATTTTTGGAGATTAATACGTACAGATTAGTTTATTCACAGTTGTTCCCCTTTGGGCTTCGGAAAGGGAATCGAATTTATTCAGAATCCATAAAGTTATGTTTTTATTGGACTGTTTTAGAGATATTCTACATTAAACACGTATTGTCGTGTAGTAAGTTTGTAGTTGGTCTGACTTCACTAAAAATAACTTAACTTTCCCTTTGTTACATCATTCCTGTTACTGATTCCTATTCACTGTGCTAGCACTAATCAATGCTTTGAGTAATTCTTCGACCTCAACGCCACATATTTTGTGTGAAACGGACTCAAGAGTGGACAAGTAAAAAAACTCCCATGTTCTGTGCTGCAAAAACCGGTCGGGTTGCTACACAACAAGCTGCATTCGGAATAATACAGCAGAAGACGTTTAGACGAATGGATAATTGGTTTGGACATTTTTTTCTATAAAAAATCGCGATCCATTCCGTACTATCTTATTTGCTTGTTCAGTAAGTACATGGTTGGACCGGTTCAAGCAGCATTTAAGGTACTCTCTTTGAAATAAGATCCAGGATGTGTAGTCTATGTGCTTATTCATTACTTGTGTGTTATCACATGTTTATTTACAGTCTTACAGTAAAAGTTTGTATTTATATCTAGGTATTTGCAAATATTGTGGGGTAATGTAAACTTCGTGTTGTAAAACATTAATATTCGCCTCTTTTACACTAAAGGATCCATTACTGGTGGTCATACACGAACCCATGGTTGAAGTATTGTTTTTCTGAGTAAACATGCTGTATTGATCCTTACCTACTTTGTGTCAGTTTATATTCGCCCGCTCACCGTTAGCATGACTAGATTGGCTAGCTTTACAGTGTAAAAAATTAAACATTCAGGAACATTTCATATCTTGACAGAAACGAAAGATATTTTACGGATATTTCGTCTGCAAGGATGCAGTATATAATAAGGCTGAGCAGATTGTGCATAACTGAGAAATGGAAGAATTTCTTTTCAAAAAGTATTCCATCTTTTCGAACAATCATTGCATGTCTTCAAAAATCCGTATTGATATTCGTAGTTCGTGTTATCAGTCACCCATAACAACGACCATTTGAGCGGCAGATGTTGTTTAGTTTTTGAAATACGTCAAATATCGATCGTTATGTCTCGTCTGCTGCAATGTCGTTAGAGTTTCGCTAGAAACTTGACAGAATCGACATGGCGTTAGTTACGACCTACCAATGTGGAATAGTTTAGACCAACCGGTTAGTAATTCGAACATCCGTCTTTCATAACGCCAAACAGAACATTAGCGCTCACGTGCCAGGCTCGGTTTCCACTTTCATTAATTTGATTCAGCTCAACATTCTGACTGTAATTGTACAGTTCACACTGGTGTGATACGTTGACAGCGACAGTGAATACCCGCAGCGCTTAATTAAAAACGCCTACGCTTACTCTCGACTGGAAAGAGAGTGTGGGACGACATTAAAATGTCAGAGGGAGTCATACGCAGTTCTCACAATGGTCAGCTGTAGGAATACATTAATTCTTGGAAGTTCCCCGCCGAAATTTAATAATACGGACAACCTACACACTTTTTTGGGAATGAGGCGTTATTGATGATACATTTCCACGACACGAGGTAATGCAATGCAGCCTAATAGAGTTTCACATTAACTTCATGCAAGTTTCTTGTCTTTAATGTCTATGTGTTCCCGCCCCGTTGGCTGAATTCGTTGCGGCAATGTGACAGTGCTCGGTGCTGACACGGGGTTAGCCCTGGTGATGGAAGAAATTTTCAGCATCAGCACATGGCCGGAATAGTAGGAGAGATTGTGGTGCACGATTTCTATCACCAGACTGTACGTCAAAGTTCTGAGTTGAATCCCAGACCTCTCAGCATTGCGCATGGATTCGGAGCATACGGCATTGTTGACGGTGATTTGTTTGTCGGATGGGAACGTACGTTCAAATCCAGATTTCGGGTTTCCATGATTTTCGGAAATCGCTCGAGGTGAATGAATGAATGACTCCTTCAAAATGCAAGCCCAAATTTTTCTGTGTCTTCTGTCCTTTCCCGCCCTAATGACGTTGATATCGATGAGGTATAAAGCCCAAAGCAAAAAAAAAAAAAAACTACAGTGAATCGTGAAATATCGGTCACTTGAGTTATGCATTTGATAAGTACTTTATTCCTTGGCTCTGTGTCTGGTTATTGGTATGAATGGGTCTTCAATTTCGACACATCCACCAAGTATATCTTGATCTGACAGACGAGAGAAACGACCTAGCGTGGTGGCGTAATGGTTACCGTTCTGGCCTCGCATTCGGGAGGACGGCGGTTCGAATCCTCGTCCGGGCATCCAGAGTTGGGTTTTCCATGGTTTCCCAAAATCACTCCAGGCAAATGCCGGGATGCTTCCTTTAAAAGGCCATGGCCGAATTCCTGCCCTTTCCTTGCCCCCCCCCCCACCCAATTCTTTCCCGTCTCTAAAGATTTCGCTGTTAGAAAGACGTTGAGCAGTTTAAAAAAAAAAAAAAAACACAGAGAAAAAAAAAAACACAGAGAAAAAAAAAACACAGAGAAAAAAAAACACAGAGAAACTCTTTTCACGGAATTTCACAACAGATGCTCTATACCTCTGTCCATTTGTAGGGTTGGATCTTAAATTTGAATTTGACAGGGCCCGCTTCCATCAAGAGTTGCCACTAGTGAGACTTGATAAATTCTGCCATCCGTGTTTTCTAAGAAAATGTATCAGTTACGGAGCGTGGTGGTGTAGCGGATAGCGTTCTGGCCTCGCATTCGGGAGGACGGCGGTTCGAATCCCCGTCCGGGCATCCAGATTTGGGTTTTCCATGGTTTCCCCAAATCACTCCAGGCGAATGCCGGGATGCTTCCTTCAAAAGGCCATGGCCGAATTCCTTCCCATTCCTTGCCCCCATCCTTTCCCGTCTCTAAAGACCATGTTGTTAAAAAGGGACGTTAAACTGTTACAAAAAAAAAATGTATCAGTTAATCACAGCTATCTGATATTTCACAAACTGAACTATTCAGAAACTGAATGGCTGGCTAACAAGGCAGATAACATTTGGTAATCTAAATCTCATGACATGTAAATAAAATAATGTGACACAAAAGACCTCATTCTTTTTTACACTAAAGTGAGGTTTTGAATGTCTTACTACCTATAACATCATACGAAATGTTGCAATTTACTCCTGGTAAATACCTTACGTTTAAAAATGTAAATGAAAGAATTAACAAATTTTCTGCCCATGAAAAACCGGTCGGAATCTACAAATCAGATTCAAACCGTAAAAAGAAAATTAAAAAAAAAAAAAACCAACCAATAGTTTTGTATTTGTTTTCGCATTACTTTCAGTTACCATCCTTTTCATCAATCCATGTATAGATATGCCAGAGTGTCCATCATACTGCTAATGTTACGAGTGCGAGGAGAAATATGGTCTCCTGTGATTCAGCCTGGTTCACGTTAATGCATTGTATCGATTGTGTCCGAAATGAAAATTTACAATGTTCATTCTGCTTTGTATGTAAAAACGAAACGTTTACCATGGCATATAGCGTAATTGCCCGATTATTTTAAAGCATAGCTGTTTGGTCAAGATTTTCCATTATTTTGCGTTTACAGAAAACGTTTGCTTAATTGTTGGTAAACAAAAAGCTTATAACACGTTTATATCACGCTACGCGTTAATTGGATAGAAGGCTACGCGAACTCAGTTTTTATTTGGTTTTACCAGATTTGTGAAACTGCTTCAAGTACCACGCACATATTTCTTTCAGATGTACTAAGCCATATATTACAAATCACTTCACCTTCTGACATCTTTAATAGTAATTATTTGTAAGCCGTAAAATTTGTCGTATAGCCCTTATATCTGATTCCCAGTATTTCTTCACCACTATTTCCCAACATTTTAGGATAGGCATAGTAAAATTTGGATCTCTGATTTTACGACCACATGACCATGTTGGCGCCAAACATTTTATACGTACTACCACGTCGTAGTAAGTACTGATGCCATCTGTCCGTGAAACTTGTAACTATGTTCAGTGTGAGGCGAAGATTAGCGACCGTTTCGGCATTCGGCCAACATGCAGCGGTCCGGACTCGTGCCCGGTCCGTTGTACCTCCAGGATGTAGTGTCACTAAGCCACACTGTGTCACATATAAACGGACGGCTCCAAGTCTGAAGAGGGCGTAGGGTGTGCATATGTAGGCACACAAACTGCAAACGTTGGCAAGTACAAATTCCCGAAAGAAATGACAGCTATCCTAAAGGCATTACAATTCGTGCAAGATACATCGCAAAAGAATATTATCATCTGGTCATACTCAAGAAGCGCGATCGAAACACTCCGCAATCTACATACTGGTAATGGGAGAAATATATTACGGTATAAAATTATGGAACAGATGCTGCACCTACAGAGCGCCCGAAAAATGTACATTTCAACTGGATCAAAGCACACACAGGCATAGCAGGAAATGAATTGGCAGATGCATCAGCCAAAACGGCAACAGAATCAGGAATATACAACCATCTAATCCCAGCGACAGACATAATATCTACGATTAGGACCACATCAAGAGATAAATGGAACAACATATGGAGGAATTCTGTAGAAGATAAAGGCAAACACGTCGTCTATTTACACCAACCGATACCAATCAAACAGTGGTACCAAAGATCGTACATAAAAAGAAAAACTGTGAGAATAATATCTACATTAAAATTCAACCCCCGTCCGGGCATCCAGATTTGGGTTTTCCATGGTTTCCCCAAAGCCGGGATGCTTCCTTCAAAAAGGCCTTGGCCAAATTCCTTCCCATTCCTTGCCCCTGTCCCTTCCCACCTCTAATGACCTCGCTGTCGACGAGGCGTAAAGCCCAAGGAAAAAAAATTCAACCGCGGCTGTTTTCCTAAACATTTGCACAGATTACATCTAATATCATCTCCGCTGTGCGTCTGTGACGAGACAAGCGAGGGAGATGTAAACCGCGCGATTTTCTAGTGCAAAAGACTCTGGCAGCAGTCCACCAAACTGCTGGAAGACCTACAACAACTAGGCATAAAACTCCCAACAAATACCTTGAACCTTTCAGCTATGGAAGACGAAAGAATATACACGGGAATTGTAACGTTTATAGAAAACAACCAAATAAACATATAAACCAGTCCGAGTTGGAAGTGTGGTAAACAATGCACTGCTTACCCATATAGCAAAATTCTTATATTATTTTGAAATGTTTGCAATGTATATGTTGTAAGTTTTATTGTCCATAATATACTATTTTATTATAATATCAAATGTGTACTTTAAATGTGAACTATAGATACCGGGTGCGGCAGCATAACTTCCTTTTTTCAAAACTTAATAAAATCCATTGTATGAATCAGAACATTTTTATTTGTTTTTTATAATGTAGGCACATACATAAAGTTTTGTTTTACTTAGTTTTGAACAGCAAATCAGGTAGGTGTCGTCCCCCATTCTGCACAAACTGAGTAAACTGATTTCTGGTGTTTGTCATGACTCCCGCCAGCATAGCAGGCATTATGTTGGCAATTTCTTCCTGAATGTTTGTCTTCAAATCTTGTAGAGTCCTTGGACCATGCACATAAACACGGGATTTAAAAAAAAAAAAAACGCATAGAAAAAAATCGCAAGGGGTTAAATCGGAAGAGCGGGCCGGCCACTCCAAATCGCCCCTAACTGAGATTAGGCGCTTTGGGAAGTGTTGCCTCAAAACAGTCATTGATGCTATTGAAGTGTGTGCCATTGCACCGTTTTGTTGGAACCAAGTGTCCCGTAAGTCCAACTTATCTAGCCGTGGGAGAAAATTTCTGTAACATGTTTACATACTGGTCCGAATATATACGGGTTGTTGTAAATTGTTTTGAAAGATGGTGATATATGAAATACATAAGCTTTAGTAGTTCATAAGTGTGAAAAACAATGTTCTGCTTATCCAAATAGCAAAATACATAGTATTTCTATTTTGAAATGCTCGCAACGCAGTGTATATGCCGTAAATTTTATTGCCTATTACATCTTTTTTTTTATATATAAAAATCAATGTTTGTTTGTTCGTCTTCTATGCATTCCTATACCATTTATCAGATTGCAATGAAACTTTGGAGAGTTTTCGAGTGTGCGTCTGCGAAGGTTCCTGTGAAAAAAAAATTCCAAAATGTCACCCCCTATTCCCCATAACACCCCATAATTTAGGCAAAACCACATTTTTTATCCGATTTAGATAGGAATTTGTACACTCATACTATAAAACAAACATAAAAATACTGCCTACATACGGTTTACGAATATTAATCCCCTCTCCCCCTTCCACCCCCATAATTTTTTCACTCCATAATTTAGGCAATACCACATTTTTTATCCGATTTAGATAAGAATTTGTACACTTATACTTTAAAACAAACAGAAAAATACTGCCAACATATGGTTTCCGAATATTCATCCCCTCTCCCCCTTTCCACCCCCATTACGTTTTTACCCCATAATTTAGGCAAACCACATTTTTTATCCGATTTAGATAAGAATTTGTACACTTATACTTTAAAACAAACAGAAAAATACTGCCTACGTTTGGTTTCCGAATATTCATCCCCTCTCCCCATTTCCAACGCCATTACGTTTTTACCCCATAATTTAGGCAAACCACATTTTTTATCCGATTTAGATAAGAATTTGTACACTTATACTTTAAAACAAACAGAAAAATACTCCCTACGTTTGGTTTCCGAATATTCATCCCCTCTCCCCATTTCCAACGCCATTACGTTTTTACCCCATAATTTAGGCAAACCACATTTTTTATCCGATTTAGATAAGAATTTGTACACTTACACTTTAAAACAAACAGAAAAATACTGGCTACGTATGGTTTCCAAATATTCATCCCATCCCCCCCTTTCCAACCCCATTACGTTTTTACCCCATGAATTAGGCAAACCACATTTTTTATCCGATTTAGATAAGAATTTGTACACTTATAGTTTAAAAAAGAGAGAGAAATACTGTACACATTAATTTCACAAAACCCAATCCCTCTCATCTCTTTCCACAACCTTAATTACCCCCTCTTCCACATAACACCCCACAATTTAAACAAACCCGCAAACCGTTCGTCCGATTACGGCGAAGCTATGGTGAATTGTCGACTGGATGTCGAAAATGGTTCCTGTCAAAAAAATTAAAAATTCATCCCTCCTACCCATAATTTAGACAAAATCACATATTTCATATGATTTCAATGTGAATTTGCACACTTATACTTTGAAACTAACAGAAAAATACTGCCTGCATATGTTTTCCAAAGCGCATCCCCTCTCACCCTTTCCAACTAAAATTGAATGAAACAGCAGTTTAAAATTTAATTGTAAATATTTTTTCATTTAATCTATGTGCCTACTCAAGTCCAGCAATAGTGAAGCTAGTACTACACAGACGGAAAAAAAAATCCCAACACCAAGAAAAAATTATTGTAGAGTAATGAAATTTGGACAATGCATTTGTCAAGTTAACATGTTTAATTGATTAAATTTTCAAGATCACAGGTTAATTTAAGCTCAAGAAAATGCATTTCAAATGTGAAATACTGTTAAATTAATAGCCGGTGTAACCTCCAGAATTTTGAATGCAAGCCTGCAAACGTGAATGCATTGTGTCATACAGGTTTCGAATGTCACTTTGTGGTATGGAGTTCCATGCTTGTTGTACTTGTGCTGTCAATACTGGGACGGTCAGTGCTGGCTGTGGATGATGCTGGAGTTGTCGTCCAATGATATCCCATACGTGTTCAATTGGAGACAGATCTGGTGATCTCGCAGGCCAAGGTAACATGTCGACACTCTGTAGAGCACGTTGCGAGACAACAGCGGTATGAGGGCGAGCGTTATCCTGTTGAAAAACTCCCCCTTGAATGCTGTTCATGAATGGCAGCACTACAGGTTGAATTACCAGACTGACGTACAAATTTGCAGTCAGTGTGTTTGGTATAACCACAAGAGTGCTCCTGCTGTCATAGGAAATTGCTCCCCAGACCATGACTCCAGGTGTAGGTCCAGTGTGTCTAGGCCGCAGACAGTTTGGTTGCAGGCGTTCCCCTGGCCTCCTTCTGACCAACACTCGGCCATCACTGGCACCAAGGCAGAACCTGCTTTCATCAGAAAACACAACAGATCTCCACTCCGTCCTCCAATGAGCTCTGGCTTGACACCACTGGAGTCGCAAACGGCGATGGCTTGTAGTCAGTGGAATGCACGCTACAGGGCGCCTGGCTCGGAGCTGTCCTTGAAGTAACCGATTTCTAACAGTTCGTTGTGTCACTGTGGTACCAACTGCAGCTCGAATTTCTGTAGTGCTGCCATTCATGAACAGCATTCAAGGGGGAGTTTTTCAACAGGATAACGCTCGCCCTCATACCGCTGTTGTCTCGCAACGTGCTCTACAGAGTGTCGACATGTTACCTTGGCCTGCGAGATCACCAGATCTGTCTCCAATTGAACACGTATGGGATATCATTGGACGACAACTCCAGCATCATCCACAGCCAGCACTGACCGTCCCAGTATTGACAGCACAAGTACAACAAGCATGGAACTCCATACCACAAAGTGACATTCGAAACCTGTATGACACAATGCATTCACGTTTGCAGGCTTGCATTCAAAATTCTGGAGGTTACACCGGCTATTAATTTAACAGTATTTCACATTTGAAATGCATTTTCTTGAGCTTAAATTAACCTGTGATCTTGAAAATTTAATCAATTAAACATGTTAACTTGACAAATGCATTGTCCAAATTTCATTACTCTACAATAATTTTTTCTTGGTGTTGGGATTTTTTTTCCGTCTGTGTATATTAAAACAATTTCAAATGTGTATTTTAAATTTGGTCTATAGATGTATAGTTATAAATTGTTTTGTGAAATTAATCACCTTTAGTAGGTCAATGTAATAACAATATAACTTTATGCTGGCTGTATGGTCTTGTAACCAATAGCCAATAATAATTTAAAAAAAAAAAAACAACAACAAATAAGCCATACTGGCGGGTTGTATTAAGATCCATAGTGTTCGACGAACAAGTGTCCTGTATCTATTTATTTCTTCAAATGGTATAGAGCTCGTAACTTATTAGTTTATTTTTTCTTCACCTGCAGCGCCACCACGCAAAGTGTGGTATTGTTAACTTCCGGTTGACCACTGTGCGTTTGTTTTCGTTTGCGATGCAGTCTGTGTATAATAATTTAACAGTAAAAAAGCTGAAGTAACTACTTTTTAAAGCCGGAGCACATAATCTGTATTATTATACTAAGCAAGAATTGATTAACAGGTAAGAATTCAAACGATTAAAGTCAATTAAGCCCTGAATTTACCTTTTAATTTGTGCCTCTTGCTGGCGTTTCACTACTCTGAACCGCTTGAAATAATTCTAAAGTTATAAACATCTAATTTTAGGCCAAAGCGTTTTTATCACTATTTTTAGAATAGTTTTTGCGTTCTATTTACAACTAATATATGAGAGAAGAGTTCCTGAACATCAGTCAAAACATTATTTGAAGTTGAATCTGTTCTTCTGTATTCTAATTTCCCAAAGATTGGTTTAACGAGTTGCGTGCCGACCCTGAAAATATTTTTTTGATCTTTCACGAAAATACGTAGTACTAGCCTCTAGTTTATTTTTCCTTTTGTTGAGTTTAAAAGATCGGTACATGTTGATGGTCGTTCGCAAAATGTGCGTCGATTGACGGTAAATTTTGTCTCGTAAACCACTTGAGGTTTTCACTATTAGTATTTTTTTACCTTCCTGTAAAATGCTATTCACGTAATGGATTGTTCAATTTCCGAGAAAAATCTTAACTGCAACATATTTTTGTCATCTCCTACATGTATTGTTTTTTAGTCGCGTGACCAAACTATTTATTACATTTTTGTCAATTAAATAGATTTTTAGTCGATCTAAATTATTTTTAAAATTAATTTTTTCAAAGAAAGTAGCAGAAAAAGGTAAACAATCCACAGAAAATCAAGGCTATGTTGCCGTAATGTAAGCGCAACTACAACATAAATAATTGATTTCAGGAAAAGCGCATACGATGTTGATGCAATAACTTCATACTCTTAATCCAAAGCGTGAAAATCAAGCGACCTTTTACCACAGCTGTCAAGCCATCAATTAAAATCCCATTTAGCAAAATGACGACTACGCACTCGTGTCCACTTGGGTGAAGTTTTTCCATGCCGCAGTTATATAACCCACCTTTTTCTCCGGTCTTTATCTTTTTTTTTTTAAAAAAAAAAAAAAAAAAAAAAAAAAAAAAAAAAAAAAAAAAAAAAACCTGATAATTGAGACCCTTATTTTCACAGAAATCGCCGAACGTCCGTAGATGCAACGATTTACCGGCGTAATTCCGTTTTTAATAAGCCTTGTAGTAACGACAATACACGTAAACGCAGTGCTAGAGCGCAACGGGAAGTTGAGGATACCACATTTTGATGGCCATATTGAAATTACAAAGCTCTATAGGGCAGATAATAGCGTTACCATCTGCAACTATTCCGGTCGATTGGCAATCTCAGAACAAATACCACATTTTACCACGTTTGTCAGAACTAAATCAGCAGTTATACTAAGTAATTACATTTGCTCTATTCAGTAACAGAAAGCAACTGTACGAAGTTTTTTAGGAACAGGACCCAAGTAATGCAAAGAGAATTACGTATATATGCTTTCGGTAAATCAGTTTTCATGTTTCTGGCAATTTCAACATTTACTGTCTAGCTGATGTGTCTAGGCAATGAGTTAATTAACTTAATCAGACTCATTATTTTCTCTCGTGAAAGCCATTGCTATTGGACTTGCAGGTACAGCAGCGTTCGGAATTATTCGTAACAAAGCTTCCAGTTAATTTAGTACGTATAAGTTGCGGTGAAACAAGGGCTAACTCTTCCTTCAAAAGCATCTCAATAAAATGTTGTACCTTCGTCAGGCTTGTAATAATATGACGTATTTATATAGTTGTGTCTAGTAATTTCTGTCGCTCTGAAATAATTGTTCCATATTTTATGGCACACCATCATTTTCAAGAAATTTCGATGCTGCTAGAATTTCCAGTTATCTTTAAGGATTCCACGTTAAACTGTAGGTCCCCTGTACCCGGCAGGATTGACGGGTTAGGTTAAGGCGGCTACGATAGGGGCGGAATGCGCAGCCAATAAAAACCCTATCTCCAGGTCATTACGATCACACGAAATTATTATTCTTACTTTGTTACTTTGTCCTCTGATATTTTTACATACAAAGTACCACAACTTTTTTAAACAAATAAATTATTTTATCTGTCTGGAAATGGTCTTAAAATGGTTCGCAATATATTATTGCATGCGAGGTGATATTATTTTGGCTCATATCACATGATAGCGCAGTTTGCACCATAATGGTGGTTTCCCATGGCCCGTGCATTTTTCGGCCTGGTTGTCCATCTACCAACAGCGGGCCGTGGGAAGGGAGTCGCCTATATCCGTCGCCCAATCGGTAAACATCAAACGCCCGGGTAGCTGAAACGACACTAGGCAACTTCATTGTGATGTGACTGCAAGGTGGCGAGGGCTAGCCTGCAGGGCGTACTAATCTGTACAATTCGGCTGCATAGTGCGGCCTACAAGACCACGGTCCGTGTGAAACCACCATAAGGACAATCGACGAGACCTTTCGTTAGCTGACCAATCGCGTCCCTTTCTCGCGTCGTGCGGGAGGAATATTGGTTCATGTACATCTTCCTTTCGAGCTAATTCTGTCGAATGCCGTTTTGTCCTCGATTGCGTAGTTTTTTGAGAACTAATCGTTTCAAACTGGACAGTAATTCTGGGATGCTGTCCAGTACTGACTATAAAAGAGTATCCACGTCGAAAATACCCGTCTCGAATTTCAGTTTCAGCTTTAAACACGTAATATAATAGCACGACGGGAGAAAAGTTCTTAGAAGTAAGGCGGCTTGACCAGCAGACCAAATTTTCTGCACTATTATTGGTCTGTGAACCAAAGCAGAAGCAAGCTGCTTAGCACATTGCATTGTATCCGTCTTGCTTAACTCAGAAAGTTCCGAAGCAGACAGATATTAAATGGATGTAGACATGACAGAATTCATTATATTACGTAGTTTATTATTTGGCTATTGAACATTAAAAGCAATGTCATTACATGACTCTAAGAAATGAATAATTCAGTCTGACTCCCATCCTTTATTGTAAACTGGGAAATACCTGCTACAAGCAGTGCGTATATCTTGATACATAAATCTTTTGTGGTTTTGCAGGTGGGACATATTTGTGCTTAGTTTAGTGTGTTTGGTGTATTATCATTATTATTGGCTGTGTCTTTTTGTGGTAGATGGTTGTGTTTCTTATTTCGTTTTAAGTACTGCGTATAGTGTTGGGCCCGTTAGGTTAGTGTATTCATTTATTATATTCTTTTCTCGAATAAACCAGAAGATAAATGATAAGCAAGCATGGCGATCAGCAATGTACACCACACAGCAAACAAATGTAATCATCAGTAATCAATATATTACAGTGCAGTGAAAGTGCTATGCAATTATTCACAAAGATGCAGCCAACGCCTGTAATGCAAAATGCTGCTATAAACATAACTGATACTGTAACATTGTGCAATTGTAAGCATATGTGACAAATGAAAAATGTAAGTAAACCAATATCTGTATATACCATAATTTTCATGTTTAAATTGTAACACAGAACAAATGTAATTACTTGTATAAACACCCAACAGTCAGAACCGCAGAACGCTGAAGATGCTACAGAGAATGAAGTGAAACACGTTCGGGAAATAAAAAACAAATTCAATTGCATTGGCTTGACAATTATTCATTAATAATTGATGGTAAAATTAAATGTTTTTGATACATCGATGAATACAGGTGTCAAAATGTGTCGTTAATGTTAGGTAAAATTATAAATTAAAAAATTGGCGCAAACATTTATTTAGTTGCTTTAAATCTTTTGGCTGCGAGAAGGAAATTCTGGTTGGTCACGATTCATGCGAAAGACAATGGATTAATCTGCAGTTTATTTTATCTGGGCTAAACTGATGCATATTTTATCTCGATGCGGCATCGGAAATATGAGAAATGAAGAAATAATAGTTTCTATTCGTCAATTTGTTCGCTTCGGTAATGCGGTTCGCGCAAAAACTACTGATGGTTACGAGAAATGTGCAATCCACGGAACAGGAGTATAATAGGGTATATTTCATTTTGATGTAACGCTGAAAAGTTGATAAATTAAGTTAAGCATTAGTATTGAAATTATTGAGAATTAAAATTCATATCAACTGTCATTAGTGACCGCATTGGATTTCTCAGTATATTCTTGACTACATGTTGACTGAATATTATGAAGTTGTCCGTGTAATTCCACAGAAGAAATGATTTCGCGTTAAACCCTTTGTAAAATAAAAAACTAATAAAGGAAGTTAGGGGTGGTAGGTAATTTTAGGAAATAAATTAAAGGCGCGTTTTACGGACAACAAAATTATGGTTTTTTTTTTTTTTTTTTTTTTTTTTTTTTTTTTTTTTTTTTTTTTTACGGTATAATAAAGTTAAAAAACTTGTTAATGTATCTTATCGATAACAAATTTCATTTCAGCTTCTTATTAATCTTCATCATGCTAAAGTTTACAAACTTTTCAGTAATGCTCGAAAATTAGAAGAGAAATGAATTGACAAAGTATTTGGAAGCCCATATCCTGCGACATGCAGAATTAAATAAAAATACCTCAAAACAAAATGGCGGTCTTATTCGAATACCTGTTCAACAATTCATCGCACGGTAGACTATGCATTATAATATTTTCATTCCTCTTGTAAGGGTATGGTGAAGGTACTATAAAAAAAATCTCTTCAGTGCTGTCGATGTCTCTGTTTTTTGATTAACAAGTAGTTGAACGTTGCGTGATTCAATTGAAAACGGTACAAGGGATTAGGAGGCTGCTGGTTGCATAGAAGAAGAAATAACTGAACATATTTAATTTCTGTAGATTTTTTGATTATATGGCAGAAAAATTAGAGAGAGGAGGACCAATTGCGGAAGATTATATCAAAGGCACAAAACCAAATAAAACTGTCTAAAATCAAAATTTAGAAAACCGCTGGATAGAGCTTTTTTTTTTTTTTTTTTTTTTTTTTTTTTTTTTTTTTTTTTGTAATTGCTTTACGTTTCTTTTTAACATCGAGGTCTTTAGAGACGGGAAAGGATGGGGTGCAAGGATGGGGGCAAGGAATGGGAAGGAAATCGGCCATGGCCTTTTTGAAGGAAGCATCCCAGCATTTGCCTGGAGTGATTTGGGGAAACCATGGAAAACCCAAATCTGGATGCCCGGACGGGGATTCGAACCGCCGTCCTCCCGAAAGCGAGGCGAGAACCCTAACCTTTACACCGCCCCGCTCGGTGTGGATAAAGCGAAATTTTCGTCTTTTTTAGATGGGGAGTGCAGCAAAAAATCATTGTGACTGAATGATGTGACAAATTCAGTTTTTGCCATTGGTATACCGAACTCTAAAAGGAATTCAGTCTATTACATATTGTTGCGTAGGTCCTACAGAAAACCTTGATAGAACTTGTAGCGGTGAACTCTCATTCAACTACAGGGCGTTCGCCGGGAAACGCAACCCACTGTTAGCGCTACAAGGAAGAAACTGCTCCCGGCGAGCGAGCGCTCAGTTTCCGGCATTGTTCGACCGTCGGCCGCGGACTATTTAATAATAATTACGCTTCATAAACTTCATAAACTTGTGTGCTAAGCATTTAAATGTGACGTAATTCATTAGCTTACCTTATAAAAGATGCTGGAAGTGTTGACCCTCTTGTGTAATGCACATTTCACATCTTCTGAACATATTTCGAGACACACGCTGCCCTAACTGACTTAATGATTTTTTGGGTGACTGTTCTAGTCGAAAAGCGATATCGTTAATTTTCTCCTCTGTGAGAATACGGTTGACCGACAGTTTTTGTTAAAAAATGAACCCGTTTCTCTTACTTTTTTAACCAGACGCAGAATTGTTGATTTAGCTGGCAGTAAAGCGCCAGGAAATTGGCGACGAAATTTACTGCGACACTTTTTAAACGACTTCTTCTTCACATATGTATCGTAGAGAAATATTCTTTGTTGCAAACTGTAACGTACCATAATTTTACTCACAGTCAAACACGGTACAGATTAATAAGAGTATGAAGCCCCAAACCAGCCAAACCGCAAAGAAACGTTTATTCACAACACTGATTAATAAGAGACTGAAGTCACAAACTATCTACAATGCAAAGAAACCGTTCTTAAAAATGTAAGGGTCACTGCAATGCACTGTTGGGACAGCGGAGGTGTTAAACAGTGCGGTGATTCACGGTGCCGGTTGGCGGAAACTGCTGGCGGGACTGACCGAGCAAGTTGCCGACGGCAACAGACTGGGAGGGTAGCGTTTTCCGGCGAACGCCCTGTATTATTGAATTAGACCTTTTTTATCTATAAGATGTCCGATTATCGCATTTCGACAGCTAGCTCCACCGTGTTATCATGCTGCGAATACAGCTGTACAGATCAAAAGACCTATGCTATTCCAGCATGTCTTATTTTGTTTCGTGAAGTCTCTGAGAGACTATTTGATCTGAATGTCAGTGTATAAGAGTTATGTCGAAATCGAACGGTGTGTATATGTGTGAATTATTACAGTTAGGGGGCCTACATTAATTATGAGAGGTTGTGAGGTGTTTTCCCGGAATTTCCCCCCCCCCCTCTCCCGCGGCGAGATTTGGTGGGATCTGGTGGGCTCCCCTCCCCCTTTATGATGACGCTAGATCTTGAGAGGACCTTCCCCCCCCCCCCCTACTGACCGACCTTGTAGTTTTTTACACTTGCTCTCCTGCGTTGTTCGTAGATTTTTTTTTAGCTCTAATGTTATTCAAGAAATTTAAAAAAAGATGATGTGAGATCTCTGTCGAATCCCCCCCTCCCCCACCCCTATTTCACCTTTTTACCTCACGTAATTAAGGACGCCCCCTGATTACCAGCATTTACACGCTGAGTTAACAGCGCGATCATGCGATTAGGTAGAAATGTGTTTGGCCTCTGTTTTTTTATTATAGTATTGATGCATAAGAGTTTGCAAAGTAGTAACTTAAAACCTTAAACCTAAATTAAATTCCACACTTTATTTACGCTTATCGCAATGTTATTCTCCGATGTAGTGATTATATTAACGGTTTTCGTCTATTCTAAGGTACTATAATTCATGAAACAAAAAAAAAAAAAAAAAACAACGAAAACCTACAAAAGTCAAAGAGTTCTGTCTTTATCCGCTTTGTACCGTAATATTTGGTGAATATCTCGCATTGAGTGTTCATCTGACATGCTATGTGATTGTGACGCTTTTCAGTTGACTGTATGAATGAATTATTACTTCTTAATTGTGACCTTTATGTCTAATACCTGTAAAGTACTTTTGCTAAGTGAATAATTATGTTGGTTGCTAATAATAAGTGTTCATCAAGGTTCTGAGTATAATTAATGTAAATAATCGTATTTAAATGTAATAGGGGTTCCACAGAGAGTCGTGTGTGTAGCGAATGGGTTAGTATTAGCATCTTAGTTTGTAAGTATATTGATAGAGAGTATCTTTGGTAAAAAGAGAGAGTCGTGCTCGAGAATGCGCGTGGTATGCTTTTGAGCGTGCCCCGCGGGTGATTGTTAAAGAGTACGATTAGATTATTTTGTACAGGAGAATGTAAATTGTATATAAAGTCGTGATTGATCTTAAGAAGCATTAAACGTAACGTCAATATTAATCGGACTGTGTGTTTATTGTTTAAAGTTACTTTAAGGAATAGGTGAATATATCCTAGGCATAATTAATAGACTTTCGGGTTATGCTGCGTTGTTTATTTCATTACCTGAGCTTTCGGCTGGTATTATACAGCTTCCGATAGAGATACTGTTTATATTGACATAACTTGGCGCGCGTTGCTATGTCAACATAAACAGTATCTCTGAAGAATGCTGTAGGATACCAGCCGAAAGCACAGGTAATGAAATAAACAACGCAGCATAACCCGAAAGTCTATTAATCATGAACAAAGACGGCAGCGGAAGTCTTAGGAATCATATGCTAGGCATGTTTGCCAGTACGGTATTAACTATCAATAATTAAATAACGACTTTCGGCATGTAGTGTTAGAGGTATTCTGAGGGCCAACCATCCTCCATACGCCGTACTTCTGGGAGCAGATCACATTTGTCTTACTACCTCCAGGATAGTTCTTAATTGGCAAACCTCCCAGGGTTGATAGCAGTTTATATACTCCATAGCTGTGTCACATAGAGTCATAGATATACCGTAAGTTTCATACTGTGAAAACCAATCCCAATTAGTTCGATAGTTTTTAGTGATGCCTGGAAAATCAGAGCCCCCTTGCAGATTTGTAATACTATGGATTAATAACTTATAGTAAAATATACTCGCTGATGCCACCAGCAGCAGCTGTTAAATCTTAGCATAATTTCAGTCACTACAAACAATATGTTGCGGCTAAAGGCATTTGAAGATTTTAAACTATCTGTATTGACTACTATTTTGATGAAAATCGATAACATACAGATTGTTATAAAGTAATTTAATAGTGCTTAAATGTTAGTTTCAGTCCTCAGCCATTGTCAAATTTCTTGAACAGTCGTAGCGATACTACAATATGATTGACGTACACCGCATTATCGGTTTCAGAAGATTCCTTGTAGAATGGATTTATGAGTAATGAACCAGATAGCGCAGTCTTTCAACCCAGATAAAATGTATTGCATTTCGAATTCAGTCTATCCAAACGAAATTTGCTTTATTCCTTAATAATATATGTAGCCTGATTCCGTAATATGTACGTTTTGTCGCAAAAGTGACATGAAGGTTACCGGCGCAAATTATTTTCAAAAACAGTTCCAGAGTAAAAATATTTTAGGTTATTAAGTTAAATACACTAATGTTTAAGAAAATGTAACAGCAAGAAAGATACATGTAATTACACAGAAATTCATTAAACAGTTTTGAGATCTGACAATACGCAAAAGGTTAATATTACAGAGCTATACATGAAACTTGGCCGTGAAGCGCACAAGACGGTGTGAAGCTTCCACCTGCTGCAATTAGAACCTCTATATGTCGTCGCAAGGTGTCAAACTGAGGCTGAATAGTCTGCTGGGGACCACACTGCTACGCGGTTTGTAGGTGCGTCCTCAAAGCTTTGACTCTGGTTGTGGAAGAAACAGAAGTGGAAGAAACAGAACGAGCAAGGGGCCTACCAACCATATCTCAGACATGTTCGAAGGACCACTTGTCAGGCGTACGTGCAGGTCCGGGAAACAGTAGTACCCGTCCTTATTGGAACAATCCTTGAAAATCCAACTCGACATGCTGAAAAATGGCCATGTAGAGCTGCCTGCAGGTTGGTGTAATGGGTCGGGCTCTAAATCCTAGCTGATGTAGCAATTACTGTTCAAATTGCCCTCAATATGTAGGAGGCAAGATCGCATGTTATTGCCATAACGCCTAACACTATTGTGAAGGCATTTGGCGGAAAAAATACGTTGCCACTTTATCTATTTTCTGTTCTCTCAGTATGAATACTTAGTCTTCATCCATAAAGAGCACTGATGACATACTGAGAAGTTGAGGTTGTTACTTAGCTAATTAAAACAATTAAAAACCGAAGTTTCGTGTCCTTTTTTTCATTAGATCCATTTGTGACAGTGATAGACTTATTTCTTTCCTCGCACTAGAAATGATTAGGCATGAGAGCGAATCTCTCAGGAGAAAGTTGGCGGTATTATATTAGTCACTATTACAGCTATGTGGTAATATTAACATTTTTCAGCAACGATGTTATTATTATTTACAATCATATTAAAATATTTTGTAATAGAGTAGAAATACCTGTTATTTAATCCTACCCTATCATAAGTCACAGGCACGTTATGTGTATGTAATGTTCGTTTGGGCCAACTAGGACCTCGTTGAGCATTCGTTCGACTTCAACTTGCTGTTGATGTTTACATATCCATGTTACAACTGGGGTTGTTAGCACTAGGGGGTCCTACACTTTAAAATGGAATCCAAACCACGGGAGCATCTTGACGCCCTTCACATTACACAGTAAGCCGTGCCAGAGGTGACGGACGGGTTAAGGGCTCTCTGAAAAATCCCTGTCAAAACCGAGATTCGAACGAGGGACCTTTGGACCCAAAGTCTCACGCCTTAACCACTTAGCCACCAGATCGCTCTTTATTATGTGTGTATTATAATTATCATATATCTTTTTATTTATTTTGTCTGTTTAATTGATGTTATACTATGTTCAGACAGGAAGGGCGGGTCAAGGTCACTCTGCTCTATCCCCACTCCGCTGCCCCAGCCCCTACAGGCGAAGGGGAAACAGCTGCCGCGCATGCGCAAACGTCATCACGACGTATGTGGTACAATATGTTGCATCTAATTTGATGATTTCTTCAGAAAATCCAACATTTTAACTATTTGTCGTGACGAAAATGAGTATATTAACTTTCTCTTCAGAGTTTTCTAACGTCTTAAAAAACTATACACATAAAAAATAATGTCGCCTAATGTAACAACTATCAGACGCCATTTCATTTTTATAACGGTGTATCGTAATAAACACGACAATACTGCGACAAACGACAATGCCTGTAGGCAGCGGTCTGCTCGGAGGGGAAGGCTTCTGGAGGGGGTGGTGAGGTGAGGCGCGGGGAGAGGGGAATATGACCTTGACGCGCCATTTTAGAGTGAATATAGTATAGCGTAGCAACGATCATTATGCAGGTCACTCTAGTACCATTATCACACCAAGCTCTCTTGAAGATGCCTATTAATCCAGTGTCTACATCTTATCGTGCGCGCTCCTTGCTTGTGGTGGTTGTACGCTGTACGTCTATCGTGGTTGGGCGCCCACTTTGTCTCGGCTCTCTCCAGCCGGTTCGTTTCCCGCCGCTCGTCTCCGCAGCCATTTAAACCGAGTTACCCTGACGAGCTGCTTGCACAGGCTGCTTGTTAGCACTTCGTCTTCTTCCACCCCCGCTTCTTGACGCCTCTGCTCCGCCTCCCTGCTCGGAGAATTCACGTCGAACTGATCGGCGGAGGCCACGTCTGCTGAAATCAGCCGTTTACTCGGCTATGCAAATACTGAGCAACTTCGCTGTGCTTGTCAGCGGAGAATCGAAATCACCATACACGACGAATACTCCGATTCTTCCTATCATGATTCCGTCCACAAAAAGTGCTAAACACTCTAGGCCATGTAAGTGTTTTTGTAGATCAAGGCTAATCAGGAATCTGGAAGTATGTTAGTAAACAAACATGTATTTAGTTCCGCAAATGGTATTGTTGAAATTGGTAGTTACAGAAGTTTGCTTTCCTATGACACCTTCTACGTCCTCCATACTGTACGATAAGCACATTGCGAAATATTATCAGTTTCAAAGAAAAAAAAGTTTGTGCAGCATATCTTAATTTTACTTTGGAAAAATAATTTAATTTCAACTAGTAAAATCAAATTGTGTATTGTTTGTTACGCATATTTTGATTATTGTGCGAAGTATGGTATGAAACAACTTATGATTACATTAATCAGCTGTATCAGTTACTAGTGCATTAGTTAACGTGTATTTGATTAAATTGTTATTGTTAAAAGTATAAGCTTAATAATTTACACCACTTTCTAAGCCAGTCTTTTCCAAAACTTTTTCAACGGTGAACCCCTTACAGACTATCCACGGGACAATAATAATAATTGGAAATTGACTATTCTAGAAATTTCATTTGATGATTCGCATCTCACACATTATGGCTAGAATTTGCGTGTTCTCATGCCTCCGGTTATGTTTTCGTAATTATTAATTTTATCCGCGGACCGCTTAGGATAGGTCTGTGGACCGCCGGAAGAGGGGGAGAAACATCGGTCTAAGCATCTATTCAAACACTGATGTTACTGTAGTATTGCAATAATAATATATTTTAAAAAAATAAAACATAACAACAAGAAACAAAAACAGCAAAAAAAACCTCTTATTCCTTACCTTTCTGGTATCAAAACAACATATACTGTGTTACGTTCAATTGACTTGCAAACCCTGAGAAGTGATATTTTTTTATTAACTGTGAGTATTACAGGTTTAGGTATGTGGTTTTCAGTTTATTTCTTTAAAAACAATATCGTTTTGTGAAATAAAAGATATTTACTGTACTTAACGAATTTCTGACGTTAAATACCATTAAAGACGATGCAAAAAGGTGACAGGGTTTTTACTTGCTGCGCAATCCACCTTAACCTAAACCGATAATCCTGCCGCATATAGAGGACTTAGAGTTTTTTATTTATTTATTGACATTCGGTTATGTAACCATACAGTCATCACTTGTTACATGGTTGTTATTAATTAATTATTTACAGGTTTGGCTATGCTAATTGTAATCTTGTTTCTACTATTTATCGTTATGGTTATGCTATATAGTTTTGATTATTGATTACAATTTTCAATCAAGCTTATCTAGTCATTATTACAATCGTTCAAGTATGAAGCCGCCTTGTTGCAGCAATTGATACAATTCCTTTTGTTGATATCTTCCTGTAGGACTCGGTAGGCAATACCGACCTGATGTTAGTGCTTCTGAGTTATTGTTTTGTTAGAGATTATGTTTATTTGATAAAAGCTTTATTCATTTATTAGACCATGTTAACACTCTTCCAGCTGATCAGATCTGATAGGCCCGCTTTGTGTGCTTGACATTTTGTTTAATGTGGTCTTAAAGGTCTATATCAGTGTTTCCCAACCTTTTTGGGTCATGACCTACTTTTAACATTTTTTTTGCCCCCCCCCCATACATAATTTTTAATAAAAAAATTATTTGTTATTAAAGAAACTCATATAGGATGGTTTTTGAAAGAAAACACTTTAATATTGTCATGAAACAAGGTAAGTAAAATTAAAAAAAAAACATATAATGAAATATTAAATTCAAATTCAAAAGAGTTTTAATAAAGATTTATTATGGCAATTCAGTGTGATCCTTGCGCTTGATGCTTGCTACATAGACATTTTATATTAGGCTCCAATTTAGTAAGCTTTAATCTCAAGTCTCAACGTTGTGTTATATCCAGTCGATTTCTTTTTTTTTTATCAGTAAATCATTAACTGCACTAAATCCAGATTCGGCTAAATATGAAGATGGAAAAGGTAATAGAAGTTTTCTTGCACCTTCTGTTGCATTTGGATATTTGATTTTAGTTTCTTCACAAAGCCATGCCATTGCACCTATATCTAGCATTGCATTTAAATAACCAGAAGAGAAAGCGGTAAAGTCGTATCAAGTCAATTTCTAAATTGCCCCCCTAAAAAAACCAAATTGCTCCCCTGTGGGGCATGGGCCCCACGTTGGGAAACACTGGTCTATATCTTCATATTTTAGGAATTTGGTAAGGCTGTCGTACACTGCTCTGTTATTACTAGATAGGAGCTGGATTAGGTTAGTGGGGAGGGAGATTCTACCGTTGACTGATTCCTTGATCGTAGTATCCATTAGTTTTACACGAATGTATGATCCGAGCAATCATTCCTTTAGGTCGAAAAAGGTGACTGAGAAATCTTCGGTGGTTATAACGCAGTCTGTAGATCATTGTTGTTAGAGGTCTGACTTACAGTTAAGCGTGGAATCCGAACCAAGACAGCGTTCTGGTGTACTTTTCATTACAAAACAAGTTCTGCCAGAGATGAAATTTGGATTAAGAGACTTTGAAAATCCCATCCTAGAACGGGATTTGAACCGGGAACCTTTCGATCTCCGATCAGACCCACCAGTGACATAGCTTATGTTAGCAAGTCCCGTCTAAAAGTCTCTGGTCGAATTGTGATTACGAGCTGTGTTGCAATAGGCTTCATGTATTACCTTTGTGACATTAATATTGTTTAGCCATATAGAAACATCATACTTGAACTAGCGGAGTTCCCGGCGTTGCCCGGTATAGTTGGCGTAGATTTAACCGTACCCTATTTTTATTCCCTTAAAACATTTGTACAAAGTTTCATAAAATAGGCGCCAACTTTTTCGGAATTAAAGCAAATTTACATTTACCCGCCCGCTACCAAGAAACTGGTGGGCTGAAGCTTATTTGCACGGCTACTAGTTTCATTCGTCCGAAAAGATTAATGTATATCAAGCTTCGATAATTTGCTTAAGAAATTTCATTACTACATTACTGAACAACCCTAATTATGTTAAAAACTCACGTTTGATTCAATTGCGAAGTGAATGGATATACTTGTGGCTCGAAACGCCAGATCCTTTAACTCTGCAGATAAAATATCAAAAGCGAATCCGGAATAATATTATCTTAAACAGAAGACTAATGCTGAAGGCCAGAGATATTGTCCAGAGATCGTGCTTAAAGAAAATCTCTGTTGTTTTTATGGCTATCTATGTCGTTTAAAAATTGATATCGCGAATTAAAGGAAAGAATACTTCAAGCTATTGCTCTTAAAAATTGAATATATCGAATTAAAAGAAAGAATACTTAAAGTTTTGTTTAGTGTGCAAAATAGTTATTACTATAAGTTATCTTATTGCTTTAATTAAAGGCTATGGTCAGAGACATTGTGTTGTGTGTTTAGTGCGGAGTATGCGGCATCTGGTGATTCCTCCTGTGGAATTTCTCACCATACGTTCAGAATTTCATTTAATGCTCCTACATTAATTAACGTTGAAACATAAGACATGCCAGACAAGTGAATTAAGATTCTAAGATTTAAAACGGTGAAAACTCCATCGAAATCTGCCCCGTAGTTTCCGAGTTTTTATACGACCAATATGTCCGGTTTTCGTTTTATAGATATACAGGGTGTTACAAAAAGGTACGGCCAAACTTTCAGGAAACATTCCTCACACACAAACAAAGAAAATATGTTATGTGGACATGTGTCCGGAAACGCTTACTTTCCATGTTAGAGCTCATTCTAGTTTCGTTAGTATGTACTGTACTGTACGGACCAGTTCCATGGCCCCCACGCTCTCCTGACCTCAACCCTCTTGATTTCCATTTATGGGGGCATTTGAAAGCCCTTGTCTACGCAACCCCGGTACCAAATGTAGAGACTCTTCGTACTCATATTGTGAACGGCTGTGATACAATACGCCATTCTCCAGGGCTGCATCAGCACATCAGGGATTACATGCGACGGAGGGTGGATGCATGTATCCTCGCTAACGGAGGACATTTTGAACGTTTCCTGTAACAAAGTGTTTGAAGTCACGCTGGTACGTTCTGTTGCTGTGTGTTTCCATTCCATGTTTAATGTGATTTGAAGAGAAGTAATAAAATGAGCTCTAACATGGAAAGTAAGCGTTTTCCGGACACATGTCCACATAACATATTTTCTTTGTTTGTGTGTGAGGAATGTTTCCTGAAAGTTTGGCAGTACCTTTTTGTAACACCCTGTAGATTAGGTAAATAAGGCAGGTAGGTATGAAGGCGATTTATGGTTTTAAACCCGACTGAGTGCGTTTTACCTTGTCTCGCCATCGTAGCTGATGCAGGTTACGAGACCTATAGCTCAGACTGCACTTTCCTAATTGTGATCGTGTGTGGAGTGGTCATACGTTGTATACACGCCGACGAGGCGAGATACCACGTTTGTGATTGAACAGCGGTTTGGCTGGCAGCGCCTAATTAGTCAGGGTCAGCAACCCGCGCTGCGGTCGTGTGCTGCGCTCTGGTGTGGCTCCGCGGGCAATCTCAGTAATGAGGGGGAGGGGGACCTGCAAACGGAACCGACTGTAAGCAGTCACAAGGCACAGGCGCACGGGACGGCGAATCGTTTGATGCTTTCGCCCGACGGTACAGGACGGACTTGGAGGGACGGGACCTTAATTTTCTCCGGACCTTTACTCCACCGCTGTGCCGAGGAAGACAAGAGAGACTAGTCGCAAAGCTGCCTCTCTGAGACCGCAAAGCAGAGATCTGGACCAGGGGAAAACTCGGCAGAGGTATTTCTCGTGTGTGGCCGCGCGCTCGAGAATGGATCTCCTTTGGGAAAAGAGAAAGTTCTTTGATACATCTCTGAAATAAGCCTCGGTCACAGTAAGGTTTATTGGAGTCAGCCGACAGTTTTGTTTCGCTCAGAAAGCGAAGTTGGTCGTTTTAAATTAAGCTGTCACCAGTCAATGAGTTTCAGCGGCAAATGTCCTCTGTTAGCGGCGACAGACCATTTCAGAAATTACTAAGACCTGAATTCGAGATTACTCGACTTCAATTCCTGCAATTCAAATTTCGGTTTTAAATCGGTTCTCTAAATCGATTCAGGTGAATTTCCGGAAGATTTACTTGTACACCATCTATCAGAAACCGAGTGTGGTGGATGAACTGTTTTGTTCTCACCTTGCATTCGGGAGGCCGCGGTTTCGAATCCCCGTCCGGCTATCCAGATTTGAATTTTCTATGATTTCCCCAAATCACTCCAGGCGAATGCCGCGATGATTCCTTCTAAAAGTCATTGCCGAATTCCTTCCAGTTCCTTATCACCCCCTCCTTTCCCGCATCTAATGACTTCAAATTCGACGAGGCTTAAAGACATAAAAAGTCTACCAGAAAGTAATTGGGCACCTGTGAAGACAGATAATTTAGAACTTCAGTTGACTTGTTTGACCGTCATATGCTGTAGGCCGGTGAGGAACCAATTGACACTGAAATGGAACGAGGAAAAGAGAATCGGAGTTCCATAAGGACGTTGTTACGGGCTACTATTTCAGCTGTCTATATAGTAAAAGTTACTAAGTCCAAATCAATGAAGAGATAGGTGAGCTCTGTGCCAATGTTGCACGTTCTAGGCGACCACCAATCGACAGAATTCGCAGAGTACTTAAAAGTGAGATTGAAAAAAAATGACACAACTCACGTCTACTATCAAACAGGAATTTCAAGCAGCAACAGGAGTATCGGTTTCCACTGGAACATTGCGTCTTGTATACTACGGAAGAGCAGCTGCACATAAACCGCACCTCACGGCAAGCAATAAAGCTTGGCGAATCATGTAGTGTTTGGACCGTCTCAAATGGACATTAGAACAGTGGAAATGGTTCTGTGTAGTGATGAACAGAGGTTTACATAATTCCGTGTACGGGTGTAAAGTGTACCCGGGGAACGACTTCTGTCAGAGTGTATAGTGCCAACTAAGAAATTCGGTGATGGTGAAGGATACCTCTCAATATTGTGGAGTTTTACGGAATGGACCAATGTTATTACTAGGATTACAATGCCAGGTGCCATGTTTCATTGATTACAATGCAATGGCACGCTAACAAGAGTGTTCGCCGACTAAATTGGCCCACCCATAGTCCTGATCTCAAACATATAGAACCTCTGTACGGCAAACCTGATCGCCACGTGAGGTCTGGTCTGGCCAAGAGTGGCCAAAATCCATTGCTCAGCTCAAGGAATGATTGAAAAAGAATTGGCAACGAATGGATGTCCTGAAAAAACTTAAAGAGATGATTCCAGATAGGTTGGCTGATGTTGTAGACGCAAGAGGTGGCACTGCGAGATTGTAATGGGGTGACAAACACGGAGTAAACGTTTTGGGCTGGTAATTAATTACTTTTTGGTAGATAATGTAAATACCCCTGCCGATTTCCATCTCAGACCTTCCAAAGAACATTGCTATTTGTGAACCGTTAAGCCGTAACAAGACGTATAGCGATCTTCTGAACCCATCATCGTGGAAAAGATTATCTCTCGCAAGGAAAATGTTCCTAAACCGTTTGCAATTAAGATGGACCAAGCAGCCTTTTTTTCCAGACAGCAAGTTTGTTGTAGATCGTCTTTTGACTCCTCTGAAGTTAAATTTGAAAAATCTGTAATATATAAACTGAAGAGCCACAGACTGGTAAACCCGCCCAAAATTCTGTAGGTCCCCCGCGAGCACGCAGCAGTGCCACAACACGACGTAGCATGGACTCGACTAATGTCTGGAATAGTGCTGGAGGAAATTGACGCCATACATCCTGCAGAGCTGTCATAAATCCGTAAGAGTACGAGGGGGTGGAGATCTCTTCTGAATGGCACGTTGCAAGGCATCCCAGATATGCTCAATAATGTTCATGTCTGAGGAGTTTGGTGGTCAGCGGGGAGGTTTAAAATCAGAATAATGTTCCTGGAGCCACTCTGTAGCAATTCTGGACGTGTGGGGTTTCGCATTGTCCTACTGGAATTGACCAAGTCCGTCGGAACGCACAATGGACATGAATGGATGCAGGTGATCAGGCAGGATGCGTACTTACGTGTCACTGTTAGAGTCGTATCTAGACGTATCAGGGGTTCCATATCACTTCAACTGCACACGCCCCACACCATTACAGAGCCTCCACCAGCTTGAACAGTCCCCTGCTGACATGCAGGGTCCATGAATTCATGAGATTGTCTATATACACGTACACGTCCATCCACTCGATACAATTGGAAACGAGACTCGTCAGACCAGGCAACATGTTTCCAATCATCAACAGTTGCAATGTCAGTGTTGACGGACCCAGGTGAGGCGCAAAGTTTCGTGCCGTGCTCTCAGCAAGGGTACACGAGTGGGCCTTCGGCTCCAGATGCTCATATCGATGACGTTTCGTTGAATGGTTTGCACGCTGACACTTGTTGATAGCCCAACATGGAAATCCGCAGCAATTTGCGAAAGGGTTGCACTTCTATCACGTTGAACGATTTTCTTCAGTCGTCGTTGGTCACGTACTTGCAGGATCTTTTTCCGGCGGCAGCGATGTCGGATATTTGATGCTTTAACGGATTTCAAATATTCAGGATCACTCGTAAAATGGTAGTACTGGAAAATCCCCACCTCATCACTACCTCCGAGATGCTGTGTCCAATCTGTCGTGCGCCGACTATAACACCACGTTCAAACTCACTTAAATCGTGATAACCTGCCATTGTAGCAGCAGTAACCGATCTAACGCCTGCGCCAGACACCTGTTGTCCTATATAGGCGTTGCCAACCACAGCGCCGTACTCTGAGTGTTTACATATCTTTGTGTTTTGATGCACATGCCTATACGAGTTTCTTTCGCTCTTTAGTCTATATCTAAGATGTCTTCCGAAGTTTCCATCAGTGACACCAGTGCTGCATCTTTGTTGGGACCCCGAAGAAGAGCACCTTCAAAGTGACAAGAAAGGGTAGTTTGTGGGAGTGTGAGGAAAATGTTTTATCTTAGAAGGCATGCAAACTTTCAGGAGAGATGGTACACACTGCGCAAGAAACTTCGACTGCAGTATGGAAGAAAAAGGGGAAGCGAATTTCCAGCTGAACACATCCCGACACCTAAAACTATGTGTGTATCACTACGTATAGTTTTTCCATCTTAGTTATTCATCAGAGAAGGATAGTACAGTGAAGGCAAATTTAAGGTTGGGATTCAGGTAAGTGACTTAGCTTTGATCACCAGGAAAGCAACGAGATATTATATGTCTTTACTGGAGAATTGCGTAGTTGTACAACGGTGATATTAATAACTGAAATAATTATATTAGGAATACAGTCGTACTTTGATTATCATCATAAACGTTGTTGTATACGACATCGTAACAAAAAAGAAAGCATGTAAACTATCTTTTTCCATCAAAAACACATAAAAAATGTTACGACTATTGTTCGGTTTACTTTGAACCCCTCGTAAGTATTATTTCTGTTATGTGAACAATGTCGAGAGTGAGTTGATAGTGCAAATTGATTTATTTATGACGTTATCGGGTGATTTCAGGTAAGTGGTTGATAATTCTTCTCTTTGCGGGTAAAACTTCAGTTTTCCATGAATTTATTCACTATTTACAGTACCTAAATACCTGAAGAAATAAAACAAAATGCATAATACGAAATTTGATTTCAGCATTTAATATGGATGCGCAGAGACATTAAAGTTTGATTTGGAAGATTATCGTCATAAATTATTACATTTTATTCACATACCTCTATTCGACCTATAATCTTTGATAGAGTTCTACGAAGAAGAAAGGAAATCTACTAATTAATAGTCCTGCACTAGTCACATTGCAAAGCGAGTGACTTCTATCTCATTTATAAAATTGTTATAAGTTACATATAAATATGAGGACTGGAGTATTTGCGAACATGAGTATCACATTTAATGTTTACGGAAATGTTTTTAGACGCATAAACTCGTTATTAACTATCTCACATTAATGAAGGAAACCATCTGAAAGGAAAGCGTGTCCAAACAGACATTATCAGTTCCAAGTTATTTTTAATGCCTGAGCTATGTCATATTTTATTTATTATAGGACAGAACGTTACTCCCGTCCAAATTACAGAAGTTTCTTCGTTATTAATCGTCATGCGTAATCTTTATATTAATTCATCCCCACAGTTTTTCTTCACTTCCATAATTGTTTCTTCTGTACAATATTTACTACCACTGACTATTGAGCAGAATCATATTCCACCTCCTTTTCAAGCGAAGCTGCTGTCTCACGATTGTCTACCTTTTATTTAATTATTACTTATTCTCAGCATCTGAGACACACGTATTTCACGTTTTACGCGTTATTCAAAATAATATATCATGCATTAACATAGATTTCCTAACGGTAGTATTTATTTTGAGTTTATTCTTCTATAAGTTATCTTCATTAACAGTTTAAACCATATACACTTCCGTTCATTATAACATTAAGTGTGATGGTATTTGATAGTGAATTAATATGTTTATTAATTCAAATAAACTTCTGCAACGAATTTAATTCAAAGAGGGTAAACAAATCTGTAGTATAGTCTCTGAGACAATTAATTTTGAATGTACTATTTGCATTTATTATACCCCAAGTTCTTTGAGTAGTTTCACTTGAAGACGTTGCGTCTAATTAAACAGACGCTCTTCTGAGAGGAAAATAGTTTTGGAAATATGTATCTTACTATTTGATATGAATTAGGTGATCCAGAAGCAAGATGAATGAAATGTAAGCGTTGTTTGCTAAGGAGATTAATGGTTGATTTTCGAGTTACGTGTATTTGGAACAAAGATTATAATGGTTAGAACAATGAAGTGTTTAAAAAGCATATACATCACATTGATCTAATACTTCATGTTATAACATGCGATTATGTTGAGCATTTTAGAAGGATAGCTAAATGATGGAATGGATACTGTTAGATGTCATCCTAATATCATATAATAACAGTTTATTCATTATTACAATATTATTAATAAATAATTAACATTATAAATCATACAGTCTGTTGGATTCTACTTTTAACGTACTGTAAGTAGCGCTATCGTCCATGTGGCTAACCGCTCCCCACTCTCCACGCTCTATCTCAAGAAGGGTTAAATCTATGAAATATTGTCTATGTCGAAATTTGTAGAGAATTTTATGCTCTACAACTTTCCTAATAACTCAAAATAACATTTAGAGTAAAGGAAGCGAGATATTTGTAAACAACCGTTTTTTGTGACCCTTTGTAGGATAACAGAAAGATCACAGAATAGAGGAGAATCGGGTAATATGGAATACCATTTATGTTTTGTTGTACAAAATAGTACTGAAAATAATTTAACACCTGAAACTAAAACCAATACAACCTTCAACTTCTTGTGATAACATATATCTAATAAAAAGCTGTCAAAACAGATTTTTTTTATTAGTAACATTTAGTTTTAAAAAAATTGTCGTTTGGAGGGTAATATGGAATACAAGGTTTCAAATAAAGTAAACTATCTGGAATTGAGATAAACGGATTTAATGATACTTTTTAGTCAACACCATCGTCATCTTTGTCGGATTCTATAGCTATCGCTTCTTTCTTTTTCGGCTGTTCATTAAAATAAAACATAATTAATTAAGAAATATTTACTTTCTCTATTGTTACTTTATTATTTTCAATCAATATTAACAAAAAACATATTACTGAAATTATATTTGATTAAAAATGTATTTCAACACAGTAATTATTTTTCGGGTTGTATGAAATACCACAGTTTTATGTCTGGTTTTATGGTATACCAAGTATCTTATATTACCCGAATCGCTAACTTGGACAAAATAGGCTTGATGATATTATAAAAAAAGATGGAAGCCAGAAAAAGGACCTGTACAACAAATCATAACTCTTTTAGTACACATTACACTAAGACTAGCGATCAACAAAATAAATATAATATTTTATATATATTTTAGAAAACTAATCTGCAAAAATTATCGAAAGTGGAAAAACTTTGTTGGATAGCAAACACAGTTCAGCTCCCAAATGACCGACCTTCACAACAAAGCATCAGAGTAGTTTTGAGCAGCAGTTGATGGTACTTCCACTATACAGCAGCATTCGGCAGTGAAGAAACCTCGGTATTCCATATTACCAGACTATTCCATATTACCCGATTCTCCTCTATATTTTAATGTTATTCCTATATCTTTGAAACGTTTAGAGTTCCCTTGAAAGGTTTCCATAGCATCAAACAAAGATATAACTAGGAGATTGCCTAGGTTGTTAACGCTAAGGAGAACTAAGAAGTCCAGTTATGTAATTAACGTGATGTATTTGGAGGTTATTAAAACTAAGTTAATCTGTGCTGAGTATAAAGACTATCAGTTCATTTATTTAGTTTAGCTGCACGTTCAGACAATAAAATAAATAGCTCCACTTCGCAGTAAAAAAACGAAGTTTTTAAAGAGCATAAAAACACGACGAAAAATAAAACAATAAACTTCGTAAATATAATATGGTGACCGCGCAGTGACCTTAAGTGCTGCAGAATAAAGGAACTTACTACGTAAACTTACGAATCGAGTAACTAGGAGAAAACCAAAGTTCAAGAAAGGAAGAGGGGAGACTCTTTGGAAGCACATAGCGCGACTAGCGGCCTAACGTGAACTAGCCATAACTCGACAACATCCACCGCGGATGCAACAAAAACAGCTGAGGGAAGTGAAAGTTAAACAGCCGGCTACAAAATACGAGAAAGCTAAGTGAATCTTTTCTAGACTCTATTATCTTTGTTAAAGCTCTTGTAAACTATAAACTTGTTTGTTGTGACAAGAAAGTTGTCTATGGCAGAAACGGTGTGGGTGTAGGATTGGTTATACGTTTTTTGGAGTTAAGCGTAACCTCAGTCTTTTCTAATTTTCGTTGTTTATTCAAATAATTTATTATATCACGTCATTTCTATTGATACTACATTTGAGACGCTGGGTATTGCTTAGCTTTCTACAGAATGGCTAATCAGATGCCAGGTGAAATGGTCATTTGTGGTCTCTCAGGTTCTGGAAATAGCAAACATGAAATAGTCACTGTAGGTGCATTAGAAAACATACTGTTTCGATTTGGATCACAACTAACAGCACAACTTACTACACAACTTACCGCAATACAGTTACAGTTAAGTGGGAAATAAAAAACTCCAATAAGTCTTTATAGGATCGTGTAACTAGATTAGAAACTAATGTACAAGCAAAGTTAAGTAAGTATGTAGAGAGGGCTGACAAACAGTGTACAATGCTAAATGAGGAATATGTAATAAGAAATTTATCCAGTTAGATTCAGAATTACAAAAGAATGACGAAAAGTTTGAAAAGGTATTTGATGAGATAGGGGAATGTAAGAAAATGTGTCTGTCGGGTAAACATGAAGTGCAAGGACAATTCAAAGTTGTGCATTAAAGGATCGACGGAATGGAGAGTGAGATCTTTTGTAGAATAGAAGATCCTGAACAGTTGAACTCCGTCTTAAAAAGAGGCTTACTGGGGTTGAAGAGGAAGTTGGAGTTTACGAATATGGATGACCAATTGCTGGGATTAGGTAACAAAGTGGAGATAGTCGAGATGAAGTTTCAGGAAGTAAGTAGAAAGTGTAGAACCTCCCACATACACAATATAGTTGGCCTACCCAATCAGATATCACCAGGAATCCCTGAAAAGATTGAGGTGGAACACTTCACAGATCAAGGGGGGGGGGGGGGCGGTGTTACACCAGGTCAGCTTTTTAAAGGGGTTTGAAAGCTTTAGAAATTTCAATGCTTATGATGACCGTGAAAAGGTAAATTGTGTGTATCAACATTTAAAGGGTACTGCCCGAATATGGGAAGAACGACAGGTCCAAATTTGTAAAACTTTTGAGGAATTCAAATCAAGTGTCTTGAATAGGAAATATAGAAAAAAGGTTTTTCTTTTTCTTTGTAGATTGGTAAGCTATGCTTACCTCCTCATCCTGCATACAAAATCAATCAGGATATCGAATTAATTAGAACTTCTTTCTACCATCCCTGAGGTAATGCGGTTGAAAGGGTCATGAGAGAATTAGCGAAATGCTATAATAACCATAAGAAATGGGCCTATGAACTAAACGCGATAGAAGATGTCATTAACACAATTCCTCACAACTCGACTTCTCTAACATCTTTTGAATTTATGTTTAAGAAAAAACCACCTCGCATTGTATATGAGTATGTTCGATTGCCAAATACTGACTGTGACTATACCGAAAAAATTAGAGTAGCCTTGGAGGAGTAGAAGAAAAATACTCAAAGACGAAATTGTAAATTAAGAAGCATAAAAAAGCACGATAAATATAAATAAAATCTCTTCGGAAATACAATAATTTGACCTTGAATATCTTAAATAGTGTACACGAGATTCTGTGATACTTTTGAATCAACTTATAAAATATCAAAAGAAAGGTTTTTGCAAATTTTCAGCTTGTTATCTTACATTCCGAGGTTTAATCCTTATTTGACTGAACTACAAACCACTTGCCGTGTTGGTATTGCCCACTGCCTCTCAACCTTGGAAAAGAGTTGCTGTATGTAATGCTGGTCATTCAAACATGACTAGTTTGCCTCATTTATCTCAAGCTCAGCTGACTCCTCCTTAATGTGGGTGGATATCTGTCCTGGGAAGAACTCAAGAAAAAGCTCATTTAATGTAATTCATGAACAACAGCTCAGGACCTTATTTACTTTAATTTGAATAAACCAAATAATCCTTTATTAAGAACTACGATTTATTCTTGGCTAGCTATGGATTAATAAATGTTGGTGGAGGATTCAAGTCTGGCATCATTTCCAATTAGAGGGCAGCGATGGTCCTGTGATTTGTAGTGAACAGAGTTTTCTCGGAGTACATTTTCGCATGACCGTAATGTATTTTCTGAAAGAACCCTTATCTTTCAGGGAATATAATATACTAGTCATTCATGCGCTGGAACCTTACGAAACCTTCTGGCCTGTGCATATGGGAAGAAAATAGCTTCTCACCTCGGTTTTTCTTTTCGTGAGCCTACTTGCGCCTTACCTGGAACAGCGTCAAGTAATTTACGAAATATAAAGAATATTCCGTTCGGTCGATAGGCACTTCAAACCTGCCTCTAAAATTCACAAAAGGTTAGAAGGATATCTCAGACCTACTACATGATGACAGATAGTTAAAGATTAACTGTTTAATGCACAGCTTTCCTTAAATTTTGTTAGATTCATCGACCGGTATAATATTTAAATTACTGTCAGAAGATTCCTTACACAACAGATTTTTTACCAGGCAAAAATCTATCCTTAAAAAAAAAAAAAAAAAACAGTTTTGCTACGATCACAATTAATCCATTGAAATTTTTTAATATCTAACAATACCTAACCACTACTTTCAATATCACACAAATTGTGCATCATTGAAATTTACGATTTCTAATTACTTAAGTTCCTAGCAGTTCCTATAAATTACTTGTCCACTTGTTACAAAGTTATAACACTTTACTCAAAACTACTTGATGGTTGATTCGTAAATTCTAGACTGGAACAAAATCCTTTCTGAACATAAACAGCAGGATAGACCTGGCAATTTATTAACAATTGCACAACCGCTAAGTGTCGAATAATAATTAATTTCGTTGGTATTTTATTGGTTTCCTAACCTGACCCACTTCTGGTCCAACTCATATAAACTTAGCCCTTGTCAGTTTCGATAGAAAAAACTGGTTGACGTAATTATACTAAAATCCTCAGTTTCGATGAACGATAACAACAAAATACACCAACCAATCAACTAATTTCCTGTACATGACAACAGACCAATTCAAACTGTTAAATCAAATAAATGGATGCACAATCAATCCTCAAACACTGCCACAAAATTAAAACTTTGCTCTGAACCGAACGTCCTCCTTCCGGCGATGAATGGTGATGAAGGAGCAACGCGTGATGGTCCTACTAATATACAAAGGCTCACTAATCTGACGCCAAGGATCTTGTCGCAATCTTTTTCCTCTACAGGTGAATCCACATTCGCAAATTCATAAATCTTAGGATAAAAAGCAGAATACGTAAAACCCTAGAGCCAACACAAGCTGTACAATTCAGCCTTGTCGCTCCTATGGCTTCAGATAAAAATTAGTGGGGGAAACAGATACTACTGCATCTTGGTAATTAAAAAATGCGTTGACAAAAACGGTTGCTATCGCGCATTTCATTGATTCATGTTTGAACTAGCAGGTAAATGGCCAATCTCAGCACGCAACGATGTCGATAGCTCGACGCAGTAAACTCGATAGCCACCAGAGGTGCGACACAATTTTCCAATATTGTTCGCAACCAGCCGCATCTGCCTGCACGGCTGGCAGTCGCACCGCGGCAGCACAGGCGAAATACAATCGCACAGTGGTTGGCGGCATTGCTGCACCATCGCATCCTCGCTCGCGCCCGCGCCGATGCGATAATTAACGCTACAAATCAAACGCTCATTTCACCGCTGCAGATTTATCCGTTTAATCTTTCGGGTAGCACACCCCGTGTAGCATCGTACACGGGCGGTCGAAACATACCGTGTATGACGTTGGTTTGAAGAGCCGAGTAAAACATTGCGGAGGTTAAATCGCGCCGCACGCGGACTCCAGATTGTTTTGCTGTGCGATTTATACCACCCTCCCGGTGTCACAGAGCGTGCGGTGGGCAATGCATTACTTGAGGCTGGGCAGACGGCTCACAGATGTAAATACCTCGTGACCACCGAGTTGACGGGGGCGAGATATGGACCGGGCGAAGCAACGGGTTTCCTCCCCACAGAATTTATTGGTTCGGCGATGCTACAGGAGCGATTGCTGTCCTGTGTGGCGTAATATTTCACCGATATTAAATCTCCTGCTTTATGTCGGTACTAATAAAATTCCTTTATTTGTTGTGGGATATCTTCCCCCAGGAGGGAAGTTTTATGTTTCGAAGGGGGTTAGCGTTGTGCTAAAGCGGTTGGCAGTAAAATCGGGATAGCTGTTGTTCTAAGTCCATAACGCAATACGGCCTATATGGAAGATGGAAGCGACGTTTTTATACATGGGATGGTCCCCTTTAACTGTTTACGTCATAGGATATTAGCAAGCGTCAGGGCTTCAGATCTACGATGAAGGAAGAATGAAGATAAATCGGCGCTGAAAGTTTATTACTTTGTTTTGATCCATCAGTGCTTCTGCGCGTCTGAAGTTGTAATAATCCACACGGAATAAGTAGTTAAGAGTGAAAAATAAAACTAACTTCTGTAATGACCTCGAGGCCAAATACTAGAAGGTTTGTTGTAATTGTATTGTAATATAAGCACTGTATTTCGAATAATTACTAATGTGGAGTCATAGTTGAACAGTGAGGTAATACTACAATACCATTGCAAAAATCTGTATATAATAATTTATAATTCCTCTGTCAAATGTAACATATCACATGTAAAAACAAATTCACAGCCACTGAGGATGCCCCACACCATAAGGGCGAAACGCGTTTGGAAATAAAGAAAACAGTAACATCAACAGTTTTTCCAGACGGAATTTTGATTTATAATCTACTATACCATGTTTCTAATATACCGCATTAAAAATATTTAACAGACTTCAAATAATAATTATGGCACCTTTAATTATGCAATAAGAAATTCTGCCCCTTTTTTCTATGCAAGGGAATATGAGGTTTTAAGATTCAGACCTAATATACACTATCTTCCAAATTGGATTATGAAAAGTGCGAAAATAAAATCCTTAGCGGAGGGATTCTTATCTCAAACGTGGGCGAACTACATCCATATTTACACGGACAGCTCGAAATCCTCCGACGGATTCGATTCGCCTACTTTTGTGGTGAATCGAAAGTTTCTAAGCAAGTCTTTCTTCCACCAGAAACTTCGATATACGCGGCTGAAACCCTTGCATTCAGAGAAGCAATAAAATACGAATACAAGCGATACATTAAACTCCTGATCCTAACAGACACGAAAAACGTAGCCTTTATAATTAGAAAACTCAAATGTACATAGCGACCTTGATATGATTTTAGTAGACATTATACAACTGCTGCATTCGGACAAAGTAGAAGGAAAAGATATACATCTAGTAGGGATCAAGATTCATTCTTCAATTCAACACCAAGAAACAGCTGATCTACTAGCAAAAGAGAGCTTAGCATAAGGAGACAATACATTCAATTGCCTCACACAGACTTTATTATAAAGAATGAATATTTTAGGGACTGGTCAGAATCATGATCCAATCGGCCAGAGGAAGACACTTTGCTTTAATTCAACCCTATATTACACCCAAACCCTGGTTATCAACCCACAAAATGAGCTGAAGGCTCATATTATCTATATTCCGTATAAGACTGGACCAAGGAAGTTTTCCAAGAAGAAGTTTATACAGAATAGGAGTGCTCCAATCACCCTCCTGCCAGGAAGATCATGAAGAAGTAGCGGACTTATATCATATCAGCCTAGCTTGCACTCAGTATAAAAAATCCCCAAAATAACCTGTACAAAAACTTAGTAAAACTCAATATACCACTTCCAACTTCCGAAACCTCCCTCTTGACGTCGCAAAGACAAGATGTGTATGGGACGCTAGCGCGATTTCTACATTAGGCCAACCTAAAATTTTAACTGTCATATCTTATTAGGATATATCATCGAATGACGGATATAGACAATCAGTAATGAGGCAAAAGTTTACAAACGTATAAATCTAACTACAACAATAAAATAATACCCACCATGAAGGATACACGATTTTAAATCATGAAATAAGAAACGCAAAATTTCTCAAATACTTTTATAGTATTTTTAAAGTAACTACAATACATTTGGTCCAAATGATTCTATAAAATAATCAATTGTAAAACTTGTAAAAGGATTGTTATATGTTACACTTACCGTATTGGTTATTATGTATATAATATGTATTACAATATTGGCCCTATATGTAATGATGAAACAAAAGACACTGATGTTTATAATAAATCAAATTGTACTATGTCTTAACTAAATATCACTCTAAGGCCATTCAATGTCTAAAATAGGATATTCAGATATTTATGAAGAACTGAACGACTATAATCTGTCCCAAACATAACGTAACTGTAAAATAGGGTACTAGATATGTATGAAACTTGATGTAAAGAAAAGTAAAACCATTAGCTGGTGAACTGACGTAAGCCAACAGCCATTACAAATAAACAAAAATCAAAGTTTAAGGGAATATTTGCTCCCAAACCTAATGAAACATGTGTAGTAAAGGGAGAACGTTAATTTTTACAACCTTGTTGGCTGCAAAATTTGGAAGGACTCTTTTGCTTGCCATGGTACAAGTTTCGACAAGTAGTACAACCTGATTTTCTTCATAGGCTATGAAAAGCTCTGGGATCATACCAGGATACTCGGACTTGCCATTTATACGGACAACGGTGCATTGTACCGAAAGTTACATGAAAGAAGCGAATTTCTGCCAGTGGTGAAGTTCAGATTTTTTTAAAAACCCCCGAAATCTTGCAGCACAAACAGATATTGGAATCAAGGACCTCTTTCTCGCTCTTCGGGCACCTGATTTACTGTACCAGGAATTAAAGAGAAAAATACCCTTAGATCCATATTAGTAGCAATTGAACGCACACATTTTGAACTATTTGTTCCCACCAAATTTTTAGATGAAGTAACTGACATTAGATCCTAACACCGTGCTATAGCATAGTCACTCATTTGAAAATTAAAAATATATGTTTAATGTTTCAATTGTTGTGAACGTGGTGAAGCTCACTTATTGTTTTAACTTTCCATCTCGGAGATGGAGTTTTTACGCTTCCACGAAATTTTTAATTAATAGTATACGAAATAGATAAAAACAAAGTTATTGTAAGACCAGTGCCAATAACGTCTCTTAGAGACACTACAAAAATTTATTTAAGTTATTCACTATCATTTAGGTGCACAATTTCTTTTAACGACAATTGAAAGTGTTGTGTTTGATGCCAAATTAATAGAAAAAAGAGCGAAATTATTAAATGTCAGTTGGGTCAGTTTCTCTTTAAATTTATAGAAAAAATTATTCTTATATAGAAGTTTCGTCTATAAAATAAGCGTTGCGTCTACTTGAATTCTGCTTTAAATGTTATTATGATGAATTTCACGCGCACTGAGTTGTGGATAATACAGAGAAATTAGATACTTATAGTAATGAATTAATAAAAACATTATGACCCACTTGTATGATTTTTTCCAGCAGATTCTGTCTTGTGCCGGGATCAAAAAAGGATTTAAAAATGTATTGTAAGTGAATCTAATTTTCAACGAACAGAAACTTTGAGATCAAACTTTTTTTAAAACTAATATTACAAAATTTAAAGTAAAATTTATAGTGTTAATAATGTTAATTTCACAAAAATGTAAAGAAAAGAAGAAATAAATTATAGAATCTTACTGCAGAATACGCTGCTGCCTTGGAAAGTTTGGTATTAAAATATTATTTATGGTACTAACCTTTAAGCGCTAAAGGAGTCTCAATAAAAAGAGCTGGTTCGGATAAACGGTAAGATGCCGCTGGTTAACTTATAACTTTCGTTTAATATCATTGGCTGACCTGGTTTTCGTAACCCCCCCCCCCTCCCTTTTGTTGGGTGAAATAAAATTTCACTATCTTGTTACTTAGTTGCATGGTATTTCTTTAGTAATTTTTTGATAAGTATTTCTTGTGAAAATTGTTTCCAAATATATGTCACACATGGGTTGAATACCAGTTTATTTCATGCGTAAATGTGTTACTGATATGAATATTGGAAAGTGATGTCATGAAGAAAGATAATATCATAACCCCATTGGGCTATGAGAGTTTCGATAAAGCTATTGAACTATTCGTATTGTGTTACGACCTGGTGACATATTCAAGATTTTATGTGGATCATAATTCTCTTACGTCATGATTAAACCTATAGTTTAACGTGGAATCTGAATCAATATAGTGTCTGGTGCTACATTCACATATTCGAAAAAAAATGCGTGGAAGTGATGATACTACCACTGTGAGAAATAATGACATTCGTAAATAGTAATTTGTAAAAATGCTTTAGTAGTTCCTGGTATGAAAAAAAAATAGTCATTGTATTTCGGGCAACGTGATGTATTCAAGTGACCCAGATAACTCCCATTTGTTCTCTATAAGAATTAGTTGTGATATTCGTTTTAAATCACCATTTACAATTAATGAAAGACAGTTGACACCAGTTGTCAAGCTACGAACACATCGTGAATACGGAAATTAGTTTTCCCAGAATTCAGGTCGCTGATACTCCCTGAATAGGGGTGGTTTGACACGTTCGGGCCCAATTTCATTCACATATAAGTGTAGATATATCCAAATCGGGAGAGATTCAAACTGATTTTAGCAAAGGTATCATCCTCACTCTCCCAAACAAAAATCAAGTTGACAAATGTGAAAAATTACCGCACAATAAGTCTAAAATCACATGCTTCAATATTACTAACTACTAAAATGTACAGACGAATGGAAAATAATAGTAGAAGACTTTTTTTACTAATGGCTTTACACCTAGTCGACGTATAGGTCATTAGAGGCGGGATGGGACTGAGGACAAAGAACGCGAAGGAATTCAGCAATGGCCTTTTGAAGGCATCCATGCATTCACCTGGTGTGATTTGGGGAAACCATGGAAAACCCAAATCGGGATGCCCGGACGCGGATTTGAACCCGCGTCCTCCCGAAAGCGACGCCAGAGCATTACCCGCTCACCAACCACGCTCGGTCGATAGTGAAGGGATACTGAGTGAAGATCAGTTAGTATTTAGAAAAAAGTAGTGTACAGGAGTATCAATTCTGGCCATATGATTATTACTGGCATGGTGGATCAAGAAAAACAAGGATAATTTTATAACATTTATAGTCAGAAATAGATTTTGATAATGTTAGTCCCAAAATTAATGTTCAAAATTATAAGAAACTCGGGTATAAAATGTCGAGGTAGAGGAATAATTTATAATCTCTATAAGAATCTGGGGGCTAGAATAAAATTAGAGAAATATTAATTTAAATGGTGAAAAATAAGGTTGTATTTTGTTTCCATTTCAACTTGTATGTGAAGGAAGCAATAAACGAAATATTCCGAAATGAAAAATTTCAATGTGGAATAAGTATTCAAGGAGAAGGAATCGTTATGTTTATATCTGCTAATGACATTGTTCTTTTAATTGAAAGGAGTGAGTATATTGAAAATATTCTTAACGGCATTAAAAAAAAAAATACTGAAAAAAGGAATTTGGCCCGAATATAAACTAAAGCAACCTACAAGTTACGAAATAATAGCAGAAATTGTAGCAATAGCAGTTGGTTCAATATGAAAATAGGATCAGATGTAATAGGAGAAATTAATACTGATGATGATGTTAGGAGCAGAACAGAGCCAGCGAAAAGAGCCTTCTAGGAAAAAAAGACGAAATCTTATAGTTTCAAATATTAATTAAAGACTCAGAATTTTATAATACAGCTTATGTTAGTAAAGTAAGGAACACATAAAAAAAGGAAAATTGAAATGTGGTTCTATATAAGAATGCTGAAAATTACGTGGACAGATAAATTATGAAAAATGTGGGTCTTCCAATTGATGGGCGTGGAAAGAAGCTTGTGGAAGTTTCTCACGGAAAGAAGGAACAAGATGGATGGTGTCAGTTTAATACATGCGGCATTAGTTAATTTCTTTGTTGAGAGACCAGACTGAAGAAAGAACTGGAGTGAAGGGCAAAGATTCTAATATATGAGCAGATAATTAAGGATGTCTGCTGTTATGGGTTTATTGAGATGAAGATATCTGCTCAATATAGGAAGAGACAGATGGTTGAATCAGATCAGCCGACAGGCTGATGCAAGAAAGGAAAAACAATATTCTCGTATTGAATTTCTTTGTAATACCCTTAGTCGCTATCAACGTGGAATATATTACTTTGTCGTCGCCGTCTTTGTTTGCCGGGTGATGAATATTTGGAAACATTACCCTTTACGATTCTGAATGGAGTAGCTCTGCAACTGTGCTTTTATCGTCTTGACCCAGTTACGGAGCCATATTAACTCCGTAAATAAAATTACCATCCCGTCCCCCGGGCTCCTTCACTTTTATTTCGGCGCAACCCTTTATGTTACTTCATCCATTACTTCCCTCCACTTCCTGCCAGTTGGTCAAACGCTTCTGTAATCGTTTTCAGAGACACTTGTTTGTATTACAGCGCTGGAAGGAATTGTAACCCGTTAAGTTTTTGTTTTGATGAGAGCCTGTGAAAAAGAGACGAAAAGTCCGAAGACTAAAAAAAAGGAGATTGTTTGTTATTTTAGACGAGAATAAAACGAGTGAGCAAGGAATGAAGAGAGATGAAGAAGAAAAGAAACATTATTATTTTCTTTAAAGGCAGCTTAGAAAGAGAGGAATTTTTCATTCCAGTGAAACTTGCAACAGCAATTGCAATACAGAGAATTTATATACTCTTGTCCCTAACCATAAGAACCATCTCCGAAATTTAACTTTTACTGCGGGTTGTAGAATATCAGCAATTATAAAAAATTTGTAGCTTTACTTGCACCTTTTTTCCTCTTTTAACTTGGACAACTTCGTATTTTTAATAAACTTTGCTAAGCAGAAAAAGAAAACAAAAATGCAGGAATGTAAAATAATTGCCATTATTTTACATTCGTACTAGAATCAATGAGATATGTATTCTTTTTTAATTCCAAATACAAATTTTATCTTATCTTTATCGGTAAAATACAGGCTTATTATTAGGGTTCGGATCTTTAGAACAAGTCATATTTTTTTTCCTGTCTTCTTGAGCTTAAATGCAGAGTTAAACTGATTCAAAATTTCTGATTGTATTTAAACGTATTTTATATAGCAGATAAATGCGTATTCAGACCATTTTCCTAATTTTGGTCATATTTCGATAACATTTATGGTCATATTTTGAGATAAATTTGGTAGTTGTTTAATAGTACCGGGAATTCACTAGATATAGATGAGAAGAAATTAAGATAATTATTCACAGAACTGTACTTCTGCTATAAAGATGACGGAAAAAAACTAATTTTCACTGTCATCAGAATTCACCAGTAAAGAATTAAAGTTGTGCATTATTGTCACTCTCTAAACGTAATGTTCCGCCCGCCTTATAATCTCGACAATACAGCAGATGCATGCCTGGCGGGATCAACGTCAATCAACAACTCAATGAAATATCCTCATCGTTAAATCTGCATTGGATCAGTGAGTAGACCTATCGCCACGCCGAAGATAAAGTTTTCTGAAAGTTCGCAGTTACGTAAGGGAATTTAGAAAAGAGTATTTTAGTACAGATTACAGTGTTCTATTCCGTAAATTATCTTAAATTAAAGTGGAACAAATCGATTTAAAATTTGATTTCCCAATGGTGCAACGAGTGCACGGAAGCAAATTATGCTGTCTACATGAAAGCGACAATACAAGATACAATAATGTGTAATTGAGCTTGTTGTGATGTATAGTAAATTTAAATGTTTGGTCATATTTTGTCATTTTTAGGTCATATTTACCCATTTTTAAGGTCATATTTGCCTGCATACTTCTCTACTTTTTTGGTCCTAAAGATCCTAACCCTAGTTATTATTAACTATTTCACAAATTTATTGTAGTCATATTATTGGACATACTGTATTGTCAAATAACCTTACAGTCATATAAAAAAAACTAAAGAAGTTTTGAAGCCGTGTTTCAAATTTCTGCCACGAGAGCGCGGAGGTGAGCAGTCATCTAAGATGGCGATGGGTCGGTCGTGGAGGGGATTATGATAAGTTATTTCCATCATGGCTTCGATGCTCTCCCGATCTAACGATTATTTAATTTGTGGGGTTATGTGAAAGATACCGTGCTTAAACCTCTTTACCAACAAACCTACCGAAATAGCGAGTTCGTATCAACAGTGATTTTACATAGTTTTACAGAGAGATGATTCACCGAGTGTGAGAAGAACTTGATTATCAACTTTATATTTGCCGAATCGGTAAGGGGCACATGTAAAGCACCTGTAAGATGTCAAACAAACTTTTTGAGTTTTATATATGTCTGTAAAGCTTAATAATTTTTAATGAGGATATAAGAATCACATAAATGTGTAGAGAATCCTGGAGATTGAAACACATGATAAGAAACTAAAGTCATCGGTTTGGATAATCATTTGCTTCTCTCGATGTTTTATTATAGACGGAGAATTAGTTGGACATCTTGTAATCAGTTCCACTGCATCCGGTCTGTCAACTTACCAAATTATTTCAGTACTGGTGTAAGCCCGTGAGCCATAACCGTTTTCTGCGTATCGTCACGGGTCTAGAAATGTTCTAGTTTTTAGGATAAAAGATTATGACAGGTTGACCTGATATGACCAAATATAAAATCGACCTGCGTTTCAGCGTGAATAAAATCTCTTGAGCTTGAAGAACTCAGAAGCATTATTAGAGGTAGGTATTAAACACGAACAGGGACGATAACGCAATCGTATAATTGCTTAAATACAAACTTGATTTGTATTTGACCCTTCACTTTACAAAATTTATAAAATTCCTGTTCGCTTCGAAAAATCACGTTGTTTTTTTTATTGAGACTGGGAAAACACTCATAATGTAACCATTGGTCATAGAATCTGTAACGGCCAGAGAACTTAATACACATTTCATATTATTAAACAGTTGAGCAACTCTGAAGAAATGGATTGCCAGAATAGTTGATTCGGTAACATATCTCGTCTGATGTCCACTTAAAATAACCTAATAACTCACGTACAGCGAACATGACCAAAGACCATTAAGGAAAATAGTAAGTAAGATACCTAAAAAGTAAATAAACCGTAATGCATAAACTTTGGCCAAGCAACAACATTAGTGAAAGTTGAATTAAATTCAGATTTATCCTAAGCCGGAATGACAATTGGCATTCGTTGTTTCCGCAGAGACCACGAGTAATTTAATTTTTTTAAAGTTTATTTCTTTAAGTTGCTTTCATTAGCAACATGTTAATAAAAAGCAGGTCCACGTATTTTCAGCCGTGAAATTTAAGTTTTTTTTAAAGATTTTTTCATTAGCAACATGTTATTCAAAAGCAGATCCACGTGTTTTCAGCCGCAAAAATTATCAATGTTTTTTTAACACTGCGAAAAACAAACTTAATGAATGTATTACGGCAGTTAATTCGTTTGCAGTTGCTTAGCTATTAAATTGTGTACATAACCACGAATTTCTACTAATGGTATCTATGGTCGCTGTATTGCAAGCGAATGGTGACGCGTGTCACCGTTCTCCAGCCAATAGCTATCGACGTGAGTGAATTAGGAATATTCAATAAACATCGATGCATCGTATCCATTCGATGTTTACCATACGATACATTGGATTGATTCGATGTTTTGACGAAGAATTTTTTATTCGATGGATCAATTTTTTTTATAAAAACATCGAATCAATAGAAAAACTAACGCCTGATAATAATAAGAAAAATAATAGAAATAAATATTAAGATTAATAAAGTTTTCCAATATTAAATTAAATTATTTCAATTTAAAGTATCTATAATTAATAGGTGGCGACACCTGCGAGCAATCAGTGGAACATAACAACGGTGAAGATGAATTTTTCTTGTCGTCTTTTCTGTCCAAAGCAGTGAACGAATAAAACAATTTTCTTAGATTCACTCGTACTGTTTGCCGGTGTTTGCTGTGATTCGAAACAAGATATTATCACTCTAAAACAATTAAGTGTTACCTGATACTACTCAATATTTAAATATAAACCGAGTTGGACAATATCTGATTGACTATTGTCAGTACTTATGTTGCACCCAAAAGTTTATTTTCGAAGGCTGCTCAAATAGTCAGTCAACAAAGTAATAGAATGAGAGGAAACGATTGAGTAATCTTTTGTTTCTGCAACGTTTGCCGAAACACCATTGGTGTTAAGAGGTTAAGGACTTAAAACTATTATTTTTAGGCAGATAAAGTATATTTAGTATTCAATGTCTGGTTTTTTATTGTAATGGTATTGTAATGATATCGTAATAAAATATTTCTGTTCATTTGTAGTTTCTGTTTCACTCACAAAACTATACCTCACTAATACATCACAACAACATACAGGATCATAAAATTAATTTTTTATTGTTGGGTGAAAGGTAACGCTATGGCCTCGCATTTGGGAGGACATGGGTTCGAATCCCCGTAAAGGCATCCAGATTTGGGTTTTACATAGTATCCCCAAATCACTTGAGGTGAATGCCGGGAGGCTTCCTTCAAAAGGCCATGGCTGAACGCCTTCCCGTTCCTTTACCTCAGTCCTTTCCCGATTCTAATGTCCTCGACGTCGACGAGGCGTAAAGCCATAAACAAAAAAATCATAAATTTAACCACACCATTACAGCTACAGCAGACTGCTAGTAAAGTGATACTCTGTGTTGACACGGACCAAACGAAAGGCAACGAACTATCTATGTTTACCTGGAAACGGTGAATATCAAACTATTGTCACATTTCTCTCAGCGATTTTAAAGGAACTGTTAAGAGATAAATGAAACAACATTTGCCGACGAATATTGTTGGTTTGTATTTGTTGAGCTACGAAAAACATAAAAGTATTCGATGTTGGAAAAAAAAATCGATGTTTTTAAGCGATGCATCGAAAAACATCGATGCAGGGTTCCGATGTTTTACATCGAATAAAAACATCGATGTACGATCTGAGTGGACACCCCTAGAGTGAAAGAGTGAGCTTAGGAAATTATACTGTAGATTTATATCGTAGTTTTTACCGTGTACCGCACTCTGTAATATATCATCATACAGTGTAAGTCCGCGTGGTAGAATGCTTGTAGGAATACGTACTCTGATTTTTGAAGCGAAAACTTCTGTAGGCGGGTTAGGCGATGTTTCGACTGGGCTAAACCTATGAGTTCGCGACTTCCCGTCACCGACATGCTATGACATGTTGCGCGTATCATACGTACGTGCATTGGACGCTTATGAGTTCGAGTCACCAACATTCTAATGTTAACAGTATATCTGTTGCTAAAGTATTACGTGTTGTGGTTGGACATCTATGAAAGTATAGATTATACTTGTATCTAATATATAAAAATGAATGGCTATGTTCATCAAACAAACAGTTTTTATCCGATTTTGCTGGAACTTTGTATATGTTACACTTTAAAATAAATGCTATTAATACCGGACATGAAATAAAGTTTCAAGAAACGAGGCTACTGTGGAGAGAAGACCAGTGGTGGCCCCGACGGGTGAAAGAGGCAGCAGAAATTTTAAAAACTACAACAACATCAACGAAGATAGCGGCCTTTTACTCTGCGATGCTTGGCGCTCGTTGCTATGTCAACATAAACAGTATCTCTGACGAAGGCTGGAGGATACCAGCCGAAAGCTCAGTTAATGAAATAAACAAACGCGGCATAACTCGAAAGTCAATTAATCATGAATGTTTACATTTGATTTACAAATACCTAAATCCCTCCTCCTTTCCCCCCCCCCCCCTCACTTTAATTTCTGTCAACGTTGTTCACACAAATACACAGTTTTTAATCCGATTTTGATAGTAGTTCAATACACGTAGTCTACCGGGTTAGGTTAAGGCGGTTAAGACAAAGGCAGAATGCGCAGCCGATGGAAATCCTGTCATCAGGTCATTACGACCACACGGAATTATTATTATTTACTATATCTGTAGCTATAAGTATGATGTGTTAGGCGTATGATATTCATAGTTTTAAGTTTTCACTTCTATTGGCAGTCCCCAATGATTGCCAATTATTTTTTCTTTTCCCCAATCCTTCTCTTCTAACAGGAAGGATTTTATTTTTTACTACCACTCGATATATTATTCCAGTCACTAAGGCCCTTACAAATGAAATCTTTTCCTTTATGCAGTATTCCATTGCCTTTTCCAATATTTTCTAGTAACATGTTTTTAATATTTTATTACACTGAGAGTTAATGGGCAGCATAATGAAATACTGCCAACAAACATGGAAATTCCAAGAGCAACTCCAGGAAATTTATGGTTTAGAGTTTTCTTTTTTCCCAGCGACTAATTTTGTTTTCCAGGACTACAATGTATTTATTTAGTTTTTTGTTATTTGTTTTATTTTTTTGTTTTGTTTCATGGGTATACTTGAATTTTTTTAAAAAGTTGCTCTCTGTTTAAGCTACTGGAATGAAGGGGACGCAAAATACATTTTTTTGCGATTTTCTTGTTTGAAGCTTTCATTATTTTTCTCTACTCAGCCTTATCTGGAAAAGTTTTTTTTAATACAAAAAAATTTTCTTTCCACTAAATGAACTATACATTGTTCCTTAGTTTTATGTTTCTTAACATTTTTTGATACATTTGATGCAGCTTCACTGTGAGTCATATTCCTATTGGTCTTTCACGTCATAGTTTCCAATAGTTCTGTATGTGTTGTACAACCACGCTGTAAAACATGAAATTGTTACACTACAGAACTAAGATAGGTCTTCGTACAACATGCATATTGAGAAGATTAATATAAAATATATCGGAGCAATGTTTACATAGTTAATAGCTAAATCGATACTGACATCCCTGCTTCCAGCTATTAAATGTTGTAGAGTTTCAGTCGAAAAATGTAATGCCGGGTAATGGAAACGTGTCGAATGTACTCGTTTTACCACGCTGAATAAGCTGTGCGAATAATTTCTAATAATGCAGCCACCACGTGGTTTTCTCCACCTTACAGAGGGTGCGGGCAGTGACGTAATGCACAGTGTTCTTTTCTCACAGAGCGCTGTGTGTCCTAGATGGCCGGACCGTTTCACCATTCGCTCGAGGACAAGTTTAGCTGCCTCATCGCATTCCGTTCCGCTTCCCGCTTCTGCAAACTGTTATGGCGGCATTACGGCTGCCCAAGTTAGCGTCGTCTGGGATGCACAGTAGCGACTATAAAGACCCTGCAGCAGAAGTTGGCCCATTGCAGGACTGATGCCACTTTGTTGGGTCCAGATATCTAGTAAGCCGGTAATCACAGACTAGAAGCAGGGACGGCAGAATTAAGATCTGAGATGTGAAAGGATTTGGTAATTGGTTTGTATAGATTTTACTATCTCCGCAGTTTTAATGGTATACTAAACAAATGGGCATGGAAAGCGATGCAATTGTAAACAACAAAAAATTAAGATAAACATCAATCCTATAGAAACAAAGATTCTTTGGGTAAATATATAGGAAGCAAGAACGTCTCCACAGTCTCTTCAAATGTTTTTTTTAATTTTTTTCTTTATTACTACTTATGGCTTTGCGCCTCGTCGACGTCGAGATCTTTAGGGGCGGGATGGGACTGAGGACAAGGAACAGGAAGGAATTGGTCCATGATCTTTGAAGGAAGGATCCGGCATTCGCCTGGAGTGATCTGGGGAAACCATGGGAAACCCAAATCTGGATGCCCGGACGGGGATTCGAACTGCTGTACTCCTGAATGCGAGGCCAGAGCGTTAACCGTAACACCACCACGCTCGGTTCTTCAAATGTCTCGGTAATGCAGTGGAGCTTGCGTTTTCGGCAAGTTCAGGGAGTTTTACCCCAAAATGTTTTATTTCCCTGGAGTAAGAAACGTTACAAAGTGGAAAATGTACTCTGCACATACCAACACAGTAACAACCATAGATATGATTTCAAAATTGGAAACCTGCATATCGTGCGTAATGGTTACGTTTCACTTTGATCCAGGTTGCATTACGACCGAAACGAATATTTATAAAATATGATTTCGACAATCATCATTTGAGTTTATGTTCTAATGCTGCGTGGACCATACGTCACTATGATGTCATATATCCCACGTGATCTGTGTGTTTACTACACGAGGCCGCAGCGGTATCCCCATCTTGATATTACCCAAACATTCAATCATTTGTCATCATCATCATATACCCTACGAAATTGACTGAAATTATACATTTTCATACGAGAATACTTGAGTATATCGTTAAAAGAGAGAGGCAGAGAGAAATGAGATAAATTTTATTTCATATTTCGTCAAGTCGTTTTTCTTGTAATTGTTTTTCACACGCGGCATTGCGGCGGGACACTCCTATTCTTCACAAAGTATCACTACACGTACCGTCAGTGTCCAGTACAAGCAAATGAGATACTCGTTTGCACTTAAGTGGTTTTTAGGGATTGCTGTGTAGCGGTACCTCCTAAGATCGGCCACCAGTAGTAGCTTTCTTCTCCAGTTTGGAGATAGGTGGTAGTATCAACTTTAATTACTTGATTTTAAATCAGTTGTTCCTAACACTCTGGCTTATGGTGGATTCTGCAAAATCCCAAACATATTGCCCTAATCTCTATCTTCCTTAGTTTAATTTTTATTTTCGCAATGTTATCTTTGACCATCCACCATTCTTCGGCGCCTGCCCGTCGCTGCACCACAAGTTGAATTTCTTGGAAGCGTCCCTCTTATCGCATTGTGCCAAATCCTTCTCTAGCATGGATAAAAAAAAATCCTACCACATTATTTGCTAAATACTCTCCCTAATTTGTTCCTATTTGATATTAAATCTTAGGGTTCCTAATTTAATTCTATGAAGGAATTCTCTCCTGTTCTTCCTACACACTGCTCTCCCAGTATTACAAAGCCGTGAGCGTCTAATGAAACAGTAATTTCAGCTAATGTTTGTGATAATATCGGCGAGATTATAATTTTTTATCATTAGGCGTATCTCTATCGTGTGAGATAGGTTCGATGCAGTTGCCTTTCTCTAATTGAAAGACCAAACTGCAATATACGGCACGAATGATAGAGTTTGAATGAATACACGCCGACAAACGTTGTCCAGAAAAAAATCCAAAACTGATGTGTGAGTGGAGACTTTCACGGCGTATTGATGCAATAAAATCCTCTCTGGTGTCCAGCCGAATGGTGTTTGTACAACACTATCCGGTTATACACCAGAGAGGATTTTATTGAAATCCAAAACTGTATCAGCGGATTATTAAACCGCAAAACCTCGCTGAGACAGGTATTACTCCAATGCGCAAGGCAAGAATAAAAGAAAGCAATCGACAATTACTAGGGTCACAGACATTTTGAAAAAAAAATAAAAAAGAAATAGCCGCCTTGAAGTGGGAGTGGTGCGGCCATGTTGCACGGAGGAAAAACGAAATATGGGCAAAAAAAGTGTTAGAGGGGAACCCAAGAGATCATCAGAGACCGAAATGAAAACCATCAGACCGATGGGACAAGGACATACGCAGGGTTGTCGGAGTTGACTTGCAGAAGATCACCTAATTTGACCAGCGGAAAACTGTTCATGCTCTACCTGAACTTATAACTCCAATAGACAACATCGCTGAATGATTTAACTGGCTGATGATGATGGTAGGAACTGTTGGACAAAAGCAACGAATTTGGTTATGTGGAGTTTCCTGCCTTAGTGGGGCACTAGAGTGTAGTGGACACGATGTAGTTGTTTATAATGTGTGTGGGCTGCTCGGGCAGCAGTAGTCGCTGGACGAGCGAGGCCGCAGTCCGCTGGAGGCTGCTGCACGTGCTCTGTGGGTGTGTCAGCAGCACACGTGGCCAGTCACGGACAACCACCCGCTGACTAATCGTCTCAGCTCCACCTCGCCGCTCGGGTCAAGTTCAGGTAGCTTGCTTTATCACAGTCGTCACTTCATGCATATTTCCATTGGTAACAGCCTTACTGCATACTCGATTACTAACTGTATGTATTAATGCCATTGATCACATCGTACAAGTACAGGAGTTTCTGCAAGAAACGTCGCAAACGAAAGCCATAAACACAGACGGAGCGAAGAACGAAATGGGGACAGGCTGCGCCTTCATAGACCCCAAAACAGGAGACTCCGGTTGCTACAAGCTCCATCACCAAGCATCCGTAATGACAGCTGAACTTACAGCAATCCTGGGAGCCTTAGCGGGAGGAAGTAGGGAAGAAAAGGTTATTATATCAACGGACTCTCGTTCAGCAGTAATGATACTGAAGAACCACATCGCCCAGCGCCACAACAACCAACTAGTTTATGATATAATGAAGGAAGTAGATAAGCTACAAAGCAGGGAGAAAAAAGTAACAATAGTATGGGTCAAAGGCCACTGTGGTATGCGAGGCAACGTAATGGCAGACAACCTAGCCAAGAAGGCTATCACGGACGGAGTAAGATGCCAGCACAAGATACCTGCATCGGACCACTTGAAGAAATTCAAAGAAGCGCTGAGATCTAGGTGGGAAGATGAGTGGGCACGTACACCAGAGTACAAAGGAAGTCATTACAGGGAAATCCACCCGCATATACCTAAAACACACTGGTATAAAAAATGGAGGGTAACCAGAAAATTTTATGTAACAATTATGCGCCTGAAAGCCAACCATGGAGCCTTCAAGAAACACTTACACCGCATCGGAAAACAAGAGACGCCATACTGTGAGTGTGGAGAGGTGGAGGACACCAACCATCTGTTATTAGGATATCCGATGAGAAGAGCAGCAACAGAGGAGCTCCTCAAGAAACTACGCGACCTGGGCCCAACCAGAGTCACCACACTCCTGGCCACTGAGGACGTCAGAACGTATAAAATAATATATGAATTTTTATAACGATGGGAATCACAATATAGATATGTTTCTGAGATTATGTTGAATATTGTTCTTCCTTTTATTAATTTTAATATGAGACAAGGGAATTGGTTGGTGTAATTAATGTGTACAAATGTATATTTATATGCAAATTTATGGAGCAGGTATTGAAAGCCTGTAATCGTATGTGCTGTACTGTAAATTTAAGTCTGTTTAGTATTAGTGCTATATCCGAAAAATATGAAACTTTTATAATGTATTTGTATAGGTCATGTTACAACTTTAACTCTGCCTAGTATTAGTACTATATCTGCAAATCCACAATGTAAAAATGTATACATAGGTTGGCTGTATGGTCAGGAAATCAAAAGTCAGAAAAAAAACTGTAAGTATTACTAAACTTCCAAGAGTGGTGGTTGAGTAGTTAACGCGCTGGCCTCGCAATCGAGAGGGCGCCGGTTCGAATTCCCGTCCGGGCTTCCATGGTTTTCCTTAATCACTCCAGGCGAATGCCGGGATTCTTCCTTCAAACGGCCATGGCCGAATTCCCTCCCGTTCCTTGTCCATAGTCCCGTCCCATCTCTAATGACTTCTACTTCGACTAGGCGTAAAGCACTAAATAAAAAAAATTATCAACCTGTGGTAGCGCATGACCAATTGTGCCCAACCTCAAATTTATTCCATACAATTTAAGTCATAATTACCTCGCTCCCCGGGAGACTCCGCATCACAATTTTCTGTGCTGTCTTTTTGGTAGATCTACTTTGGTCGCCTTCTAAGACTAAACTGCTCAGAGATGTGTTTCACGAACTCTACTAAACACAACTGACGTCATATTACACGGTTAACATCAAGTTGAATTTTCAATGAGAATGGTTCAGTTCGTTGTCAACCTAATTAACTCGTCGGCTAGAGTGCACTGCAGCAACTTATCGGGTTTATCTGGTGCTTCTAGAAACAATCAAAATTTCGTTTGCATTGCGTCTTATTTGTTTTGTACATTTTTAACACAATAATTTTTGGCTTCGTCCCCCGTAAAAATAATATGGTGATGCACATCTTATATTTAGGCCAGACTAAAAGCTTCCTGACCGTGAAATTCTAGTCAAAATTTGTACAATAGTATTTAAGGTGCTCCAATTTATATGCATCTTTTTATTTATGTATGGGTATTTGATGTTTAGAACAGATATCAATTTTATACTGCTCCGGTGTCATGTTACCGGTCTATGGGTTTAAACGGCAAAAACCGTGTCTTCATTTGTTAAATAGTTTTTAAGTGATGCCAGACTATTGGTAAAAAAAGTTTGGAGTTCAGAAGAGATTTTAATTTCCTGTGAAGTAGCGTCATCTGATAGTCCTCAGATTTAACTGAGACCAGTGTTTACAACATATTAAAACCTCATCAAAGCCTGTTCAGTAGTTTTTGCATCAAGCACGAACACACAGACAGACACCTGTTAAAAATTTATTCATATTTTTTTCCTTAGGCTTCGTCGACATCGTGGTCATTACAGGGGCGAAAGGACTGAGGAAAGGAACAGGAAGGAATTCGGCCGTGGAATTTCGAAAAAATCATCCGGCATTCGCCTGGAGTGATTTGAGGAAACCATGGAAAACCCAAATTTGGATGTCTGGACGGGGATTCGAACACGCGTCTACCCGAATGCGGGGCCAGAGCGTAACCGCTCACCCACTACGCTAGGTAAAATTTATTCAAGGGCATACGCGTACATGTATACTGCTCAAAAACTTGTGTTTTCACTTGTCATACTTCTGGAACAAATTCTTGAAACGACTGTAGAACAGTGGTTTGCTTTCGTTCTAGTCATTTAGAAAGCGTTACCTGAATATCTATTGGAAGTGTTTCAACCTATGAAATTCTACTTTTTATTGCTTCTTGTCGTGGCTATGTGTATGTAAAAATAATAATAATAAAGAAAAAGGGAAAAACGAGGAAGAAATGAGATACATATGACTGCATACTGCATAGTTCTTTAATACAAGTATCTAATTTTATAATGCTTAGACAGTCAAAATATTAAAGTGAAAATCGATTTCTAACCAAAATACAAAAATAATGAGATTTTTACTCTTCCCACTCTAATTTGTCATTCTGTGGCTTAGTTATGTTAATTTTTGTCTACACACGTGACTCAGCTTCTATGTCCAGGAAAAAATAACTATCAAAAATCTATCATCAAACCATATAAGATGATCATAAATTATGTGGTACTTCAGAACTAAGTGCCAACAAACATTAGCTGGAAAGTACATTTTATATGGTGCCCAGATTTACTGTAAAAGTTTTTAATACTTTTAGAATCCTCCACAAATGCTTTTTCTTTTACCAGTTACATTGAAACCTTTATTAAGAATGTTGGTTTGGGAAACTGGGAACGCCTAGAACAAATTTCAAACAACGAAGTCAAATACATTTGAAAAAGTAGTGATATTATTACGAACAAATTAAGTAGAGTAAAACTATCCTAAATTGTTCTAAAATCAATTGTACGTGTTAATAAGCAATTAACTGATCGTAAGTGTAATACTGTTAGTATACAACTAAGTAAGACACACACACACACACACACATACAAATTAACTGTATCTAATATGCCTTTTATAAAATTTATTTGTGAATATTATTGTTAATTTTTTACTTTATTTTATATTTTGTCTTTGTTTGTAGCATATAATAATTTTTCATAATGGTTATTATTCATCTTGAATATATATACACAGACGGAAAAAAAAATCCCAACACCAAGAAAGACTTGTGTTAGATAAACGAAATTTGGTAGGCGTGTTTATACATCTGAAAGATGACATCGATTCAAATTTCGCGCTTCGCGCATAAGTGTGGCGCTAGTAGCGCTACTCAGAGCTTGCAAATCAGGTTTGCTTTAAATACGCGCTGTAAAGTTTGTGAACGTTATTTACCGCTGAGATTTGACATAGTGAGTTGATGTTAGCCAAGAATGCCTTTAAGAAGACGAAGAAGCCATTATCAACAGCTCACCGAGTTTGAACGAGGTCGTGTAATAGGGCTACGAGAAGGTGGATTTTCTTTTCGCGATATTGCAGAAAGACTTGGCCGGAATGTATCCACTGTGCATGATTGTTGGGTGCAGTGGTCAAGGGATGGTACTGCCTCAAGAAGACCGGGTTCCGGGAGGCCACGTGGCACTACTGAGAGGGAAGACCGCCGTATTCGGCGTACAGCTGTGGCGCATCGTACTGCGTCTGCGGCAGAAATTCGAGCTGCAGTTGGTACCACAGTGACACAACGAACTGTTAGAAATCGGTTACTTCAAGGACAGCTCCGAGCCAGGCGCCCTGTAGCGTGCATTCCACTGACTACAAGCCATCGCCGTTTGCGACTCCAGTGGTGTCAAGCCAGAGCTCATTGGAGGACGGAGTGGAGATCTGTTGTGTTTTCTGATGAAAGCAGGTTCTGCCTTGGTGCCAGTGATGGCCGAGTGTTGGTCAGAAGGAGGCCAGGGGAACGCCTGCAACCAAACTGTCTGCGGCCTAGACACACTGGACCTACACCTGGAGTCATGGTCTGGGGAGCAATTTCCTATGACAGCAGGAGCACTCTTGTGGTTATACCAAACACACTGACTGCAAATTTGTACGTCAGTCTGGTAATTCAACCTGTAGTGCTGCCATTCATGAACAGCATTCAAGGGGGAGTTTTTCAACAGGATAACGCTCGCCCTCATACCGCTGTTGTCTCGCAACGTGCTCTACAGAGTGTCGACATGTTACCTTGGCCTGCGAGATCACCAGATCTGTCTCCAATTGAACACGTATGGGATATCATTGGACGACAACTCCAGCATCATCCACAGCCAGCACTGACCGTCCCAGTATTGACAGCACAAGTACAACAAGCATGGAACTCCATACCACAAAGTGACATTCGAAACCTGTATGACACAATGCATTCACGTTTGCAGGCTTGCATTCAAAATTCTGGAGGTTACACCGGCTATTAATTTAACAGTATTTCACATTTGAAATGCATTTTCTTGAGCTTAAATTAACCTGTGATCTTGAAAATTTAATCAATTAAACATGTTAACTTGACAAATGCATTGTCCAAATTTCATTACTCTACAATAATTTTTTCTTGGTGTTGGGATTTTTTTTTCCGTCTGTGTAATGTATGTATGTGTGTGTGTGTGTAACCCTGAAATTTTTCACTTCCCAGAGGTCCTTCTCCCAGAGGTCCTTCTCCCAGAGGTCCTTCTAAGAAAGGATCTTTGGAACAAGAGTAGTTGAAAAAGTCTCAAATGTGACGTAAAAACGCCTCCAGGCACATGACTAGTCTGGATTTGGGTACAGTTGTTGCATGATGACTATGTAACTGATGGTGGTGCCTAGGATCGAGGTAAGCAGTGTACCGTCGAGGCTAAAGAATCCTGCGGCGGTAAACGTTGTTGCCGGCAGCAGATCCAGTTGCCGTTGAAAGAACAAAATTTCCTCTGACCACGATCCGCTGAGTCCAAAAGCTGATGCTCTGAGTAGCAGCTGGACGGTACGTGACGACTCGTGGCAGACTGCACAGCAGGGACAGACAGCGCACAGTAACATGAACACTGACAGCACCAGCCAGGTGCCAGACATCACTTTTGTGGACGGTTGCCAACGGTCGCTACCTGTCGAAGAAACAAACATAGCAGGTTAATTAGCATAGGCAGGCTGCTGACAGGTGATCCCGTTTGTATACAAACCAGTCAGATGTGGAACATCTGTGGAAGGAACGATTCTTCAGGCAGCAACCTGTAAATCATTGTGTGGTGATCCATACTACCTGCTGGGATCTGTAAAGTAGAGTTAACAGAACCACCGACGTTCACTAATCGGAGAACAACTGAATGAGGAGACTGGTGGTTGATTTACAACACCTTTTGAAGTTCACACCAGTAGAGTAGAGACAAATTAGGAGCAGCTTCTAACTAGATAGGTGCCGGGTGACCATGCTGCTAGTTCGGTGGTCATTCAAAAAGTATTAACCTAAGCAGACTGGAGAAAATTACCAACATCCACGCAGAAATCAGCGGCCAGTATCCAAGCTGTCCTGTTGGTGGTCCATTTGCAATATGTGGTTAGTTTTCGCACCAACATACTGGAGGGCATTCATAGTTGGCTTACCCCGTCCCATAGGATATCCGCGTACAGCATTCGCTTGAACTGTCAGGACCTACAAGACGTGTCAGATCCTTCTTTTCTCGGCTTTACACCTCTACATTGAGTGTCCATAAACTACGTGGCTTGGTCTAGGAGTGAGGGGTTGGCTGAAAAGCTACCCTTCGCTACGTGAGGTAGGGGGGTGAGGTGTTCCGAGCCCGGCACGTAGCTTTTTATTCATAGTATTTGCTGTGTCCGCACGGCGGCCGAAATGTCAACATGGTGGACGGGCGGTCGCCCGGAGACAATCAAGCGAGAACAGAAGCAAAGTTCAAGATAAGCTGCACAGAGTCCAAGGAAGAAACCGAAAGTAGACCGAGACGCGCATGGTCAGAGTCCAATATACGATGCACAGAGTCCAAAGAAGTAACCGAACGTAAGCCGATACGCGCGATGATCAAAGTCCGAGTTGAGATGCACTGAGAGACGGTAACGATACTGAATAGCAGCGAACACAGCACTGTATTAAATGAGATCAAGTGGCTGTATTTATATTAGGTCAGTCGCTTCTGACTGGCCGCGGAGGAAACCCTGCTATGCGGTGGCGCTAGTTGGCCTATTACTAGCGCCGCCTATCGGTTGCCCACCTCCATCTCTTCTTCCGGGCATGTGCCGGTGTCGGGCCGGGATACCAGAGTATTTTCACCGTTAAATTGAGGTTCAAAACACGAAACAGCATGTGAGTATTTATTTCTGTCATTTAACTATCTCTGCATTTAATTTACGCTAGTACGTCAAGAGAAAACAATGCAAAATCTCTTGTGGAATCAATAGGGAAAGAAAGCTACATTCTACGTGTGTGTGGGGGGGGGGGGGGTTGAGCGGTTGAGGCAAAAGTCACGTTAGGCTACGTGAGAGGGGGGGGGGAGTTCACAGGAGGACAAAATAGAGCTACGTGGTTTATGGACGCTCCTTTAGAGGAGTACCAAATCCCATTTTGTGGGGAACTGGTGTTGCCAGTGGCATTAGGTGTGCGGCAGTGATCTGCACAAGTGACCCCGGCGGTGACTGATAAAACGTTGCGAGGGAAGCCTTGCTAACAAGAGGGCTAAGGGGATGGGGAGCCTCCCTGGACTTTGCCGGTGCCAGTGTGCCACCCCCAGCCGTTGACCTCTTAGTGGCAGATACTTTTGTTAGGTGTTGGAGTACGCACGGGAAGGCTGTAGGACTGTTAGTAGCCTAGGTACGACGGCTCTAACCATTCCATCGAATTCAACAAGAGTTTAAAGGCAAATCTACTATATAATTTCATAAGCAAATTCACCCACTCACCTCGATAGCTATTGGCTGCAGAATTGTGTCACGTGTCAGCCTTCGCTCGCAAATCAACAGCTACTAGTGATATCATTAGAAGAAATTCGAGGTTATGTCATAATTTAATACCTAAGAAACTGCTATCAAATTAATTGCCATAATACATGCATTGTCGTTTGCTTTTCGTAGCGAGTCATAGTTAAATCAATATCGATAATCTTTACTTCCGAAAAAACGTGGAACTGCTTTTCAGTGACATGTTGCTAATGAAAGGAACATAAAAATTAATTATGGTCTCTGCAGTACTCACGAATGCCAATTTTCATTCCGGTCTAGGATAAATTTCAGTTTAATTAAAACTTTCGCTAATGTTGTTGCTTGACCAAAGTTTATACATTATGATTTTTTTATTTTTTTATTTTATTTTTTACTGACAACTTTTGTTAATGGTCTTTGTTCATGATCGCTGTTTGTAAATTTTGAGGTTGTTTAAAGTTTATATCAGACTAAAACATGTTACCGAATCGAGTATTTGGCGTTCGCTGTACTTAAGTTATTAGGTTGTTTAAAGTTGACATCAGAATAAAGTATGTTAGCGAATCGAGTATTTCGGCAATTCATTTCTTCTGAGTTGCTCAACTGTTTAACAATCTAGAATCTGTATTAACTTCCTGGTCGTTACAAACATTGTGCCCAATGATTACATTATGAATGACTAGCTTCAATAAAAACTAACGTGATGCCTTCGAAGCAATCAGGAATTCTTTAAATATTGCAGAGTGAAATTTAAGGGTCAAATACAAGTCAAGTTTGTATTTCAGCACGTTCAAGTCTTCGACTTTTGAAACATTATACGATAGCGCGATCGTCGCTGTCCGTGTTTAACACCTACGTATATTATTACTTATAAGTTTTCAGGCAGAAGTAATTTTATTCACCCCAAGGGCGAAACACAGGTCAAGTTCGTATTTTATCAGATTAGGTCAATTTGTTACAATCTTTAACCATAAAAACTCGAACTATTCTATCACCGTGACGATACGCAAAAAACGTTCACGGGCTTATACTAGAATCAATAAAATTACTCAAATGACAGCTGGCATGGATAGTACAGATAAT